>JAZGUH010000558.1:0-422859 GCA_037893225.1 Hippasteria phrygiana | reverse complement strand
TGTAACTTTGTTTGAAATCTCGCCTAGACTAACACTCTCGGAACCAGTGTCCGACCATTTAGCAGTCGAAGCAAACATCATTTGGCATGGCTAGAAAGGAAAAACAAAAGAAAAGTAAAACCAATGCAACTAAAAGCTGCGTTCAGCAGTGAGACGTTGGCCTGAAAGCGAAGAGGGACGTGGCGTTGCTTGGTTTTTAAGGGTCCACGGATGAATGCTGTCTGACCCACTGATCTTTAATAGGAAAAACTCTTGACATATCAGAGGCCAGATGTCTAGAGAACGAGAATGATACATTTGAATTAAAGTCAACTGAACAAATAAAACTATATTCATGTGGCACGGAAAAAAATACACATGATTACATACATATGGGGGAGGGGAGTGTCCCCCCACCCCCACCCCTCCCACCATCACCGCATCAAACATTACTTGTGATTTGCTGAAAAACGGTCCGATGAAAATTTATTCTTGGAAAAAAATCGTAGCCGCTTTGCGGATAGCGCCAATCTTTGCTCGATACTGCCATGGGGGGGAGGGGGGGGGGGGGGGCACGCGCCATGACAATGCATAATCTCCATCCGCAGAAAAAAGGCATTTAACAAAATATTTCAATTGCATATTTTCAAATAATCAGTACTCCTCTTCTTAATAATATGTACTCAAGATTTAAGAGAATAATCGTTTTTGCTACGGCCGCCGAAGCTCAGTGGTACAACCAGGGCTCTCTCCATAGAGGGGGGGGGGGGGGGGGGGGGTAGATGTTACAGTGGGGGGGGGGGGTGTATATTAAACCGGTTAACCATGATCACTTAATTTCTATTAAATTGGTTAATCATGATCACTTAATATAGGAATAATTAGCACTTGGCGCTCACAGTCACAGTATTTTTTCTTAATATAGGTTTTCCCGGCCGAATTCGTCAAAACAGCAGTCAAATTCATTAACGTGCATTCGTGTTCGAGCGATTTTTCTCAGCTCGTTGCTCCCATGCTTCATTTTCAAACGTTGAGCCTTTAATTTCGTTTGCAGACATTGAATTGTGTGCTTTCACACATTCAATTTAGAAATAGCTTCATTCAATAAGACGATGCATACCCGTCATTCAATTTCGCGCCGGGTGACTGGAAGGAGAATTCCCTACTGAATTTTACTTTTGTTTTCGTCTATGGGCAATCATCTTCGCACTTCGAGCCTTCAAATTGGAGAAGGAAAGTACAATGTATATGAGGAAAACTTTAAGATAACAGGAATGCACGAATTAAGGTGCGTATAGAACAGAAAAAGAGAATACATATATATATGATAGAGGTATATTCCACGTATTGGCTTGTATATTTTGTATAACACAAACGACAAATTGAAGATCAGAAATGCATTTAGTCCAATAATGATTGGAGGCGATACTCGCCCTGGACCTTCATCACGGATGCTGATACAAACATCCCTGAACTGCAGTTTACTGATTTTTAATGTGTACAAGAAACACACGCACACACACACAAGTGTGTAAATACCTGCAATCGTGTACGTGCACTGTATATATCTCCGAGGACAAGAGAAGAAAGGAAACACAAAAAAACCTTTCAGTCCTCGAACATAGAGTCTTTTGTTGAAATCGGTCCTCGAACGTAAGGATACGTGCTTAGTCTATGGGGTGGGTTATATTTAAGGAACAATAGGACACACAAAGCATTGTCCTCGGACGTATTGGGGAAGTACGACTGTGTGGACGTCATATTGTTCCTCTTTTGTTTATACTCTAACTTTTTAGCAACCCCCTCATTGGTTTTGTACACGTTTCCAATCGAGGACAGTCCCAAGTTGGCAGACTCCTTTGTTCCCTCACCCGATTTCTTTGTTCCCCGTCCTCGATTTACACCATATACATGTACACACACACCCATGTGCGTTTTCCTATACTACTGAGAACCATGAATGGAACCCTTCTTTTGGTCCCTTTGTTTGTACTTTAACTTTTTCCGAACAGCTCCCATAAGGTTTGTACACGAAATTCTTCCGAGGACTTGGCCAAAGTCCTCGGTGTCATTGTTATCCCTAATCCCCATTGTCCCAAGTCCTCGCTCGTATAGCCTAACCCACTCACACAAGTGTGTAAATAGCTGCAATCGTGGACGTCCTATTGTTCCTCTTTTGTTTATACTCTAACTTTTTCGGAAGACCTCCCATTGGTTTTGTACTCGATTTTCAATCGTGGACGTTCGGTCAAACGTGGACCCTTTGTCTGCGCCCGAATTCGTTTGTCCTAGGTCCACGATTGCCGGTATATACATACTCACCCTCACGTCCGCGTTTTTGCATTCCTGTGGAGACATGGCATTGTTCTCCCATTTGTCCCTGTACTTAAGTAAACCCTCTTAGACTTTGTACACAACATTCCTTGTGGAGACAACCTAACCCATAGAATTGCCTAGTGGAGACCTATTCAGTCACTTTGTCTCTATTGTTTTCATGTCTCCACAGGGTACGGTATATCTCTCCACATTTACACACTGGCAATCGCGGACCTCCCATTGTCCCTCTTTTGTTTATACTTTTTCGGAAGGCCTCCCATATGTTTTGTACACGATTTTCAATCGTGGACGTTCGGTCAAACGTGGACCCTTTGTCTGCGCCCGAATTCGTTTGTCCTAGGTCCACGATTGCCGGTATATACATACTCACCCTCACGTCCGCGTTTTTGCATTCCTGTGGAGACATGGCATTGTTCTCCCATTTGTCCCTGTACTTAAGTAAACCCTCTTAGACTTTGTACACAACATTCCTTGTGGAGACAACCTAACCCATAGAATTGCCTAGTGGAGACCTATTCAGTCACTTTGTCTCTATTGTTTTCATGTCTCCACAGGGTACGGTATATCTCTCCACATTTACACACTGGCAATCGCGGACCTCCCATTGTCCCTCTTTTGTTTATACTTTTTCGGAAGGCCTCCCATATGTTTTGTACACGATTTTCAAACGGGGACCTTTTCTGAATCGGGGGACCCTATTGTCCTCTGTTGTTCAAGGCCCCCAATTGAATGCGAAAACAAACTCACACACATCCTCACATAATGTACTCATATGGGGTACCTCTATTCTAGACTTTACTTTCCTTCTTTTATTCTCCTTTGTCCCCATTGAAAACTCAAAACCCATAGGTTAACTCTCTGGGGTAGGTCGATTTCTAAAGACACCCTCGTGGCGTAGGTATTGTCCCCATTGTTTCCCTTTCTTCTACATACCCAACAACCACCCCTATACACGTTCACTCTGTGCATGTGTATTATGATTTATGTTTGTGCCAATTGAGATTATTAAGATTTTTTTCGAAATGGTTTATTTTCTTCATTTATCACATTGTAAAAGTAATTATATATTTCGTGCTAAATTGAATGAACCTATCGTTAATTCGGATGCTAAGTTTACGAAGTTGGGCGGGAAAACCTATATTTTTACTGTTCATCGTCGATCCTGTCCATTGAAGCCGTGGTTATGTAACATGTCGGGATTTTGTATTCATGCGCAGTGCGATAAGCACGAGAATCTGGCACAGTGCAGAAGTTTGTAGAAACTCGAACAGAAGACACGCTTGAAGCGATGGCTGCAAACATTTGTTCATGTACAATTTTGCCAAACTGATATTCCGGTTGTACTTTTGTATTTCCACCGAGAGAGTGAAGAACCATAAGTTGAGCATATTCCGGTTTATTCGTAATTGTCTTTGTTATTCCTGATGTGTATTATTGCTTGGAAAATAATGGATTTTTATCTTACTATTGGAAATGGATTTTGATTGTAGAGCATTTCCTTTGCACCTATATAGTTAAATTTTCCAACTACATTTATTGAATGTGCATTTTTGTTGAGAGCTTTTAGGGCAAATTTCTGCAAATTTGTAAATGGATTCTTTGCATTTATAGACGGTTTTTCACTTTTAGGGTGACCGAGTGATGACTGTGCTTATTGCAATTGCTGCTACAAACTGAGGGCACCATTGAGCAACACGGTCCGTCACCTTGACGTCTCCCACACTGTAGCCTGTAGAGGAGTTTCATAGTCAGAGACCCACGATACGACGGAAGCGTAATCATCACACACGGTGAGATATTTTCCTACCGGTCGCGACAGAGGAACTTTCCTTATTCACTAATTCGCAGCTAAACGTGAATAAAGTATTTTCTATCGCGCCAACCCGCCTTCCCCGCCCCTTACCTGAAAGAAAGAACGACGACGAGATACAAAAGAACAGGAAAGTGCATGATTAAGTTATAACGAATCGCAACTTTCAATTATTATTTCGCAAAATAGAATGTAATCAAAAGTATGAAGTACAAAGCGGATTGTTTCAAGGAATTACTTAGTTCATAACATGACAATATGATACTCATATTACGGGCTACTCAAACCTAATCGAATTTTAATAATTGTGCGAATTGCATAGGCAGCGAATAACCGATGAATTGATTTTTATATTAATGTTTGATCATAATCAATTATATTACATTTAAAAACCTAGATTCAGAGACACACTTAATTCACAGCATTTACACCTTGCATTTGTACACAGCGCCCGCTAGTGTTCACAGAAAACTGGATCGGGAGTGACCTTTGTGACCTTCGTGCAAAGCGTGCTAAAAATGGCAAAGCTAGGATTCCAAAAACAATTAGTGAGTGAGCTTATATAGTTTTTAACTGAATTTTGTAAATAATTAATGAATAAACATTGGGTTTTTTTCCAGATGAATTACCTGTATTCTAATTATAGTGCTGCCCTTAATAGTTGTATGTACCGGCGTGATCGACCGCGTCCATATTAGCACGAAGTTTCAAGTTTTCCCAATGAACGCAACCTCAATGCGCACGAGAATGTGAACATCATCTCTAATAAATCGGAAATCGCTTATACACACGCGGAAATGTGATCCTCACAAAAGTTTGATATCACACCTAGCTTCCGCTCCCCATATTTATTGAGGCGGGAACAAGTCTGTCGCTTGCCGATCTCTTGACGTGGATGAAAGTAGACCCTGAAAACGAGGTTGAAAATTGTTAGTTCGAAGTATCTAAAATAGAAATAACCTTATTTTGTAAAATTGTTTGTGCTTTTGTTTTGTTTACTTATTAATTTCCCCCACCAACAACTTTCAGGAATCATTATTGTCGCGTATTTATTGGGCATGATGTGTCTCTAACGCCCAGACAGGGTACGAAAGTGCGGGATCCAATTCTTGCCTCAATAAAATGACTTCTAAAAATGTTACTTTAGCTGCAACATTTTGCACGCGAACAGTGCAGAGGCGGACTCGGTATCCGTAGACCATAATATTATATTCTAGGCAAGATTTGTTCTTTGAGATTTTATGATGCTGAGTCCACAAGACATGTTACCAAGCGTACTTTTTAGTCCTTTGGTCCTTCACTTAAAAATCTGGTCTATAAATTAACTTTAAGAAAAAGAGCAGACGACGTAGTTAAAGTTTGTCAAAGAGATATACAAGAGATGCAGACACCAGACTAGCCGGGTACTTTTATTGTACTCTGCGTGATGCATGTTTTACACCAGGTAACAGGTCACCTGTTGATCGCGGATTGACATGAACAGTGAGAAAAAGTGTTGTGCCCACAAATCGTAAAAGGAATAGTATTTTGTATCGACACATGCAAAGAATTTTCTATAGATTGGAGTTCGAGGTTATTTAAAGGGTTTACTGTTCTTATTTTGTGGTTTTGCAGGGGGGATCTAGAGGGGCCGTTGTGGGTATGCAACTCCCCCCCCCCCCCCCCCCCGGGTTGCTGAGCAAGGATGTGATAAGCAATGCTAAACCACATCCTTGTTACCAGTGGGTATACAGCTGGTCCGTACACTGTACACTGTACCGGTATATAGGCGGGTAAAACCCCTCCCTAAATGAAAGGCTACAATCCCGGCCAAAATACTTGGGCCACGTGATGATAAACATACCCTCCCCCGCGCCCCCGCAACCCTGCGAGGCACCGACTAAAAATATTTACACGGAGGCACGAAGGGCCTCCATCGGGAGGCGCTTTATGTTGGGGGGTATATAACTGTGTGTGGGGGTCCAAATCTGTTTCTAATGGTCTGTACAGATGGATAGAAGTTCCCTGGACACACATACCAAAGATTAGAACATTCTGGCAATTTACACATTGGTTCGCCACTGATTTGCCAAAAATAGTACATGTCGGAATCCGCCCACCCAGCCCCATGGGAACTGCCATTCCCAAACCACTCAGCAGGTGTTTATTTACCGTTTGATTAGGCCACACAGCTGTTTACAACACTACAACGGTAAACCACAACTGTTATACCCCCCCCCCCCCCCCCCCCCCACCACCACCACCACATGACATTTACTGACAAACGATTCCAGGAAGTTTGTTGACAGTCGGCTATACACAAAGGGATCAGATTTCGATTTCTGTGCACAAATCAATGGCTTTTGGCAGAGACCATTATTTTGTTCACCCCCTGAATGACCTGTTGGGTGAGAAATATTTCTACAGTCTTTTGAGCAAGGTGCAGTGATAGATGGAAAAAATAAGAGCTCCATTGACTGAAGGAATTTTTTTTAAACAAAAATAGTAATTCGGTCCACCCGATGGAGGCCCTTGGTTTGTCGCAGGGTTAATGTTGTAATATCAAGCCGGCGCGCATTCCGCGCAATAAGAGCCAACATTGACTTGGGGCAGGGGGATCGGGGGCCCAACGAGATTTGGCCGGGATTGTCTGAAATTTTCTTTAAAAAAAAAAAAAACATTAAAGAAGACCTAAGTGTGAGAAGCAATGGATGGTCATTGCTTTCCGAGTGAGGAGTAATTAAAAGAAATAGAAGAAAAAAAGTTTTTTTTTGTCGGGTTGGACTCGAACCCACAACTCTTGAATTTGAATGGACATGTCCAAACCACTAGAGCATGTGAGTCACAGATGCCAAGGGGATTAATTGACCGTTCAATTTCCAGACACAGATGATCCCAATTGTTTTGTAGTGCGCATCGTACACGATGTACCATGACGAATAACCATGCCATTTTGTCAAATAACTTTACAAAAGACATTTTTGTTCTACGCGAAAAGCGCATTACGCTACACAAACCACCTACAAGCCTCTTCCAATTTTTCAGCCGTCTCATTGCGTGATTTGTCGGAAAATTCAACGGTTAACCCTCGCCACCAAAATAGTAAAGGAGAGTCAGTCATTTCTTTATTATTTTAGTGCCAAGGGTTAACCGTTGAATTTTCCGACAATTCACGGAATGAGGTAGTTGGAAAAAATGAAAGAGGCTTGTATGTTTGTGTAGCGTAATGCGCTTTTCGCGTTTAACAAAAATTTTCTTTATTTTGTGAAGTTATTTGACAAAATGTCATGGCTGATCGTCATGGTACATTGTGTACGATGCGCACTGCAAAACAAGTGCTGGCGCAAGCGCATTACAGCCAGGAATCGTCATTCTGTTAACCATATCCAGACCGGGTTTAGTTTGGTGTGTACAGAGACCGGGGAGGGGCATCTCCTGCCCCCCCCCCCCCCCCCCGTGTTTTCCCAAGTTCACAAGCGATTTTCAGGAAACAGGCCACAAATATTCAGTTCAGGAAAGTCGCAATGATGACGTCCACAACTTTTAACAAGTGCCAACTGTAGGGCGTTAGGGGCTATTTTTCAACTTGGTGTAATTAACGTCTTGGTTGTCCGAACGGTCAAACACAAATTATGACAACCTAATTAGTTGGACATAATCACTAAAATAGCATTCGATGTTTAGACGGGAATCACCGTTGGGGCGATATAATCCGGTAATTTATACTATTTGGGTTGAAAAGTTGATTTTGCGTGTTTTCAACTATTTATAGATAAACTAGGCGAACTTTCAGACAATCCCGGCCAAAATGCTTGGGCCACGTGATGATAAACATACCCTCCCCCGCGCCCCCGCTCAATGTTGTAATATCAAGCCGGCGCGCATTCCGCGCAATGAGAGCCAACATTGACTTAGGGCAGGGGGGTCGGGGCCCAACGAGATTTGGCCGGGATTGTAGATCCGCCCCTGTTTTGTGTAACTTTACGTAATAAGTTTACTTAATCTTAAGTAACTATACCGGTAACTCCAATTAAAACAAGATTGCAAAATAAGTCTGGGAATTTTTACAAATTGATCAATGAAGCTTAAAGACTTTTTCGTCTTTCCGCTGAAATTCAATTGTAGAGCACACGTCAATCTGTCAAAAATGTGGACTTTCCTTTACTTGCGTTCAAGAAACTCGTTTATATAGGCCCTACATGTATGTGGTTCCCGGTCCGTCCGTTTTCGTTCTGACTTCGAATACCGGGAACGGCAGCGGGTAATATAATTAGCATCCACTCAGGAATTGCTATGTATTCTATTTAGGGTTAACTTTTTTTGTGATTAACCCATTTATAACCCATTTCGATGTTCTCAACCGCTGCAAACACCCGCGCGTTGAACAAAACATATTTTATCGTGATTCAAACTCATTTACAAAGAAAAAAACAGTAAACTCTTCAAAAATGGGATTATTACAGTACTTGCACACACGAGGGCCAATCAAAAGTTTTATATTGAGCGAGAACAGCCTATTCGCCTTCTCAAATTGGAGAACATAAATAGGCCTACAGCAGCCTAAATTTTAGGAATCCGCCCGTAGTAGACTCACTTGTAAACTCGAACATGCTCCGTGCAACATTGGGTGTTATGTTTTCTCGATCAGCAAAAATTGACACTTTTGACTTACTGAGAGTTCCTGCAGCAAATCCGCCTATAGCGAGGCCAAGTGCAAATCCTCGCTTCTTTTCGTTGTCCCGGTAGTTATATGCCAACAGCCCAAGACCTAAAGTGAGATTGAAAGCAAAACTAGTTCCAGGCATTTTTCTAAAAGTAATGGCTATTAGCAAAAACAACAAAATTTTTGTTTAATTCACACAAGACACAACTACCGGAAGTTTGACTTGGTTGAGATAGTAACCGATTCTAAAAAAAAGTTCCAATATGGCTGTTAAACATGGTGAAAATTCTTATCTTTTGTGATTTCCAAATGGTTCTTTTAATAACTAGTCCTGGTATGACTGCGTAATCTGGTTCTAAACACTGGAACGTGACGTAACACTTCGGTACTCTTTTATAGTACAGCTTATATGTTTTCAGAAATCAAAACAGGAAAAGAATGACAAATACATACGAAATACCGTATCAAAATTCGGTGTAATTTGTGTTTTAGTAAAATCAAAACAGAACTCCCAAAAAGTATGGGGGTGTGTCACAAAAAACTCTTCTGGCTGTGACGTCATCGGCAGTAAAATAAAATACATATACGTACCTACGGCTCCAGACATCCGGACACACGGCTCCAGACATCCGGACACACGGCTCCAGACATCCAAAGGCGTGTCAAGCAATGTATTTTTTTCTGCCGATGACGTCACAGCCGGAAAGCGGCATTTCTAGTGGACAGGAATGCTACTTGTATTTGTTTCTGTCATAATTCTCACTATACTACCGGTACTATAGCACTAAATACATCGAAATTGAAAACTTGTATAATTTTTACCTATTTTGATTTCTGTGAACCTTTAATTTCGTAGGGTCGTATTATAATGTCTACATACCTCCTATTTCGTTGAGTGTGGCCCCCACTCCGTGAATGATGCGAGCGGTAAGAAGTGCTTCGTACGACACACCGACAACAAATACTGTACGCAAAAATAATAATGGGAAAAAACCTAGCAGCCTTTCACCTTTACTACCGTGCATAATATAATTTGATATGTTAAATCTTGACGGAAGAAAAGAAGAGACACAGGTCGGATCAGGAGCGTATTAATTTGTTGCTGGTGGGAAAAGTTCCACTACCAAACCATTTTTGCTACTAAATATGAGAATATAAATAGTCCACCCCCTCAACAAATTATACGGAATGATAGTTTTAGAGAATTTGTTGAATTTTACAAGAATCTTTTTTACGACTCTGATTCCGCCCTGTGTTAAGGCACTGCAGGGGTCGGATGAGGTCAAAGGCTTATAATTCCGACGAGTCCTTTAACGTCCGGTACCGTACTTACAGAGAATAACAAGTTTACAAAGTCGATACAAATTATTGTAATTGACTTTAAGTTCAACTAAGACTGACCAATGCTGGACACAATCATGACAGCGCACCCGGACAGGAGAAGCAAGGCGAAGCCAATCCTACACAAGGAAGCAAAGGAAATACATTCACTGTCAACAGAAAAAGGGCCAGTAGACAAACATAATTGAATCTTTTAAATGTGTGTTATTGGCCTATTAATAGTCCGATAAAAACGGCCATTGCTTGGGGCTTCCATATACGATCCCAACTTAGGGTGACTGAGGATAATCCATGCTTGCAGTTATGCAAGGTGTGGAAGATCCACCGACCCACCCCTACCACCTGCATTCAGTTTCCCCTGGAAAAATAATTATTGGTTGTATTAGTCTTTAGGATTGAAATACAGTAGGCATTATGCAGACAGCTAGGTGTCTAATGTACTGAGATAACGGGGTAAGAGGATCGTTTTATGACATAGTTATTACTTATGAGCAAACGTTCCAATGATAGGACTCAATGCGATCCGGACTATGAACTTGGATGCAAACAGGATGCCTGCTTTTGGAACAATATCCTCCTGACATTCATCTTCGATGGAGGACGCCCCCACCGTCGTTGTGTGGATCCTAGGTGGTGTAATACCTGCAGGAAAAATAACCACTGTACGTGTTAATGTAGCCTGTGCATACACTTTTGTGTTACATTTTTTTCAAAATGGGAATGGGATTTGTTTTCGTCTTTTCTGTTCCTGGAACCTTTAAAGGGGCCAAGTAATATAGCTTTATGTCACGAAAATACGCTGGCCGATATTTCCAGGGAGGTTCTGAAATTTGCCCAGAAAAGTGACTCCCAAAATGTTCCGCATGCGAAAAAAATTTACAAGGGGGGGGGGGGGGGGGGGGGGGCTTATACACTTTCTCACCGTTTGTGGCGCCATTTAACCGCTTTGTTTTGTTCTCACCCATAGGCAAAATAAGACATGTATTTGCAAGGCGTAGGCCCCTACAAGCAAAAGCAAAAAATAAAAAATTCCTCCAACTAAGGAATTATGAAAGAAAACTACTTCTGAACGAAAAAGGCACTTACTACTTGGTTTTTGGAAAAATATACCTTTTTAATTATGTGCTACGCGCAAAGATCGATATGCATTTTTTTTGAATTTTTGGAAAGCTCATTACATGCTAAAAATCAGAAATTAAATTTGAAAATTTATTTCTCAGGGTGATGCACCCCAAAAATATGGATATAGCAACTTTAATCGTGGTACTAAAATGTATTCGAAATTTCAGTTCAGTCAGACAACAAGTGCGGGTGAAAAATGTGACGGACAAAGTCCAGTCTGCATTAATTTGTTGAACGAGAAGTTAAGCATTTTCATTGCAACAATTTTGCTGATAGTATGACTCCCCCGACCCTCAAACTGTTTGGGAATTAAACTCCACAATGAAATGGCAAATTATCATATGAAATAATCATTGATGATGCTTTGCAATTGTGACCGACCTCACGAAGTGTGACAGAAAGAGATGGCAAATTTCCAGTATATCTTTTCAATCATTTATATCGTTTCTTATGAGGAACTATATGTGTGTCCACGCTTCCCCTTATGCTCCTTTGGCGCGTCAGCACAACTCGTGGGTATATTCACAAGTGACAATTGCCCATTATTGAGGCTTTTTCCAACTTGGTTCGTTCAGCTTGGTATAGGTAAGAATTACTAGAGTAGCCTAGTGTTACTCGAGGATTAGTCCGTGATTGTAGGGTACAGCTTACAAATAGCGAAATGCTGTGAAAGAAAATTATCACCTAGGCCGAAACAAAATTGTGGTGTTGCCCTCGGACAAGTAACATTGAAAAAGAGGGTGGGTCGGTCGAAAAAGAAGAAGTTTGGGCTCATCTAATACTAATGGAAACGAGGTTACAAATAAAATAAGCCTTGTGGACAAGGTTAAGCCATGCCGTCATGTGACCCGTTCGAAGAACAAGCAAGTCGGTCGCTTTTTTCTCTCGGTTGTTTTAAACATTTAGAGATACGACGAAGTGTTTGCCGATTCAATTTGACTCTTCAATTTGACTCTATACATGTCTAAAAGAGATTGAATTGGTTGTATGTAGGCCTACACAGCATTTTTCACATGCGATGTCCTTGTTAATTGTTTTTCTTGCTAGACCTCCCCATACCCAAAGTTTAGGGTTTTCAGCTAAAGGCTACTCTTCAGCCCGAATTGAACTTTGACGAGCCCGACGGATAGAAGTCGTTTTCACGTTCACACGGGCGTGTTTTAGGCTATGGTTGGACGAACCCCCTGGTTTCATTTTTCACATGAAAATACGCATAAAGTATAGAAAGTACATCATGTACATCAAAATATACAAACACTTTTTGAGACAGAGAGGCTGAGTTATGTTTTGGTAAATGTTTTGTTTCAAAACAAAAAATAAACGACAATGAATCTATTAATTGTTTACGGTCGGTCGGTCTGAGGGCAACCAACATTTTTTTTGGCCCTATACTGATACCTGACACTTGTGTTGCCTTGGTTGTAATGTCGTTAGCGAATCTGCTCGTCCCGTTGTCTTTTGTCGCTGAGAACGGCGGGGTTGTGGAAAGGATACCAGCCACGGTACCCGCATACTCGGCCGCCTGCGTTTCAGTGGGAACACCGCCCACTGTAAGCACGGCTGTCATCTCCTCACCAGGATTTGCAGAAAAAGAGGGTGTGGTTAACATCGCATGAAACGGATTCACTGGGGAAGTTACCCTGGATGTTGTGCCCATGCTGAATGCCTCTGATGTATCCAAGCCGTCACATTCTACCGTGGACACATTCGCCTCAGAACACCTCTCTTGAATGCACTGGTTCAGAAGATAGTCCGGGACAATCGGAACTACACGAGAAAAGACCAACAATTATTTTTCTAATTGGAACTGTGTATGGCTGTGCTTTAAAAAGTCATAAAGACGCTGATTCCACATTATGTTATGGTTTGACGTCATACGTGTTTTGCTATCGCGTTAATGCCGCTGTCACACCAAAACGAAAGAGCCTCCGAACGTTTCTCGAATAAAATCTTTTTACTTGGTTCAGAATAGCCCGAATAACGAGGGGAGGCAAATGCTTCACGCATGCTCCTAGCATCCTCCTCGAATGCTTTCCGAATGCTTTCCGAACGGCTCGTTTGGTTTAATATCACACCGAATTCAAATGGAACGCTTTTCGATTCCTTTCCGAACGCTCTCTGAATAGGTCGGACGCTTCTCGAATAGCCAGTTTCCTTTCCGTTTGCTTTCCGAACGCTTAATCATCGTCGAAACCATGGCTTCATATCAGGAAACGGCGGACGTTTGGAATGGATTCCTTCTGTTGTAGGTAGGTTCCATCTGGGTACGAGCTCCGTTCGTTATGTTCGAGCTCTGTTCGAGGTACGTTCGTGATGTTCGGGTCACTCGTTAAGGATTCGGAAAGCGTGCGACAAGCGTTCGGCCAATTCGAGCTACGTTCGAGCTGTGTTCGGGCTACGTGCGAGCTGGAGGTGGCACAGTTCGATACGGGACCCTGCATTCGTTATCAATTCTAGGTAAATACTGAAACCATTCGCGATGTTCGAGCTATGTTCGGGCTGTTCGGAAACAATACTGAACCCACCTTCCTCCTCGAATGCTCCTGGTATGTCTAGAACGCTTTCCGAACCCTTTCCGAACAGGCCGCCGTTTCTTCTTAGAATACAGCTCCAACGCTTCCCGAATGGGGCAATTTGTCTCATTCGGGAGGTCCAAAAATATTTGTTTGAACCTGCGCAAAATAATTTCGGCCTCGCCGAATGTCATTCCGAATGAGCACAAACTGGCCAAACCTTCCTAGAACAGACGAACGCTCTTCGAACCCACCTCGAACCAAAAACGAATGTCAAGAATTGTATTCGAGAAACGTTCGAAGGCTCATTCTTGTTGGTGTAACAGCGGCTTAAGATGCAATGCAATAAAAAAAATGAATAAACGGGACGCGGGCTTGCCAGATTATCATTTCAAGCGTGATAGTTATAATGTCGAGCAAGCACAGTATGCCTTAAAGGTTCAGTTACATGTAACATCATGCTCTACATACTTGCCTATAGCCTATGAATTGCATTAAAACATTGTCTTTATGGACATGGAATAATAATGTTCTTCTTCAAACCTCAAAATGTCTAAGCTATTATATAGCACATGAGTAAAGTGTTACCAGTTTAGGCGCTCAACTCGGCGCAGAAACCTCCTATAAATTTGGTTGACGGCGGACCGGAAAGGGTGTCGAGAATAAAATTCAGCCAATTAAAAGATTCGACCTCGGAAAATATCAGAAACTTTTTGCAAAGGGCAGGCACGCGCACAAATTCACTATTATGAAGCTCATGATCATAAAGCTGGAGTGATGATTAAGCCGAAACGTATAGGAAAGTAAAGTGAATACAACACGTTATTTTGTTCAGTTTTTGCCTATTTAAAAAAGCTATAAGGGCACAATATAGCTATAATATTGACTGCTTAGTAAAATATTTCAAATCTTGGCTAAAAATACATATTTATCTGCAATATAGCGCCAGATAAGACATGCATGTAAAACCATGAGTGAGGGATTGTGTCAAAACTACTAAGAGGAAACTTTGTATAAGAGGGTGGATTTTTGTTATCTTTGTATTCGTTATAGAGCGTGTAAGTTGACCTCGAGAACGTACGAGAGTTTACGAGAAACCGAACTTCCGGGCACCTCGAATAGGACCTTCAACGTGTAAAGCGAGTAGTTTTCTTGAAATAATTTGTTTTGACGCTGTTCTTTTTACTGAAAGGTAGATTAAACCTTTTAGCAAAATATTATTTTTCATTTCAATTTACGAAAGGGGAACGATATATCAAATTAGGGAAAAGGAGAACGAAAAAGTCTAGTACATCATACGTACGTCATTCGCTATTGTTCTGGTTCACGCGCCCCAGTCTTAATAGCGTAGACCATGCTGTATAAAGCCGCCTTTCCATATGCGCGTTTTTAGTCCGTTTTGCGTCCGTTGCATTTGCGATGCGTTTTGCGCGCGTCATTTACCTTTCCATAGATACGTAAAGTATGCGCAGGGAATTTCGTTAGCAATCTCGGAAAATGAAAAAAATGGCTACCCGGCAAAATCAAATGCGTCTATTGATTGTAGCTGCAGCTAACAGAAAAAGAATTAATTCCAATAAAAAATGAAAACACCGGGTGTGGGTCCATGAAATCCTTCAAAGCCGGAAAGAAAATGAGGAATATGACCTTCAACTTCAAGAAGAAAACTTCCGACAATATTTCAGTGTATTTTTGCGGTTGTAAATTTGGGAACTTTGCTTGAACTTTGTACGGAGATCAATGGGTTGCTATGCAGCGCAAAGGGGAAAGCAAAATCACGCGCCGTGTACAAATTAATAGAGGAGAAGATGTGACGTCATGCCGACCGCGAGAATCAAGAGAGCAGTTTCGGCAACTTAAGTTCTAGCTCTTTTGGCTTGAGCCGGAAATCACAAAACAGAGAGAACCCTAGTCCAGGTTGGACGTCCTTACCTCATCGCATTCCGTTGTATGTAGCGCAATGTAATGGAAATAGTCTAACCAAGGGCTATCTACGCTTGAACTACTAGTCTTGGTTCAAGACGACAGTGATCGATAATGGATCG
Source organism: Hippasteria phrygiana (assembly GCA_037893225.1). Lineage (NCBI taxonomy): Eukaryota > Metazoa > Echinodermata > Asteroidea > Valvatida > Goniasteridae > Hippasteria > Hippasteria phrygiana. The sequence goes on along the minus strand of JAZGUH010000558.1, from coordinate 407,070 downwards.
TATAGCATCGCGTTTATTCGTTCCATGCAGTGCGCCCTCTGACGGTACGATTAGACCAACTCATAGGCTCGCACTATCGTCTTGGGAATCCTGCACCAGCGGTTTAACTTTTTCTTTATTTTTCCCTAGGCTTTCCTAGGGAGCCAATCAGCGATCGCAAAACGGACATGCATATGAATTATGTGATGACCTGAATATATTAACAGGTCGATATCTGGGCCAATGTAAACATGAATGGCCACTGCACGTCACCGAGCGCGCGATTCGCGATTATCGCACAATTAATTACAAGCAACTGTGACTGGGAACGACCGTTTCGTGAAGGGTTTGTGTTCCTTCCTCCATGGTGTGTTTACCGACTGGGTTCGGTAAACCATGGAGGAAGTAGCCTTGGTCAAGGCGTTCGACGCTAGCGGCCGTGATGATGAGCGATCGAGCCTCGACTCGGACGGCCCGGCGATTAGTGCTTCTCGACTCATGCTCATTGGCAAAAATCGCGAACAGCGACCTCCTCACGCGGCAACGTGAATAATATGCAAATCAGACGGACTCAACTGATTTGCTTATTGCAGCATATAGACGCGTGAGGTCGCTGTTTGCGCTTCATATACGTGTACGTACGTGTGTACGTACCCGGACCCGTACGTGTGACGTGAGTACAGTGCAAAGCTGAAGGAATAAAATGTGTTTTATTCCTCCACGGGTAAACCATGGAGGAAGGAACCTGTGCCTCTCTGTTTTGATTTCAATAACAACTTCGCCTCCAATTTCAAAATCACTCGTCACAGCCTATAGTAGTATCATATTGTACAAAACCTCTCATGTTGGCTTTGGATAAAGCCTGACCGACGAGGTGCTGAAGAAGGACGCTCGGGGCCATTATTAATTCGTTTATGTTTGCAAGCCTGAGCGCCGAGGGCCATTTTAGCAGTCGACCGAGGACGAGAATTCTTGGGTGCAGTCGGAGTCTGTCTAGTACAATCGGAGTACGAGTATGCGGTCCGTTTCAGGCTCTAGAGTGAAAACGAAATCCTGCACTGTTGTATAAATGGACCTGCATGAAATATGGTTTAAATTTAGCTTGAAAATTCCAGCTCTGGGCTCATGGCGAATCGATCATCACATAGATCCAGCTAGCTAACCATAGAGCAAGGAAGGGGCAAATAGGAAAGAGTGGTTGGGGCAAATATGAATGGAAATAGGGATATTTAAAACCATCATAAACACTTAATTGTATACCCTTATAGGCCAGCCTGCGTGGCAATTAATAATGAATTTCAGATTACGTATTTCACTTTAATATAAAAATGCGTCCGTGATTCTCGACAGTGCTTTAATTGTACTTGTGAACTAAATCACACACGAAACGTGATGCAGAAGTATAATCCCCACCGATATCCTCAATAAAAAAATATAAAAATTAACGGTTATTTAACAGAGAAATATGTTTTGCATGTTATTATTTTGTTCCTTCCAAAGATACAATAGTATAAACGCGGCGCCACACGTATACATACCATCTTCGGTTTCTTCCCACAAACCAGACACTATCGTGTGGTATGTCATGGGGTCGCCGACTGCATGAAGCGCCATGTTGTTCGAAGGTTATGAATATTAACACAACAAACATTTGCATATTACAGCCGCGCCCACATTTTGCAGGATTCCCAAGACGCGACGATAGTGTGAGCCCATGAGTTGGTCTAATCGTACCGTCAGAGGGCGCACTGCGTAGAACGAATAAACGCGACGCTACACGATCTATTACTGTCGTCTTGAACCAAAACTATTGAACTAGCTGGCATTTATGCCTTCGGTAACTATTAATACTCCTTATGCACTTTACCTCCAAATTTTTTTTTTTTCAATTCTTTTCCCCTAGCAATATAGAAGTCTTTCAGTTTTGACAACACTCTAAAAACTGTGTTTAGCAATTAAACACAATCTTGCTATCAATAAACATGTTTAGAAGCTAAACATTACGTGTCCAGTTCTTAAACATCAATCTTCAGTGGCTAAACACATTGATCTCCATTATACAGACTGGATAGGACACCGCGTCTAAACGCCGACCTGAGTGCGCGTTTTATTAGAGGGTAAAGAACGAACGTGACGCGACTGCGTTGTGTACACTTTTAAACGGAGTTTTTGAAAAAGTGGAAGACTTTTGTTCTTTAATTCTTCATCTTCGTGAGAAAAAAAATAGATTTCGCACCCGAATTGGTCAAAATAGACAAGAACAATTGTTGACGTGTGCGTGGCAGTGAATTCCCCAGAGAAGGATGGAAACTTGAGTGGGGAAAAAGGAATATCCTTTTACAAGTAAGCTGATGATTATTATTTAACGGTAGGCCTACGTCAATAACGTTGATATCAATGTACAAGTAGTGATCCTTCGTTTTGAACGTACGTAGGACCGTAGCGACGTAAGGACCTCATTATCGCCCAATGAGAAGCTCTGCACCACAGGCCCCACCCAATTGTGACTGTTGTCTTTATTGAGCTTCATAAATTGGGCGCGTAAAGAAATGTGATTTGAATATAGGTTTGGTTGAGTGGCTGTCGACACGAACCTGTTTATTTTCATTAGAGAAGAATAGACAAATAAGGTTTCACAGTTTAGGAGTGCAAGTTTTATCCGTTCTCAATTTAATCGTTATCCACAATTTGTTTTAAATTCATTGTTTAGTGGTATTTTTTTCTTTTATTTTGAATAATATTGTCAACCAAAGCCGACTGCAGACAAATTATGCCACCAAAAACAAATTCAAGCAAAACAAGAGCAATTAAAAAATAAGGAAACAAAAGGAAAGGAAAAAAAATAGAAGAATAAAAACAAGGACTGAAAAATAACCGCCTCAATTACAAAACTAATATAACTTTCTATTTTTAAATGGATGCTCACGGTGGCTTTAGTGTTTTTTTTAATGTATTTTCATTTGTTTCGTTTCTAGCTATATTTCTTTTTAACTAAAGAGCAGATGCAAATGTCATAATGCAAAACATTTATGTGTGTCTCTGGGGCGGGGAGGGAGAGAGAGATGGGTCAGGCATATTAGGTCCGGCCTGACATCTGAACAATAGGCCTTTTCACACTAGACAAAATCTCGGGGGCGGCCCCGGGGCAACGCGGGGGTGAGAATGTGCGACGTTTCACACTAGCCATTTTCGCCCCGGGGCCACCCCCGAGATTGGTCTCGCCCCAGGGCGAACTCACCGTACCCCTGCTCCAGGCCAGGGGTGAGATTTTTCAACCCGGGGCGAGACCGATCTCGGGGGTGGCCCCGGGGCAAAATGGCTAGTGTGAAACGTCGCCCCGCGTGCAGGGTTTCGTACAACCCGGTTGAGAAACAGGTGGTCTCGACAAAATAATTCCAAAGGTCCTGTCAAAGCGCGCGCTATTGTTAATTTTATACAGCTTGGCCGAAAGCTCAGCGCCATTATTCTGAAGCACAATATGTGGCAGAGGCACCCCCCCCCCCTCTTTTGTGCTGGTCATTGTGTTCCCGGAATGGCTGAGGTAGGTTTGCGCGAAACGAGTGTGAAACGACGCGGGGTTGAACTCGGGGGTGAAAACGCCGGGGCGGCCCCGGGGCGAGGGGTTCGGCGCTCTAGTGTGAAAAGGCCTTATGCCTGACCAGCAGAGTGGTTATGACCAAACCAAATGTCATCTCAATGTGAACAAAACACCTGAACACCATCAACGCACACAGTCATGTAAACGGGTGCAATCGTGGACCTCCCATTGTTCCTCTTTTGTTTATACTCTAACTTTTTCGGAAGGCCTCCCATTGGTTTTGTACACGATTTTCAATCGTGGACGTTAGGTCAAACGTGGACCCTTTTGTCTACGCCCGAATTCTTTTGTCCTAGGTCCACGATTGCCGGCATATACAAACTCACTGCTTTCTATGACCAAACAAAATATCATCTCAATGTTAACACCAACCTGAATATCAATAGCGCGCGCTTTGACAGGACCTTTGGAATTATTTTGTCGAGACCACCTGTTTCTCAACCGGGTTGTACGAAACCCTGCACGCGGGGCGACGTTTCACCCTAGCCATTTCGCCCCGGGGCCACCCCCGAGATCGGTCTCGCCCCGGGTTGAAAAATCTCACCCCTGGCCTGGAGCAGGGGTGAGTTCGCCCTGGGGCGAGACCAATCTCGGGGGTGGCCCTGGGGCGAAAATGGCTAGTGTGAAACGTCGCACATTCTCACCCCCGCGTTGCCCCGGGGCCGCCCCCGAGATTTTGTCTAGTGTGAAAAGGCCTATTGTTCAGATGTCAGGCCGGACCTAATATGCCTGACCCATCTCTCTCTCCCTCCCCGCCCCATAGACACACATACATTTTTTTGCATTATGACATTTGCATCTGCTCTTTAGTTAAAAAGAAATATAGCTAGAAACGAAACAAATGAAAATACATTTAAAAAGCCACCGTGAGCATCCATTTAAAAATAGAAAGTTATATTGGTTTTGTAATTGAGGCGGTTATTTTTCAGTCCTTGTTTTTATTCTTCTATTCTTTTTCCTTTCCTTTTGTTTCCTTTTTTTTGAAATTGCTCTTGTTTTGCTTGAATTTGTTTTTGGTGGCATAATTTGTCTGCAGTCGGCTTAGGTTGACAATATTATTCAAAATATAAGAAAAAAATACCACTAAACAATGAATTTAAAACAAATTGTGGATAACGATTAAATTGAGAACGGATAAAACTTGCACTCCTAAACTGTGAAACCTTATTTGTCTGTTCTTCTCTAATGAAAATAAACAGGTTCGTGTCGACAGCCACTCAACCAAACCTATATTCAAATCACATTTCTTTACGCGCCCAATTCCTAATCTGTGATACACAATGCTACGCGTTGCAGTTGAACAATGTCATGTACCGGTGGTACGAGATTGTGCATGCGTCTCTTGGAAAAGCTCTTTTGTATAACATGCATATTGATGAAGCTCAATAAAGACAACGGTCACAATTGGGTGGGGCCTATGGTGTAGAGCTTCTCATTGGGCGATAATGAGGTCCTTACGTCGCTACGGTCCTACGTACGTTCAAAACGAAGGATCACTTGTATAACGTTACAACTACAGAAAAAGTTAATGCACAGAAACGAAACTTCTAGTAGTGCAATGGGTCAGTATAGTCGATGTTTGGTCGTTATTTTTGTGCACGTTGTATAGGGATTGCTGAGTGGGTGTGGTTAGATTTGAGGAGGGAATTAAGAAGGGAAGTGGAAGGCCACAGTACACAATATATAAGAGGATTATACAGGATGTACTGTGTACGGATTATGTAAGAGGTTGGTCGCAACTATTATATTGTGGAAGGTCAATCTAAATGGCACGTAATATGTACATTGTAGTAATGATGGTGAAGAGGATTTAGGTAAAACGAAGTCTAGACAGATGCTTTCAATTACCCTACTGTAATTTATAAGGTCTACATAGTATAGCTGGTCTGTATAGTGTAAATGATTACATAGTTCATCAATGGGCTCGGGTCAAGGAATTAAAAGGGTACCATGTCTGTGTTCCTCGAGTTCGGTATGTGTCATTTTTCTTTTGGGAGTACTTCATCTGTGTTGGTACCGCTTGCAATGATTGTGTCGGGCCATCTTGTTCATATAGACAGGGCATAGCACACCTACATTTCGGGATAATATAACCTCTTCAATGACCATCACTATTACCCGAAAATTCCAGCCTTAAATACTCATCCGCTCATTTCTTGCTCTTTGTATTGCTCATTTTACTAATTTCGCTGCTCATACACTTATGTAGACCTTATATATTACAGTAGGGTGATTGAAAGCATCTGTCTAGACTTCGTTTTATCTAAATCCTCTTTACTTTTTTGTTGCTCATTTCTTGCTCTTTTTGTTGCTAATTTACTCCTTTCGCTGCTCATTTGCTCATTTCGCTGCTCATTTACTCATTTCTTGCTCTTTTTGTTGCTCATTTACTCATTTCTTGCTCTTTTTGTTGCTCATTTACTCCTTTCGCTGTTCATTTGCTCATTTCGCGAAAGAAGTAAATGAGCAACAAAAAGGAGCAAGAAATGAGTAAATGAGCAACAAAAAGAGCAAGAAATGAGTAAATGAGCAACAAAAAGAGCAAGAAATGAGTAAATGAGCAACAAAAAGAGCAAGAAATGAGTAAATGAGCAACAAAAAAGTGAAGAGGATTTAGGTAAAACGAAGTCTAGACAGATGCTTTCAATCACCCTACTGTAATTGATAAGGTCTACGTAGTATATGTGTATCAGCAGCGAAATGAGTAAAATGAGCAATACAAAGAGCAAGAAATGAGCGGATGAGTATTTAAGGCTGTATTTGATTTGGTAATAAGATTTGTGCATATAGGTTAATAAGCATTTTGTCGTGAATTAATAGTGTGGCTGCACGGAAATAATTCAGACTTACCAACATTGAAATTGCATCCAAATGGTGACGGTAACTAGAACACAACACTGGGAAATATTTTGAAGGCCTACATGGCTTCATTGAGGTCCTAAACTTGTTAGTTCTATTATTTAACCTCAGCTTGGAGAATTTACAGGTCTGAAATTCTAAATTGGGAAGAAGTATAGTCTGATGTACAAACGTATGACTGACTGAATCCATTCACGACTGGGTTAATTTCGATGTTGTTTCTTTCACACGAACACGGAATTTTCAGGTAATAGTGATGGTCATTGAATAGGTTATATTATCCCAAAATGTAGGTGTGCTATGCCCTGTCTGTGTGAACAAGATGGCCCGACACAATCATTGCAAGCGGTACCAACACAGATGAAGTACTCCCAAAAGAAAAATGACGCATACCGAACTCGAGGAACACAGACATGGTACCCTTTTAATTCCTTGACCCGAGCCCATTGATGAACTATGTAATCATTTACACTATACAGACCAGCTATAAATTACAGCAGGGTGATTGAAAGCATCTGTCTATACTTCGTTTTACCTAAATCCTCTTCACCATCATTACTACAATGTACATAATTTTATTACGTGCCATTTAGATTGACCTTCCACCATATAGTAGTTGCGACCAACATCTTACATAATCCCTACACAGTACATCCTGTATAATCCTCTTATCTATTGTGTACTGTGACCTTCCACTTCCCTCCTCAATTCCCTCCTCAAATCTAACCACACCCATTCAGCAATCCCTATACAACGTGCACAAAAATAACGACCAAACACCGACTATACTGACCCACTGCACTACTGTCGCTTATAACCATAGAGCTATATTAAGCTGGAGTCACACATTCCCGATTTTTACTGCCGTCCTCGATAGGACCATTCCCGATTAAAATTTGTCAAAAGTCTGATCAAGATCGTGAGATTCGTGGCGGGAAATTCGAAAATTTGGAGAAACATCTATTTAATCACGACAACAATCAGATATTGTTCAGGAAGCGTCCCGATTCAGCCGTTTCCAGCCGATTTCGTCCCGATTCTCCCGTTCTCAATACGAATCTGAACCGATTTGTATCTTTCGAACGGTAAAAAACGACCGAATCTGTCCCGACAGCGTCCCGATTCTCCCGAATGCGATCCGACCGAGATCGGACAGTGACACGACAGTGAGCCGATGTTGCCGGAAGCGACCCGACAGAAAATCGTAAGTCACGTGGATGCAATCTGTACTCAATCGGCAATAACGGCAATGAACATTTCTCCAAATCATTCCCGTTCATCACGACAGCGTCCCAATCTACAGGACACATCCAGACACCGTCCAGACAACACAGGACATTGTCACGATTTTGATCCGATACAGCAGAATCTGTCACGAAATAGTCACGATTTTAATCCGACTAGACAAAATCGGCTGAGTTTCCCGACAACGACGGGAGGCACCTAACTGTCGGGAGTGCTTGGCCGACCTTTCAGGACCTTTCCCGATCCGCAGGACTCTGTAGGACTCTGTTAGGACTCTGTTACGAACGTATACGACTGCGTTCAGACAATGATAGGACATTCCAGATAATTGAGGATTGTAATCCGACGTTTTCACTTTTCGTGTCGTAGCGCTGTCTGATCGCCAACGGTGTGATCCCCGCATTAAATAGCACACAGGAGGCCTTCCGAAAAAGTTAAAGTACAAAGGGACAATAGGGAGTCCACGATTGCCGGTAGGCTACATATTCGATGCATTCTCTCTTTGTGAGTGTTAAAATAGAATAATACATGTAACAATTAGTGGGTTAGGCTATACGAGAGAGGACTTGGGACAATGGGGGATTGGGCCGAGTCCTCGGGAGAATTTCGTGTACAAACCTTATGGGAGCTGTTCGGAAAATGTTAAAGTACAAACAAAGGGAACAAAAGAAGGGTTCCATTCATGGTCCTCAGTAGTATAGGAAAACGCACATGGGTGGGTGCTCAGAATTAAAAATACGATGTAATTTCAGAATAATATTCAATATGATTATTAAATTTACATTATACAACTGCTCTAATGACTTACAGGTGTGATAAAAATGAACAGCAATTTACTTTCTTTAAATGATTTTTGGGGGAGCGCTTAAACTCCCCATGACGTTAGGCTAAGAATTGTACATAAAAAGAACACACAGTGCGCGTTTACCCAACCTCGTTACCATGGGTACGATCTTGCTGCGCCATGTTTCTCCCACCATGCCTTGTGAAGGAACGCACACGCGCCCATGGAGTCGAGGATGGCGTTTACCACCCTCTAGGCGCCGCCATTGCGCGGCCGCGTATTCGTGCACAAACACGACGCGGTGTCCCATCCAGTCTATATAATGGAGATCAATGGTTAATCTCCATTATTTTTGACTGGATAGGCTACGTTGCGCCGTCATGCGTGAACGCGTGCGTTCGACTAAGGTGGTTTGAAAATTTGAACGCCAAGTCGTCACACTAGACTGACGCAACGCCAACAAATGAAATTGGGAGTCGAGGCAAATTATTTCTTCACCAAACTATTTTTTAATTCTTCGCAATTTTCAAAAAAGAAAGTAAAAAAATATTTTAAACTAGATTCCGATGCAACAATTGTTAAGTGTTGTGCATCTAGCTATAGGCTGTCAAAACCCAAGACCCACAGATGCTTGGAAAAATAGGATTTCGTTCCCCAATTAAGTTTTTAGTTTGTAGAAAGATATTGAGCCTTTGCTGTTATATGCCTGACGTAATGATATTGTTTTCGAAGTAAACAAAGAAAATGACAGGAGCGGGTTTCGAACCTGCGACCTCCGGGTTACCGTACCGGCGCTCTACCAACTGAGCTACCTTGCCTTATGTTGGCGGTCTCACAAATTGTCAGTATCTTTGTTCGGGTTGGCGCTAGTCAGAAGTCATAAACCCAGAATGCCGTATAGCCAGGGATCACACCCAATTTTACGATACAACCTGGGAAGCGACATTGTGGGATCACTCAATGAGTGATACGACTTTTTAACTTATAATTCGTCAAACAATCCACGAAGGAAACTGACTAGGTAACTTTGAATACAATTTCGAAGTGAACAAAGAAACTGGCAGGAGCGGGATTCGAACCTGCGACCTCCGGGTTACCGTACCGGCGCTCTACTAACTGAGCTATCTTGCCCTATGTTGGCGGTCTCCCAAATTGTCAGTATCTTTGTTCGGGTGGGCGCTAGTCAGAAGTCATAAACCCAGAATGCCGTATAGCCAATTTTACGATAATTTTACGATACAACCTTAGAAGCGACATTGTGGGGATCACTCAATGAGTGATACGACTTTTTAACTTATAATTCGTCAAACAATCCACAAGGGAAACTAACTAGGTAAATTTGAATACATTTTCGAAGTGAACAAAGAAACTGGTAGGAGCGGGATTCTGGCACTTCGAAAAGGTATTCAAATGTATTCAGCTGGAAATCGTTGGAAAACGATATATATTTCAACTTTTCTTGACAACGACAGCACACCTGGTGCCATCATTTCACATGATGATTGAGACTACTGTTAACTTACAGTCTAGGAAGGTATTTCGTAATAATTCAGTAAAAAAAATTGCAGGATTACCAATCGCGTACACTACATTTAATGTCGATATTTACACAAAACTTTTAATCAATGCCGACAAATATATTTTGGTTTTGGAGACAATATTCAAACGCGGTCAAAGAGATAAAAACAAATCTAGCGAAAATTTGTTCACACATTTGGTGACTTGATGGCCCCATTGTTATCTGTATAAGTTTGAATTTCGGGGAAACCACTGAAATTATGTTCTTGTCAAGAACAAAATGGTACTAAATGTTAACAAACAACATTTTGGAAAAGACTGTTTAATAAAATCACTGTTACTACGTTCTCAGAAAGTATTTTTGAACATTTTCTTAGATATGAAAATACATAAAACTGCTGCAAACTGCTGACTGACTGAATGGACCTGAAATATACAAATCAAAAAATTAGCTGGCCTGACGTTTCGAACTTAAGCAAGTTCTTTCTCAAAGGCAAATGACAGAGTACAAGAAACAAACATGTAGGGAACACACATGCATGAGGGGGTGGGTGGAGAAACACAAAAGAGGGATGCAAAGGAGCATGGCAGTGGGTAAACATCATAGGAAGGGGAAAGGACAGCCAGGAAGAAAGGAACAAAGAAGTGTGGTTAGGGTAAGGATGAAGGAGGGGAGGGATTAAGATGAAGGATGAAGCTGGGGAAAGAGGACAAAGGAGTGTGGTTAGGGGGGGGGGGGGGGGGGGGTTGAATTGAAGGTGGTGATAGGGCAAGAGAAGAAACAAAGAGAAGTGACAAGGATAAACAGGAAATGGAAAGACAACCACATGTGGCCAAGTGGGCAAGAGACCCTAAGAGGGTTTGCCAGGAGGATAATCTGTAAACAAATGACAATGGGGGAAAATTAAGAGTTAATCATTCCCTTCCTGGATGTTCAGACCATGTGGTTGAATAGTCCGAAGACGTTTCATCCAAACTTTCTCTTTGCTAAGGCGAACTGAGTCCTTGCGGTGGGCAAGTGATTCTATGCCCTGTAGAATCATATCAGAAATGGAATGGTTAGGCAAGTTGAAGTGATGACCAACAGGGGTGTCCATTTTCTTGGTGTTCACAGTCGATCGATGGCCATAGAAACGCTTTTTGAGCGTGTTCTTGGTCTCCCCGACATACTGGATACCACAAACCCTGCAAGAAATGAGATATATGACATTAGAGGTGTTGCAAGTAATGTTGCCATTGGTTCTGTGAGTAGTGCCAGATGAATGTCCGGGATGCAGCCAAGGTGGGGACCTCGGCTCGAACAATCAGGTCTCGTAGATTGCGGGGGCGCCTATAAACCAATACTGGGTTGTCAGGGGCGGCACGGACAAGACGATCTGAAGTATGAAGGATATGATGGTTGTCATTTTACGAAGGGGAGGGAGACTAGGATGAAAGGTGGTGACCAAGAAAATCTTGGGGTCGGCATTAGTGCTGGGCGTCTTTTCCTTGAGAGCCAAATCTCTGGTGATAGATTTTGCTCTGGCGATAGCACGTTGAACTTGGCGGGAGCTGTGGCCCCTGGCAACCAAGTTATTCTTCAGTACCTGTACATGATGGGAAAAGTCAGAATTATTAGAACAAATCCTTCTGAGTCTAAGTGCCTGGCTGAATGCTATGCCTGTCTTTAAACAATTAAAAAACAAAGATATCTTTTCAAGTCGCATTAGCGGTGTAAAATCGGCAGCCCTCATTACGTATGAAAAGAACCCTGGGAGTCGCACATGCGCAGTGGAAAGTGTGGCTGAAACGTTTGTATTAGCCGTTTGTATTAGCTAAATTCAATAATAATGATTATTTATTTTGCCTGTCATGTGTTTGTTTTGGTATTAATTATATAAACTAGTACATGCCCGTTCAAAATGTGCCTGTTCGAAACGGACATATTGCTTAGCTTTTGTTTAAAAAAGCCACGGGTGTATGTTTCCATGCCATCACAGTATCACAGATTTGGAAGTGAGTTGAAAGAGCTTTTTGGTAACACTGATGCGCACGTGTCTAATTTATGTACCCGTGGTGCAGTGCCCGTTGAAAATGTGCCGTAGTGCGTGGCGGTCTATACTGCCACGTTTGCAGATTTAGTCCTCCAGTTTGCTGTTTTTTTGCTCATCCAAACAACTTCAAAATTGACACTGCACATTCTTGGGTCCTGAGCAATACACCTGTCGATTTTCAACTTCATACAGTTCCCGGTTCTGGAGATAATCGAATTACAGACAGACACACACACACCCACCCAAGTGTGTAAATACCTGCAATCGTGGACGTCCCATTATTGTTCCTTTTTTTGTTTGTACTCTAACTTTTTCGGAAGTCCTCCCATTGGTTTTGTACACGATTTTCAATCGTGGACGTTGGGTCAAACGTGGACCCTTTGTCTACGCTCGAATTCTTTTGTCCTAGGTCCACGATTGCCGGCATATACAAACTCACACACACACACACACACACACAGGCATTCCTGGAATTATAGTAAGATGTTGACAAAGCATGTACAATCCTGAAAAAAAGATGATTCTACATTTCTACGATTGACGTACAAACACATTCTTAAATGCGCTGTTTTCTCGAATGGAATGAATCACAAATGAATTATAAACCTTTATTAAATATGTAAAACACCTTAAAATGAAACTAAGGTCTACACTACAGGGCCGTAGACTGCGCGGAGATGGGGGTTCGTCAAACCCCAAAGTGGAACTTTACCTAGCTCTTAGATTTTTTTTAAAACCTGCCAAATGCATTACGTTTTGGGCGCTACAGTGACTAAACTGTTCATTAATCCTTTTTAAGGTGGTGGAGGCTGCCCATTAGCGTTGTCCACCAAAATTATATAGAGGGTGGGAACATAATCCCCTGTTGCGAGGATCGCTTCCCAGGCCACTCATTCAACAATAAAGAAAACCAAACAACGAATGTTGGATTGTGGCATTCACTCATTTTCAAACCTACAGTTATGAAGCCACGTAGATGGGTAGGGACTGGTTATAACAATGGTGTGATTGTTAATGGTGTTCATTCAACCATTTTCGGTCATTGTACTGCCGTCGTGTACTTTCTTCTCTGTTTCAATAGGTTTAGGAAGCATTTAAATAAGGCTGATAGGGGTATCAACACCGGTAATGCTGTTTTTCTTAGCGTTACCGCATTCTGTACCCCTCACATGGCTGATGAATGGAAAGCCGTCCGGCCGGAATAATGGCATACATGTATTCATGAGGTCAAACCATGAGTGTGGAGCTCATTAAAACCCCTTGCCACCGGGTGGCGCCAGGGCACCAGGCCGGGTTATGCAGCCAGGCGAAACGGAAACAAGAGGCTTGTTCAGCCAAGCATAACGTACACAATATCCAAATAATGGTTGAAAATGCAAAAATTGGCGTGTATAGACGTCAACCGGCAAGGTGGCAATTTCAATCTGCACGTATTTGTGTCAGCCGGTGGCAAGGGGTTAACGCTGAAGGCGGCTTATCAGAGATGTACAGTTTAAATAGGACATGTATGGGTTGAATAGGCACGTGCCAGACCGTGTATGAGGAACATGAGCAGTGGTGGTCTTGTATTGTTGAAACACATTGAATGGGGATTAAGGTATTAGGAGTTGGCCGCTAGTGGCAAGTTTGGGAGGGGACATCCTTTTGGTGTCTGGGAGATTAAGATTCTTATCAGCACTAATCCTATTAGGAGTATGATAAGTGACGCTGCCTGAATGAATCCACTTTATTTTTTTGCAGCTGAATATCATTGAATATCATGATATAAGTTGATATAGACATTAAAAATCATAACATGTATGAAATGTTGTTTCGTTTTCTTTTTGAACGGTAAAAATCCATGAAGAAATGACGGAGAACTATATTCTGTTGTGATTTTGTTTGCAGGTTGCCCGCAAGGGCGGATCCAGAACACAATTTTGGGCTGAGTTTTGTGGGTGGGTGTACGCAGTGGCTGCCTTTTTGCGACGTCAGTTAAAAAAAAAAATTTAAAAAATAAAAAGAAAATTGGAGGGGGGGGGGGGGGCATTTCCCCCTTCCCCCCCCCCCCCCCCCCCCCTGGATCCGCCCTTGGTTGCCCGCGTGTGCGCAATGATATTATAGGTGTTAGATAAAGTCGAGTTGCCGATGAGAGAACTTAAAATAAGTGCCTGAAACCACAGAGGAAGTTTCAGGCAAAATTTTTGTAAAAAGAAAAAATAAATAAATACATGTACATGATGAAAATCACCACGACATCATGAGTTTGGGATCACCGGGATTGGGCCTTCCGGGAATGAGGTCGTAAACCCCGCTTTGCGTATTACATCGCTTGAGTTTCAATTTAAACTACACACAGAAACAAATGTTAATAGTCAATCGCTGGAAAATAAATTTATGGAAAAAAATACTCAATGTATTTGTATTTAATAACCAGAGGAAAAAATCAGGTACAAAAAGTAATTCAAGTTGCTGACAAAGGTTCCATTCTCTTGAAAGACATCTGGTATAACAAAAGTCACCAAGATTTCTGAAAAAGGAAAAAAATTTGGGTAGTCAACCGAAACCAGAATTGGAAACATTCCTCATCATTGTGTACATCAGGGGGGTTAGCTGAAAGGCCAGGCAGGGGATTAGTGTTCCTGTAATTGGATCCTTTGTGAAGCATTCCCAGCCAAATGATCGCCTGCAAACCACACACTCCTCATGAATAATGCCGTGACGAAACTGCCTCTGTGCATTGACCTGTACATAATGACTTCATTATCTCGGCCAGCTTCGCTTAATCCCCATACCGCACAAAAACAAATGTTACCGCTATTGATACTCCTATCGGTATTAATGAATGCTCCCTTAAAAAGTCCTTTCAGATTGCAACAGCTCAGTGGCCGAGTTGTTAAGCGAGTCGTTCATCCATTCCTAAGCTGAGGGTTCGATTCCCAGCTTTTCAGTATTTCCATTTTTGTCCTCATTTACCGTCTCCAAATGCCAACTGCACAGTGGCTTGGTCGATAAGCGCAGTGCAGCTGGGAACGCTCGTGAGGTACTGGTAAGCATCTACGTACATGTTCATGGCACATTTGGCTGACTCGGCAGTCAAGGCTTAGAGTGCCGCCATGTTCCTCCCTTTTATGGAGCTAAACCTTCGGGTTATATGAATGAGTCGGGAAGGAGGTGTGATGGACCGGGACCCGATTCGTGATGGACCGAGATCCGAGCCCTAAAGAGCCCTATATGGGAGCCGGTAAGCCAGATGTATACAGCATCCCGGCGAATCGCGGCACCTGAAAGCTTGGTCAACATCACCCATATCTGTGCCCGCAATTGCAAATTTCTATGTTTGTTTTCTCTTATTGAGCATTCAGTATAATTATTATCGATGGCAATTCGATCCTCTCGGTGTTCCCTACCTCTTCCCAGTATCTGGTGGCGCACCGGTAAGATTTGACTTAGGGGTCACGGGGTTCAACATTTATTTCAAAAAAAAATATAATATATTTCACCCCAAATTTTGGGAGTAAAGTTACCCCGAAAACTATTAGCCCCGGAAAATAATTTTGAAAAGCTAGGTGGAGGTGGGTGGTTGGGTTGGGATCGGGGTGGGGGTGGGTCTTGCAGGCCTCTTCTGACGTTGGCGACGCCATTTACACATGTATTGGTGTATACTACTCAGAAATTGCCCCATACATGTCGCCGCCGGAAAAAAAGACACATCTTGCCTCAAGCCCCCCTCCCCAGGTCCCGCCCTTGAGTGAGTCACTACCAGTATTCTTATTTTCATTGTTAATACATTGTCATTGATAACACATTGTCACCTTTAAATCGCGTTCCTTCAAAATGTCCATATGATTTTAGCCATAAATTGAGGTCCGAGAACTTGGAGGCGCTGCCCCCGCAACCGGAAATCTACCAAGAATGAACTGAGTATCCCAATAATACTCTTATATGTACCACGACGTGCTTCAGTGTTGGACGCCGGGATTGCTTGATTAAACTCAAAGGCGAGATTTATTTTTTTTCTGAATATTTAGGGTGTTTTTGTTTGTTTTTTTGGGGGGTGGTTTTTGTGGGCGGCGACTTTTTGTTTATTATTTTTATTTTGTTTTAATTTCTGAGCGGAACTCGACCCCCCCCCCCCCCCCCCCCCCCAACCTCAACAACTTGAGCGCCATGAGCCAGAAATCGGGTTGCCTTGCCCCATTTCAGAGCGGACAGTCCAGCCCTCTTCGTGCTCGGCCCCAAAGATATCGAGAATTCCTCGGGCGCAGAATTTAGCCAACACGGGTTTAACCTCGCCTTGGGTTAATCCGGCACAGCCAGCTATAACCACGACGGGTCCAGTTGGCCAGAATTGGAATTTTCCCACAGTAGACACAAGATGGCAGCATACTAACATGGCGGCGCCCATTCACCATCCTTTTTACGTGATGAATCCGTACACTTTTTGATTTCCTGCTAGTCAGCAGTGGGTTCCGATGCAACATCAGCACCTAGGGGTGGAAGGAATATGGCTGGTCAAGGATTTGCTCAATCCAGGTGCACAGAACACGGTGGCCGACAGGATGTCTCAATTCTTCAACGACCGGAAGAAATGGCAGCTTCTTCCCTCAGTGTTTGCAGAAGTCACGCGGGTAATGGGTGTCCACCCAGCTGTCGACCTGCTTGCATCACGGCTAAACAGTCAGCTTCCACGGTTTGTGTCATGGCATCCGGATCCACTGGCCTGGCGAATCGACGCATTCACCATCACCTGGGAAAAGATAGATGCATATGTTTCCTCCATTTGCTCTACTAGCAAGATGTCTGCAGAAAATCCTGCAAAACAAGGCAACAGTTCTACTTGTGGCTCCAGTGTGGAAAACACAGCCCTGGTATTCTCGATTACTAGAACTTGCGGTAAAAACTTTAGTGTTATTACCCCGCCTGCCAAATCTCCTCCGTCTTTGTCACAACAATCAGGGTCACCCAATGGGGGACACACTGTTGTTAGCCGCATAGAGGCAAACCGGGCAATCCTTGTCTGCAAGAGGATTTTCGCAGAAAGTATCCTCTGTCATCTTGTCATCGTGGCGCAGAGGGACAAATGCCCATTTTAACTCTGCTTGGAACAGATGGAATCGCTGGTGTGTTCAACGACACCTTAATCCGGTTCATTCGCCTTTAGCCGAGATCCTCGAATTTCTTAATAGTCTGTTAGAAGAGAGTCTTTAATACAGAACCATCAATGTGTACCGATCAGCCATCTCTTCAGCTCACGTTCCATTGGACGGTGCTCCAGTATAGTAGGACAGCATCCGTTGATGGCAAGATTCTTCACCGAAGTCATTAACATTCGTCCGCCTCAACCAAGATATTGTACAACCTGGGACACTAGGAAAGTGTTGCGATATCTTCGGGCACTTCCGGCTAATAGAGAGCTAAACCTACGGCTTTTGACAGTAAAGCTAGCAATGTTGGTAGCACTGGTCACAGCAGGACGCTGTTCATCTTTAACTGCATTGGACTTGCGGTTTATGCAAAAACAAGGGAAGCCTTTGTTTTTTCTTCAATTAAACCAGCAAAGTGTTCAACTGCCTCTAAGTCAGTCCAGAAGATATACCTAGCACAGTATCCTCCAGTAAAATTTGTGTTGTCAAGGCCCTTGAAGAATACCTTCGACGGACAAAGCCTATTCGAGGCCACGGTCAATCAAAACTGACCAGACTTTTCCTGCCAATGGTTAGGGTAAACCTGTCCATGTTGTAGTTTTCTCTACTGTGGCACGGTGGTTAAAAACTGTTATGGCTTCAGCAGGTATCGATGTGTCCCGCTTTCGAGCACATTCCACTATAGAGGAGCAGCTACATCAGCAGCTGCCCTGGCAGGAATTTCTACTGCGCATATTTTGAAGGCAGCAGATTGGTCGTCTGAAATTTTACAAGAGAGAGGTCTCCACGTCGGAGTTTGCCAAAGCAATCCTGGCTTCGGCTCAACTTTAAAATATACAGAGTGAGTCTTGACGACTATGACGAAATATAATTATCAATTATGTAAAGGTACTTGAATACCTGCCATATATTTGAAATTATATGAGGCCGTAGGAGGAGAGACTCACTCCGTCCCTGCGCCTCAGAATTTGTTCTTTCTTTCTTACAGCCCACCCGTGAGTCAGCCTCAGCCAGTCATGCTTGTCGTTTATATTAACTTTAAAGAAACATGATTCTGATCATTGGTTTGAGGTTGCATTTATTGAGCTAGGGGCTGGGCTAATTTGCATTTTATGAATGAAGGAACTTTTCATTTTATTCAAAGGGTGGTCAGACCGTATTACGTAAGACAAAATACAGAGACCGCGTTTACACTAGATCCGGCAAATGTGGAGCGGGATTTGCGGGGTAATATACCACAGGGAAGCTTAACAGCGGAAGGAAGGTCATTGAGTGTGCGCAATAACCGACCTTACGGTCATTTTACGGTCGTTTTGTTTTTTGTTGCATCATTTTTCGTTTTTCAACGTGAAACAACAGCTGAAAACAACTAATCTTTTGACCTATAATATAAACAGGCTGTATAATATTTGGGAATTAGGAACTCCCCAGATGACGAAGTCACGCACGTGCAGGAGAGAGAATGACACGATCTTATGCAGACGGAGTACCAACCATGAATTTGCAGTGTACATGAACCGCGTGGGAACCAGCGCAGCGTACGCGTCTCCACAGTAAATACTATTTTTCGCGGACTTTCGAGCTTCCCACAATCCACTACATCATACATACTGGATGTGGTTGCGTCAACTTGCGGGGTCTGATCCACCAATTGCGAATCGAATCTCCCTAGAAAGGGGATCGAGAAAGGTGGATCAGATCCGGATCAGACCCCGATCCACCTCTCGTTTACACTTGCGGTCGACGGGTGGTCGATCCCCCTTTTATTCCAATTGCTGGGTTCGATCCCCATTTTAATCCACTGCCGGATCTAGAGTAAACAAGGTGAGAGTGAGTCTCTCCTCCTACGGCCTCATATAATTTCAATTATAAGGCAGGTAAGTACCTTTACATAATTGATAATTATGGACCAAAGGAGAGTGACAGTGGGTGAACATCAAAGGTAGTACAGAGAGGGAAGGAATGTGGTTAGGGTAAGGATGAAAAAGGGGAGGGATAGAGATGAGAGGGATGAAGCTGGGGAAGGAAAACAAAGGAGTGTGGTAAAGGGGGAGGGTAAAAAAGAGGTGGTAATTGGCAATGGAAGGAACGCAGGGGTGTGGCAAGGCTGAACGGGAAAGGGAAAGACATCCAAGTGGGCAAGAAACCCCAAGAGGGTTTGCAAGGAGGAATATGGGAAAAGAGTTAATCATTGCCTTCCTGGATGTTGAGACCATGTGGTTAAATAGTCCGAAGACGTTTCATTCACACTTTTTCCCTGCTGAGGCGAACTGAGTCATTGAGGTGGCCAAGTCATTCTATGCCCTGTAGAATCATATCAGAAACGAAATGGTTAGGCAAGTTGAACTGGTGACCAACAGGGGTGTCCATTTTCTTTGTGTTTACAGTCAATCGATGGCCATAGAAACGCTTTTTGAGCGTGTTTTTGGTCTCCCCGACATACTGGATTCCATAAACCCTGCCAGAAATGAGATATATGATATTAGAGGTGTTGCAAGTATTGTTACCATTGGTTCCGTGTGCCAGATGAATGGCCAGAAAAGGAGTCGGACTCCTACATGTGAGTCTGGCAAACAACACATATGGAATTGCACTTAAAAGTACCATGTTGTGTGGGAGGGGATGCATCCAAGGTGGGGACCTCGGCTCGAACAATCAGGTCTCGTAGATTACGGGGGCGCCTACACTGTAAAAACAAGTTGGGCAAAGTTTGACCAATTCCTTGCCCAAGGTTGGTGCAAATATCAACTTCCCAACTTCTGGTCAGTAACTTCCCAACTGTCTTTAGCAAGCCGTTGTGACCAGAAGTTGGGCAAAAAAGCTTCACCAAACGGTTGGTTTGCCAGCTTTCACCAATGGAGTTGGTCATGCAAATTGTGCATTTTATTGGTTATTGTATTTTGAACAATAGATGGTCACTTGATTTTCCATATTTTATTGGTCAAAGCTTTTTGCCCCACAAATGGGGCCCTCTTTTATCATTTATTGGTATTTTTTTAAAACAAATTTATGATGTCTCTTTGTTTATATATTTATGTTCAATCAACTCAAAGTCATGGAGGACGTTTTCCGATGCCGTGATGGTTTCTCAAGTTGGCTTTCAGCCTAAATAGGCCTATCCTGGGTCTGGTTAGCGTTACTTTCAAATTCATTACAGTCACCTTCATCAACATTAACATCACGGTGCACATGTAATGGATGAAAGCCTCACATCAATCAGTTATAGCCGCCTTTAGAACGACCATCCACACGGCCAGCCGCCTACTCCATGGTACTACGAAATGGTTGTCAGGTTGTCCAAGAAACAAAGATTACCATCGAAGACATGGTGGCCTATGTGAATCACTGATCATCTTATTAAAATATCTTGTCAAACATTGGTAAGGCAGCTCACAAGATAAGATATTTCGGGCAG
Source organism: Hippasteria phrygiana (assembly GCA_037893225.1). Lineage (NCBI taxonomy): Eukaryota > Metazoa > Echinodermata > Asteroidea > Valvatida > Goniasteridae > Hippasteria > Hippasteria phrygiana. Next base: position 386,513 of record JAZGUH010000558.1, on the reverse strand, counting down.
TTTCTACTCACAGGCCATTATTCGATGTGATTTGTGCACGGTAACCCGGCGGATTGATCGCACGTGCATAAGGCGCGCGATCAATGTAACACTTTGGTAACGCGCAACGTACTCTCTCAAAACCCAGAAATTGGTCAAATCCAGACCAATATTTGGAAGCTTTTTTGGAGGACTGCCAAATTTACTTCCGAAATATACCAAGTATTGAAGTGCTCAAGTTAAATCACTGTATTCATTGATAGTTTATATAGGTATAATGAACAAATGTAGGGTTTCTCTGCCGAAACGCTAACCAGCGAGCCTGCCCTTTCTTCACCAAGTAGAATTTGACAGGTTAAATCAATTGTTAGCTTAGTTTTTTCATTATTTGGCACATTTTAGATCCCCCTCATGACCAAACGTTTGACACAAACAGACCAGAGAAAAGGTAACTGTTGTTCCCTTATAGGTTGGTCATTTTGTTGGGTAAATTGTTACCCAAACTGACAAACAAAAATTGACCAACTTAGTTGGGGTAAATGAGCTATGAAACATCTGGTCAAATTTTACACATTTTTTATCAAACGTATTTCAACAAGTTAGAGCACCTGGTGTTGGGTAATATTTTCGGAAAATTACCAATATTTGTAATAAAAATGACCAACCTCTGGGTAAATCATATTTGCCCATTTTTTCCTTGCCCAACGTTTTTACAGTGTATAAGCCAAATGAATACTGGGTTGTCAGGGACCGCACGGGCAAGGCGATCTGAAGTATGAAGGATGTGATGGTTGTCATTAGTAATTTTACGAAGGGGGGGGGGGGGGGGGGGAGGAGACTTGGATGAAAGGTGGTGACCAAGGGAATCTTGGGGTCGCATTAGTGCTGGGTGCTTTTTCCTTGAGAGCTAAATTTCTGGTGATAGATTTTGCTCTGGCGATAGCACGTTGAACTTTGCGGGAGCTGTGGCCCCTGGCAACCAAGTTATTCTTCAGTACCTGTACGTGATGGGAAAAGTCATAATCATTAGAACAAATCCTTCTGAGTCTGAGTGCCTGGCTGAATGCTATGCCTGTCCTGCAATGCCTGGGATGACAGCTGGAGGAGTGTTCTGTATATACTTGCGATGACAAGAGGAGAAAGAAAATACAAAAGAACCTTTCAGTCCTCGCAAGTCAGTCCTTTTGTTGAAATCGGTCCTCGCACGTAGAAAAACGTGCTTAGTCTATAGGGTTGAGTTATTTTAAAGGAACAATAGGAAACAAAAAGCATTGTCCTCGCAAGTATTGTGAAAGTGGGTGTCTGTGAGTTAAGAATACAGATCAGTGGTTACCGAGTTGTCTTCCTTGCGGATGGTGACATCCAGGAAGTTGGTCTGATGAACTGAATACATCATCAATATATCTCCACCAGATCCAGGGGCGACATGGTGTACCTGTAGATTGTGTTTACCTAGGAAGGAAAATTGTTCTTGGTTAGAAGGCTACAAGTCTCATGAGGGTGCCAATATCACTGATGGGTGGGGTCGTGTGTACTGCCTTAGCCAGGGCCGAGGAACAAGCACGAATACCTTCCTCATGGGGGACGTTGGTATACAGAGATGAGACGTCAAAAGTCCCAATGGACGTGGCTGTGTCGGGAATCTTGTTCTTGATTCCTTCTAGCTTGCGCAGGAAGTCTGGGGTGTAATGGATGTATGATGGGATCTGTGGGACGAGGGGTTTGAGAAAACTGTCAATAAACAGGGAGATACGTTCCGTGGGTGAACTATTACCAGAGACAATGGGCCTACCGGGGTTGCCAGCCTTGTGAATCTTTGGAAGGAGATAAAATCTGGCAGTCCTACAGTCAGAGGGAGGGAGAAATTGATGAGCTTTCTTGGACAGCTGGTCACGTGATGCATATTCTTTGACAATAGAAGAAAGAAAAACAAGCATGGAGGCATCATGTATATAGCCTATATACACCGTCGTCACATTATATTTTATGATTTAACCTGTCGTTACAAAAAAATGTATCCCCTAGATACATGAACATTGAAGCTAAATGAAATTGAAATTGAATACATCAGTAGGCCTACTGAAACAATTCATGAATGCGGAATTGGTAAAAATGCGAAATATATCCAACACTGAACAGAACAGTTTCAAAATTACCAGGAAACCTCTCAACAGAAATGTGCAAAGAATAGATCTGTCTTTTAAGTACAAATTTACTTCAATAATTATAGCCAGAAGTTGATCACCGATCGCGAAAGTCCATCACCGTCCCTTGAATAGTTGAACACCACTCGCGAAAGTTCATCACCGATCGCAAAAGTCTATCACCGATTGTGAAAGTCATTACCGATCGTGAATATGCATCAACGATCACGCCCTATTAACGATCACGTGCAAAAGTCCATCACCGATCGCAAGTCCATCATCGATCGCCAAGAAAGTCCATCACCGATCGCAAAATTCCATGACCAATCGCGAAAGTCTATCACCGATTGCGAAAGTCCATCACCGATCGAGAAAGTCCATCACCGATCGTGAAAGGGCATCACTGATTCGATGACTACAATAAATGTTCTTTTCGTTCTATAGTATTGCAGTTAGTGTAAAGCGATATTTGTGTGTGCATTGCTAAAGGAATGTGCAAGGCTACATTTTCTGTGCTTTGGTTACTGCTGCCAAGCAGTGCTGCGTATTTCTACTATAGGACTCCCACCAACGAGTACAGGTTGTAATAAAGATAACACAAAAATACACCCAGGACTCCATCACGGCATAATTATTATAGACATTTAATATCAACAATTTCAATTTTGAAAGCTGGTAATATGATCATTAAAAAATTACGCCAGGAGCGCGCTCCTGACACCTTAAAATGCCTAAAACTCTGTAGCTTCATGGGGATCCTCCCACTGGACCCCCACTGGGGCTTTGCCCCTGGCCCCACCAGGGACCGTAAGGCAAGCCCCTGGAACCCACCCGTTGGGCTTCGATCGCGCCAAGATTCTTGAATGCGATTGACGCCCCTGCGGGGACGTCACTTTGATATGGTTCGGAAAAGTCGGACAGTTGGAATTCAGAGTGGTTCCTTTGGCGCTGTTTCTCAGTAAATCGATTCTGATTGTATTCTGATAATGTAATGTTTTATATATTACGCGCTCTGACAAGAATCGATTCTACTGTTCTTTGCTCGGTTCTTCACTTTATTCCACGAAGGTCTTGGATATTTCTGTCCGCGGGTCTTAACTTTTTCTTTACTTTTTCGACATTCTCCCCCGACTTTCCGGGGGAGCCAATCAGCGATTAAGTTTGACCTTGACAAATGAATTAATTATTCATAACTTGGCGAGCATGCACGATTAAATAGGACGCGGTGTGTGGTGCGGTCATCACCCTCTGGGTGCGGTTTTGTGTGTATGTGTGTTGTGTTGTCTGGAAATTTGAAGTTCACCGCGCCCGGGCCCGACGCGTCGACCGTTGTATTGTTTTGAATGAAGGATTGCGCGATACGCGATCCGCGTGATCGACCCAGTCTGTCATGTCTGTAGGAAATATTTTTACATTGTGCTCGAGATGTCGATTCTGCACAAAAATGTAAACATCATCTCTAAAAATAGAAAATGATTACTGCGCACGCGCGGAAGTGGTCAAATCAGAAGCTTTATATGAGTGCTAGCTACCGGTCCCATATTATATACATATGCGGACCGGGAACCAGTCTAGTCAATACCTCGGTTTTTCCTCATTTCTCCGTTAGTATTACACATTAATAATAATAATAATAATAATAATAAAATCTTATAGAGCGCTGGTATCTAGAAAAATCTATTCACTGCGCTGGGGTCTGAGAAAACTAATGATAAGCATGACTAAAGAGGTAGGTTTTTAGGGAAGTTTTGAAAGAGTCAACGTCAGGTTGTGAACGTAGGGCTGGGGTAGATTGTTCCATAGGCGAGGTGCTTCTGTCCCCATAGGTCTTCAGCCTGGAAGAACTTTTATACTCGGAATTTTGAATTAGGTATAGGTAACTAACCAAAGAGATTACATTTGTAGGGGATTTCAGGGCGATGTGTGCCTTTAAGAAGTAGAGCACTGTGTTCACAAAGTGAACTTATCGACCAGCATCCATCTTCGGGCTATTGATAGACTTGACTCAAGTCAGACTTACTTTTTTAACTATATTATGTTAAAGAATTTTAAAAGTGAACAAAGAAAACTTACTTGAGCGGGATTTGAACCTCCGGAATATACCGCACCGGCGCACTAGCAACTAATCTATGTTGCCCTATGTTGGCTGTCTCCTAAATTGTCAGTGTCTTTGTTCAGGGGCGCTATAGTCAGAAGTCATACACCCATATTGCCGTATAGCCAGAGATCACACCCAATTTTACGATACGACCTGAGAAGCGACATTGTGGGGATCACTCAACGAGGATACGACTACTTAACTTATAATTCGTCAAACAATCCGCAAGAGAAGCGAATTTAAATACATTTTCAAAGTAAACGAAGAAAATTGGCAGGAGCGGGATTCAAACCTCTGACATCCGGAATACCGTACCGATGTAGCGTGAATTTCAGTCACTGTAAAATACGGGCTCATTGGTAGTATTGCGCATGCCTAAGTGAAGACAATTAGGAGAGTGGCCAGTCACGTGAGAGGGTTTAACCATAGAAAAGAAGGAGTCCGATTTTCATGGGAGTCGGATATTCATATGACACCGGCGATCTTGCCCTGAGTCGGCGGTCTCCCAAATTGTCAGTATCTTTGTTCGGGTGGGCGCAAGTCAGAAGCCATCAACCCAGAATGCCGTATAGCCAGGGTTCACACCCAATTTTACGAAACAAGCTAGGAAGCGACATTGTGGGGATCCCTCAATGAGGATACGACTTTTTAACATATAATACCGTCAAACAAACCTCAGGGGAAATTGACTATGTGATTTTGAATGAATTTTCAAAGTCAACTTTGAAAATTCATTCAAAATTACCTAGTCAGTTTCCCCTGTGGTTCAAATACATACTACGCGGGAGTTCCTAATTATTGGCGAATCCGTCAAGTCGGACTTACTGACGTGGGGCCGGTCGGAACGACCACCACAGATGACAACGCAGTAAGTATAAGCGTACGGCGCGACATACAAGTGAGCTATGGAAATTCATTCAAAATTTCCTAGTCAGTTTCCCCTGTGGTTCAAATACATACTACGCGGGAGTTCATAATTATTGGCGAATCCGTCAAGTCGGACTTACTGACGTGGGGCCGGTCGGAACGACCACCACAGATGACAACGCAGTAAGTATAAGCGTACGGCGCGACATACAAGTGAGCTATGGAAATTCATTCAAAATTACCTAGTCAGTTTCCCCTGTGGTTCAAATACATACTACGCGGGAGTTCATAATTATTGGCGAATCCGTCAAGTCGGACTTACTGACGTGGGGCCGGTCGGAACGACCACCACAGATGACAACGCAGTAAGTATAAGCGTACGGCGCGACATACAAGTGAGCTATGGAAATTCATTCAAAATTACCTAGTCAGTTTCCCCTGTGGTTCAAATACATACTACGCGGGAGTTCATAATTATTGGCGAATCCGTCAAGTCGGACTTACTGACGTGGGGCCGGTCGGAACGACCACCACAGATGACAACGCAGTAAGTATAAGCGTACGGCGCGACATACAAGTGAGCTATGGAAATTCATTCAAAATTTCCTAGTCAGTTTCCCCTGTGGTTCAAATACATACTACGCGGGAGTTCATAATTATTGGCGAATCCGTCAAGTCGGACTTACTGACGTGGGGCCGGTCGGAACGACCACCACAGATGACAACGCAGTAAGTATAAGCGTACGGCGCGACATACAAGTGAGCTATGGAAATTCATTCAAAATTACCTAGTCAGTTTCCCCTGTGGTTCAAATACATACTACGCGGGAGTTCATAATTATTGGCGAATCCGTCAAGTCGGACTTACTGACGTGGGGCCGGTCGGAACGACCACCACAGATGACAACGCAGTAAGTATAAGCGTACGGCGCGACATACAAGTGAGCTATGGAAATTCATTCAAAATTACCTAGTCAGTTTCCCCTGTGGTTCAAATACATACTACGCGGGAGTTCATAATTATTGGCGAATCCGTCAAGTCGGACTTACTGACGTGGGGCCGGTCGGAACGACCACCACAGATGACAACGCAGTAAGTATAAGCGTACGGCGCGACATACAAGTGAGCTATGGAAATTCATTCAAAATGACCTAGTCAGTTTCCCCTGTGGTTCAAATACATACTACGCGGGAGTTCCTAATTATTGGCGAATCCGTCAAGTCGGACTTACTGACGTGGGGCCGGTCGGAACGACCACCACAGATGACAACGCAGTAAGTATAAGCGTACGGCGCGACATACAAGTGAGCTATGGAAATTCATTCAAAATTTCCTAGTCAGTTTCCCCTGTGGTTCAAATACATACTACGCGGGAGTTCATAATTATTGGCGAATCCGTCAAGTCGGACTTACTGACGTGGGGCCGGTCGGAACGACCACCACAGATGACAACGCAGTAAGTATAAGCGTACGGCGCGACATACAAGTGAGCTATGGAAATTCATTCAAAATTACCTAGTCAGTTTCCCCTGTGGTTCAAATACATACTACGCGGGAGTTCATAATTATTGGCGAATCCGTCAAGTCGGACTTACTGACGTGGGGCCGGTCGGAACGACCACCACAGATGACAACGCAGTAAGTATAAGCGTACGGCGCGACATACAAGTTATGGAAATTCATTCAAAATTTCCTAGTCAGTTTCCCCTATGGTTTGTTTGACGGTACTTATTATTTGCTCACCGTATTTCTTTTGGCAAAAAAACAAACAAACAAGCAAACACCCCCCCCAAAAATAAAAAAAAATAAAAAACCAACACCCCAACAAACAAACAAACAAACAGACAAACAAACAAACAAACAAACAAACATACAAACAAACATACACCTCTCCGTTAATTTCATAACCTTTCCCTGACACATCACATAACAAAGACAAATCTTTATCCACTCCCATTATTTTCGACCAAGAGAGTGCCAGTAGCCGCTTGATGCCGGGTTAAGTTACGCTTGGCATGATATCATCATACGCGTAACCAGCACCAAGTCTCGGTACGACTACGAGTTCACGAATCACACATTTGGTGCTAAATTTTCAGTTGATTCATTCTTGTGAACGTTAACGTAATAATTTGATCCATACTCAAGGACAACAACACAAAGGACAATATACTGGTGAACACTTTTGATCCACGATCAAAAAAGAGAAAAAGAAATAGAAATCTGTTTTCTACTTATATACGTGTGCAAAACATGCGTAGGGCTAATACGAATATATACATGTCACAGAAGTCAATAAAATGATAACTCATATTTTGTTGTATTCGTGACGCTGCGAAATCTCTCTAACAAGAGTTCAAAGTTAATATAATTATTCTTGTAACGTGCTAATTTTTTTCGAGTACTTGATTGGCCGTACCACTTTCGGTACATGAGCTTCATTCGATGTGTACAAACGTGTTGCCAATATCTGTAGTCTGGTTCTCTGACCTAAGAATTCCTGACGACTCTTGATAAATCTTAGGTCAGGTAGAACTCACGGTTTAAAAAGACCATGACGTACAATGTCAGCCCAAGCAAGAGCGTAGATATACGGTTTTCAAACGGGGACCTTTCTCAACTGGGGACCCTATTGTCCTCTATTGTTACAGGTCCCCTATTGAATGCAAAAAAACCCCACACGCACACAATACGAGGACAATAGGAGGTCCCTGATTGAAGGTGTTTACACACTTGCTCTTACATTAGTCTCCTTGCGGGGTACGTGGAAGAAAGGGCAACAATGTTGACAATGCTACCCCACGAGGGTGTCTTTAGAAATCGACCTATCCCAGAAAATTAACGCTATGGGTTTTGAGATTTCAATGGAGACAAAGGAGAATAAAAGAAAGAAAGTCTACAATAGAGGTACCCCCGTATCTGTATGTGTGCGTTTGTATAGTTATTCAGACCGTGGACCTTTAACAAAGAGGACAATAGGGTCCACGATTGAAAATCGTGTACAAAACCAACGGGAGGCCTTCCGAAAAAGTTAGTATAAACAAACTAGGGACAATAGGATGTCCGCGATTGCCGGTGTTTACACACTTGTGTGTGTGAGGGGGGGGGGGGGGGGGGGGGGGGTGTACAGGTTCTGTATATACGCCAGAGGACAAGAGGAGAAAGAAAAAGGAACCTTTTATTCCTCGCAAGTCAGTCTTTTGTTGAAATCGGTCCTCAGACGTAAAAAATAAGTGCTTAGTCTATGGGGTTGGGTTATCTTAAAGAATCAATAGGAAGCACAAAGCATTGTCCTCGGAAGTATTGGGAAAGTACGACTGTGTGTCATCACAATAATTGCCGACAGGGTGTGGGAAAAAATACTCGAGGGGGACAGTAGAAGTGTTTCCCGTTAAGGGTGCCATTATATTCGGGGCGTTTTTTGCCCCTATAAAATGTACTATTTATCCCACGCACTCAGGATTTCACTGTTTCATCCTTTCAGTAGTATCCATTTTTTTCCAACACTCACTCGGTCCGTTGAATATGATATGATTTTGTCGACACATGTGGGTGTCACACCCCACCCTCTCTAGCGCCGCTCGTCGCTTGGGGGTAGGGTGGGGGCTTGGACTCTTTTGACGTTTGCGGCGCTACTCAAACATGTATAGTGTTTAGAGATATGCCACACATAATATGCCGTCCGTGTTTATATCATATGTTATGATATGCTCTGGACTGGATATTTGCATTGTTGCTTTTAAAAATAAACCCGGAAATACCAGAGATACAGTAGAGATAACCAAACCAAAATATAGTGTGTCTGAATCGCAGAGAATGATAATAATTGAAGCGCGGTATGAGATGTCTGATCTGTAATGGGTTAAAATGGCGAGAATTATTAAACGTGAACGTGACTTCAACCGAACATGACACTTGCGATGATTGCATGGATACAATGTAATCAGAAACAGATGTAACTATATACTCCTTAACAACAAAGTTTGTTGTATCTGCAGTTGGCCGTTTCTTTATTGTTTCAGTTACTACATGGTTGGATTTTACTGTCTAGTCTTAGTTTAAAGCTACATTGCCCTTGGGGCGGTTTGTAACCCTGGAAAAGGGTGCTTAATATGATTGCTTGTATTATTGCTGGCTATAATATATTTTGAAGTTGTAAAAATGAAAGGATATTATGTATAATATCCTTTCATTTTTACAACTTGCTAAAAAATATTAAAAGTTGCTGTCATTGTAGAAGACCTAACAAAATTCCAAGGCTTATTTTGTTTCCAACAATCGAAATAAACAGACCTAACATTGTGCACACAAAACCACTGTTAAAACAGTGGGGCTTTGAACATTAGGGGCGAGGTTCGTGTAGTAGCTCTGGAAATATCCAAGGCTTTTGACAAGGTCTGGCATGAGGGCCTTCTGCCCAAGCTCCAGTCATACGGTGTTTATGGTCGAATGCCATATGTAATTTCCGCTTATAGACCGTAGAAGGCAGTCATCTTCTACTTGGTCTGTCAATTCTGGTGTACCGCAGGTCTCTGTTCTTGGGCACTCTTTCTGGCTTATATTAATGATTTGTCCGATGTTTTGTCGCAGTTCTCCATGTACACTGTAAAAAATTGCCGTATTTTTTTTACTGTGAAAAACATGTAAATATTCACGTTGAGTAACCGTAAATGGACTGCGCGTTACATTTTACAGGCTAACCCGTAAAAGGCCACCCATACGTAGCAATTGCACGACCCATCAGAAATGAGGAAATTTGTGTTCACAAAAGTCAGGTTAAATTGCAGTGTTTAGTCAAAAATACACTTTCTTGAACATAATACCTCCCCCAGGGTCAGACTGTCAACGCTGAATTCTACAGCACCGTTCTGAGACGTCTGAGGGAGAACATTCGGCGCAAACGGCCCGAACTGTGGCGCGCTGGCAATTGGGTGCTCCAACATGACAACGCGTCCGCTCACAGTGCGTTGAAAACGCGCGAGTTTCTCGCCTGCAACAGCACAATCGTCGCTCCCCACACCCCTACTCCCCGGATTTGGCTCCCTGCGACTTCTTTCTGTTCCCCAAAATGAAGTTCAAGCTGAAGGGTCGCCGTTTTGACACTGTAGAGGAGATCCAGCGAGAATCGCAGATGGTGCTTGACGCGCTTTATAATACGGAACGGGATTTCCAGGGAGCGTTCCAAGCGTGGCAGGAGCGTTTGGAGCGGTGTATCGCTGCCAAGTGGACTACTTTGAAGAAGATGGCGGCCAGATTTAAATCACGTACAGTTTTTGCTTGTTATAGACGCAGTTTCGGAACTTTTTGATCGCATCTCAGACCCCATACGTCCTCTTATGGAGTACTGTTCCCACATGGCTGGTGCTTCTGTGTGTTGTTATCTTTATTAGAGTACAGAAGCGCATTGTTATTAATTTGGTTGGAGAAAAGTTGGGCTCATCCTTACAATCACTCTCTCACCGGAGATCTGTTGCTACTAAGTTTAGTCTGTTCTACGGATATTTTCATGGTAAAAGTTCCAGCGGATTGGTTCCTCTAGTTAGGGTGTTTGAGCGTGACACTCGGCTTTCTGCCTGTTCCCACCAATATACTCCAGCTGTACCTAGATGTAGAACAAAAAGCTATGCCAATAGCCTTTTCCCTCGTTCTGTATCTCTATGGAAATCTTTGCCTGGTGCATGTTTTCCTTCATGTTACGATCTTTCATATATTAATTATATTATTATTAATTCCTATATCTTGTATCTTTGATTGATGTATCTTTTTCTTTTTGTAGCGCCGTACTTCGAGTGGCTTTTAGCCTTGTTCGATGCGAATTACTTGCATTGTTTACTTGTGACTCGGATGACGGATTGAGCTCAAACTTTCAAAGGTTTGTTATTGCATGAATATTTTGAATCACACTATATACGGACACTACGTGCGACTGTTCTGTGAGCCCTACCAATGCTACCAATGAGAGAATAATTTCCCAAATGCCAACGAGTTGCCAACTCGTAAAGCTAGCATCTATAAGAGGCTTTAAAAAGTAACCAAATTACCAAAAAGATTAACTTAGTCAGTTTCCCTTGTGGATTGTTTGACGAATTATAAGTTAAAAAGTCGTATCTTCATTGAGTGATCCCCACAATGTCGCTTCCCAAGTTGTATCGTAAAATTGGGTGTGATCCCTGGATATACGGCATTCTGGGTTTATGACTTCTGATTAGCGCCTACCCGAACAAAGATACTGACAATTTGGGAGACCGCCAATAAAGGGCAAGATAGCTCAGTTGATAGAGCGCCGGTACGGTGTTCCGGAGGTCGCGGGTGCGAATACCGCTCCTGCCAGTTTCTTTGTTCACTTTAAAAATGTATTTAAATTTACATAGTCAGTTTCCCTTGTGGATTGTTTGACGAACTTTTATACCTGTTGAAGTACCCTTAAGGAGACATTTTGTCATCATGTTTTTGTGTTTATTGGGAGGGGGTGTAATCATACATGCAGACTATGTGTTACGATTTTGAGTCAATGTGATGGAACTTTTGTTTCAGGGCCTTGGTTAACCGATTGTTCATTTTGGTTGAACTTTTTGTTCTTTACAAGATGAAGTGCTTTTTAAATTTTGAAAATAGCAAGAAAGAAAGAACCGGTGTGTGCAGGCAAAATTCAAGGAATGTTCAGTTTATCTTATTGTTTTTGATCATCTCAGGAAATAGCCGCAGTGAGTCAAAGTTCGTTTAGGGGGTAGGGAGGGTGGGGTTGTTATCAGCTCAACAAAATCTCTCTTTCCATTCTTTTTTTATTTGTGGAAAGGTTGGAGGAAGAAAGATTCTGTTGAGCAAAGGCTCATTATCGGTTTTAACGTAAGTGACTGGTCTTGGAGAAATTGTTTTTGTATATTTACGAATAGGTTGGTGGGTATGCCAGCCGTGTGGATGTGTGGCTGACCCACCCAAAGCGTAATTTCTTTCTTCTTTTTTAAAGTGGAATACGCTTCAAGGGAGTCAGTTTTAGCCACTATTTCTGCAAGATGACAGTCCCGGTATGTGCTGGCTACGTTAGAAGAATAATCAGTGGATTCTTTGATGGATCATTCCAAGAAGTAGCCGCAGCGAGTCCGAACTTATCTGGGGGAGGGGGGGGGGGGGGGAGGATTTGTAAAGTCATCATCAACAAGGCCGATCCTCATTCTTCCTTGTTTTTTCTAAAACAACCACCATAAAACATTGGTGAAGTTGGAGGATGAACGACTCTGTTGGTGGTGCTCTCCTATTTAATAATTTTATATTGGTGACTGGTCTGCAGAAACTGTTTTTGTGTATCTATGTGATTCCGCTGGTTGGTATGCCAGCCGTGTGGCTGTACAACCGACTCACCCAGAGCGTGGTTATTAATCTTTTCTTATCTGTGGATCACGCCTCTTGGGAGTTGGTTTATGGCCACTGTTTCTGTAGGGTGTCAGTCATTGGGTTAGTTTTTTGGCACTGTCAATACACCAAACGTCCGGGGGCCAATTATTTATGTCTTTCCAGTAAGCGGGAGTTTCAAGAATTCGTCTTTGGTCTTGGCCACGCTAGGACATGTTTGTGCGTAACAACATGTGGCTTCTTGTTTTAATTTACTCAATGACCTATTTTTACCGGTGATAATATGCTGCGCCCCATGCTTTTCTTTTTTAAGAGAGGGGTAGCAAAGCATATTTTCTGTGCTTTATTCGCACTTCATCAGTCACCATCTTTTCCGTTTTTTCCTTTTTGTATGCAAGCTCATGATAGCAGAGAAATCTTGCACATTTCAGCCATTCTTTTTTGATGATCGAAGTAAGGGGATTTCGACACTTATTTTATTATAAGGTTTAAAATCCACTGCTTAGTGATCATTATTTTGTTCTTCTAGTAGTCCTACAAGGATTTGAACATGAGGATCGGCTTTGTTGATGATGACTTTACAAATCCTCCCCCCCCCCCCCCCCCCCCCCCCCCCCCCCCCCCCCCCCCCCCCCCCCAGATAAGTTCGGACTCGCTGCGGCTACTTCTTGGAATGATCCATCAAAGACATACCTGGACTGTCATCTTGCAGAAATAGTGGCTAAAACTGACTCCCTCGAAGCGTATTCCACTTTTAAAAAAAGAAAGAAATTACGCTTTGGGTGGGTCAGTCACACATCTACACGGCTGGCATACCCACCAACCTATTCGTAAATATACAAAAACAATTTCTGCAAGACCAGTCACTTACGTAAAATCCGATAATGAGACTTTGCTAAACAAAATCTTTCTTCCTCCAACCTTTCCCACAAATAAAAAAAGAATGAAAAGAGAGATTTTGTTGATGCTTTCAACAACCCCTACCCTCCCTACCCCCTAAACGAATTTTGACTCACTGCGGCTATTTCCTGAGATGATCAAAAACATAAGATAAACTGATCATTCCTTGAATTTTGCCTACACACACCGGTTCCTTCTTTCTTGCTATTTTCAAAATTTAAAAAGCACTTCATCTTGTAAAATACAAAAAGTTTAACCAAAAATTAACAATCGGTTAACCAAGGCACTGAAACAAAAGTTCCATCACATTGACTCAAAATCGTAACACATAGTCTGCATGTATGATTACGCCCCCTCCCAATAAACTCATTTAATGTATCAGCAATGTCGGTGGGATCGTCAATATTTTCTCCATTTGAGGAAGTGATCGAATTTGGAGCAGTTTTCTGTTTCTTAGGAAGTACCTCCTTTAGTTTTTTCCATAGCATAGATGAATTGCTTTTATTTTCTTCTATGGCTGATGTATAGTATTCACTCTTCTTAGTGCGGATTTTATTAGTTACATTGTTCTGCAGCTTTTTGTAAGAGTCCCAATCGATCTGTGAGCCTGGGCGTTTTGCGAGTACCGCTCCTGCCAGTTTCTTTGTTCACTTTGAAAATGTATTTAGATTTACCTAGTCCGTTTCCCTTGTGGATTGTTTGACGAACTTTTATACATTTTATCATCATGTTTTATACCTTAGGGAGACGAGTGACATTGGGGAGACATTTCAATGTCTCCCTATCCTTACCCTAACCACACTTCTTTTTTCCTTCCTTCCTGGCTGTCCTTTCCCCTCCCTTTGATGTTTATCCACTGCCAGGCTCCTTTGCATCCCTCTTTTGTGTTTCTCCACCCACCCCCTCATGCATGTGTGTTCCCTACATGTTTGTTTCTTGTACTCTGTCATTTGCCTTTGAGAAAGAACTTGCCTAAGTTCGAAACGTCAGGCCAGCTAATTTTTTGATTTGTATATTTCGGGTCCATTTAGTCAGTCAGCAGTTTGCAACAGTTTAATTCATTTTCATAATTATAAATTACAATTATTAAAAAAAAAAAACACAAGGATCCCACCATTACAAGCATATATACAGACTAAAAACAGATGACTAAAAAAGCAACAGAAATTACATTTGACGAAATTAGATTCGTCGATAACCAATGAAATATAAAACACCCTTCTCCCAAATTATAGTAAATAAATAATTGTATGAGGGGAAAAACCTCAAATTTAATATTATTTATAAAAAATATAAGGAAACAAAAAATAATCACCCAAATACTGACACAAATATAATGAATAACACTTGCTTCAAACTTGATACAAAAATGATTAGCTTAATGTTGACCAACAAAATTAATTACATTGAACCCTCTCCCTCATACAGGGGGGGGGGGGGGGGGGGGGGCAGTCAACTATTGGGGAAAAACAGTCAATCTTTAAGTAAATTATTCAGCAATCCAGTCAGGTACGGAATAGGACTATTTTTGAATCTGTTGGTAGAACCTTGATGCCTGTCACATACTCGGGTTGATCTTAAGGCCATTGCATGACATCTGTTGGATTTTGAGAACCAGTCAGTAAATTTGTTTGATCTGTAAGTTTTTAAAACAAATTTAGAACACAGCTTCTATGTAAATTGAAAGTATGCCCCATTTCACGTTAAATTCAAAAGCCATGGATATTATGGGATGAAAAAAAGAAGTTTTTAAGTATGAATAGGCCCCCTAGTTATTTCACTGGAATTAATCACTTTATTAAAGCACAAAGCAATACATATACATAAGGTGCCCCACATCCGGTACCCCCTCCCCACGGCTATTCGACAGGGTGGGGATTTTATGTTTTATACCCACCATACCCTCCAAAAACATAAATGAGTCCTGACCGTTCCGACCTCATCCTGCCCACCCCAGCCAGTGATATCACAACATGGTGCTCGGAAATAGACTTTAGCCACCCAACTACTCTGGCCTACAATCCAGCTTAACTCCAAACCCGTGCCCACCACAAAATCCACACTAAAACGTAGTGTACACGATTGGTAATCCTCCAAAATGTTTTTTACTGAATTATTACGAAATACCTTACGAAATCAAATACCTTATACAAATCAACAAAATTAGCTGGCCTAACGTTTCGAACTGAAGCAAGTTCTTTCTCAAAAGAAAATAACAGTGGTACAAGAAACAAACTTGGGGGTACACAGGCAAGTGGGGGTGGGTGGAGAAACACAAAAGAGAGATTAAAGACCAATAGAGAGAGGCAGTAGGTGATCATCAAAAGTGGAGGGATTGAGATAGTAAAGATGAAGCTGGTGAGGAAAGCAAACTCAGCAAAGGATTGTTGCAAAAAGGGGGGAGGGGTCAACGTTTTAAATAATTGTTTTGTCTATACCTGAAATGGCGTAGCCGTACATGACACGGTGGTATCGTGGGCAAACTCCTACAATAGTATCTGTGTTCAAATGTCGATAACTCATCAGCAACATGAATGGATGTGTTTGGATGGTATATATATACTAAATGTCTTTAATCCAGCCTGAGTTCTAAAGTTGCTGAAGGGTCTTTCACCCAGTAAAGCACCAGGACCGAACCAGATACCACACTGGGCCATACAAATAGTGGCTGGTGAACTGACACCTATCTTGACTGATTTGTTTCAAACATCAGTGGATAGGCTATGGGAATTGTTCCTTTACAATAGAAGGCGGCGAATATTTCCGGAATATAGAAAAAAAGGCGATAAGTCCAAGCCAGAAAACTATCGCCCCATCTCTTTGACCAATATTTTGTAAAGTTTTAGAACGCAAAATTTACTCTCACATTATGAAGCACCTGGAGAAATTCAACATCCTATCTGACAACCAACACGGCTTCAGAACAAAGAGGTCAACTGAAACACAGCTAATTCAAGCAGTAAATGATCTTGCAAGAAGCATGGACAAAGAGGAGACTACGCATTGGCTAAATTGGACTTCTCCAAGGCATTCGATAAGGTAGCGGTACCACATCCAGGCGCGGATCCAGGGGGGGGGGGGGGGTGGGGGGGGGGGGGTCGAACCCCCACCCCCCCCCCCCCCCCCCCCCCCACCGCTTGCCTTAAAAAAAAATTAATTCTGCTTGTAGGGGCATATGCCTAAAGTTGTAAACCAGAAAAGCATAAACTCTACAGGTCTTATTTTGCCTATGGGTAACACTGTGAACTAGTAACAATGGATTGAGTGCCAAGTAACAATGGATTTCCATTGTTAGTGCACCGTTTTTCTTTTGTTAGATGTTTATTGTGTAAGAACAAAACAAAGATGTTAAATGGCGCCACCAACGGTGAGAAACATTTTGGGAGTAACCTTTCTGGGAAAATTTCAGAACCCCCACCCCCCCCCCCCTCCCTGCAAACAATCCTGGATCCGCCCCTGACATGGGAGACTTCTTCGCAAACTTCAACATCGTGGCATTAGAGGTAACCTTCTCGAGTGGCTTGGCGACTTTCTTATGCATGGGGCGTATACACAACGAGTCGCCTGCGATGGTGAAACATCTGAACCAGCCATATTGATATCCGGAGTTCCAAAGGGCACGGTCCCAGGACTTTATGTTGTACACTAATTATTTACCGGATAACCTACTTAGTACTCATCAGGGAAAACAGAAACTCACCTTTTACAGCTTCAAAATGATCTAACAAGCTTCAAGATTGGCAAAATAGATGGCTCATGGGGTTTAATGCCTCCAAATGCTACATAATGAAGATAAATTAAAAAAATCCACCCACATCGACTTTTAGCTTTTGTGGCCAGGCTCTGGAAGAAGTCGACTCCCACCCACATCTAGGGGTCGAGTTGAATAGTAGACTCAAATGGGATGCCCACAAGAACAAAATGATTAAGAAAGCCAACAAGACAATTGGTTTCCTCCGTAGAAACATATGGTTCTGCAGCAGTGAAAACCACAGCCTATGAGATCTTAGTCCGGCCCATCTTACGACAGCATATAGTCTGGGACCCTCATCTTGAAAAAGATATATAGAAAGTGGAAATGGTCCAAAGACGTGCTGCAAGATTCTGCATGAAAGACTACAGGCAGTTAAGCAGTGTTACAGCTGGGATGGGGAACACCACAAAATAGGAGAAGAAATCCTAACCTGGTTGGGATTAACAAGGACATCTATATCACCCCAGCTTTAGACAGTTGGAGCCGTGGAAGCCATGGCAACAACATTCATAAGTTCTCGTTTTCCCCACGTACTATTGGCGACTGAAACAAACTCTCTGAGGCCGTAACTTCATCACCAAGCCTAGACGTCTCAAGCAGCAGACCTGCACATAACTTCCAGCCTTCAAATTTCTTCTTTCTGTCATGCGCGCGTGAGCTCTCAAACCAATCAAGTTGGCGTGATGTTGTTACCAACCCTGCCGACTAAACTATGGAGATGGAGATAGAGATAAACGTAGGCTAGTTATAAACATCCATACACTTTAAAAGCATTGCACCAGGATTTCCAAACAAAATATGTTTGGGTTCGTGTTTGTTTCTTTTACTTATCACCATGTTTGACCAAATTCTTGAAACTCATTTTTGGGGTGCAAACATTGTCTCATACCGACAGCACTTTAGCTTGGAAGTCGAAGCCGAAGCCGAAGCAGAGCTTGGAAGCAGTGGCGTAGCCAGGGGGGGGGGGGGGGGGGGGGACTCTTGCCCCCCTCTTGCCCCCTCCCCCCTCTGGAAAATTGGGATATGCGTTACTATATGCGTTACTATAGCGAATTTCCACCCTTGAAAATAGCCATGCCCCCCGTTTGCCCCCCCCCCCCCTCTAGGAAGAGCCTGGCTACGCCACTGCTTGGAAGGCAAAGCCGAAGCAGAGCTTAGAAGTCGAAGACGAAGCCGAGCTCAGAAGTCGAAGCCGAAGCCGAAGCGAAGCAAAATTTGCTTCGCTTATTTGCTTTGCTTAATAAGCGAAGCAAAAACTATCCATAGAGAGAGGATGGCGAGGGATTATTTTGTTTGTGATGTGGGACGACTCCTTAGAATAATATTCGCAGGAAAACCAATTAACAGAATTAGGTAGATCCCATTCATTGTGTGTAGGGGCGTGGCAAGAAGTGTTTTGACCGCCACTTGCGTCTAAGCCAAAAAGGGGTATTGTTGTGGAGGGGCGGGGAAACACCTGTGATTCTTTTTAATTCGCGGAGACACCATGTGATTTTTTTAAAATTATATATCCCTTGACAAAATACTAAAACGCACAAATACATCAAAATCATTTTTACTGTGTATTCAACCATTCATCATTGCTAAATAGCCATTTGCAGCAACTTTCCTATTTTGATTTCCGTGAGCCTCTAAATCGAGTTGAGGGGCAAAGTTAAGCTCGCGGGTGATTCCATTCCGTCCTTAACATGTCAGGCTGTTTTATGTTCCCAGCAACGCTCAGGGCACCGATATATATCCTACCACTGATTTTCACGCCGTTGGTGTTGGACTAACAATCGAACGACCCATATTTCGAAGGCTGTATGGTTTTAAGTGGCTTGTCCTGAATCACAACTCCTTCATTCCCAACAAATTAACGTAAGCCTAGAAAATATCAGTCCAACAAGAGTAACAGGGGCACTAACTTACCGTCAATTTAATAATTGGTGGCAAGAAATTTTGTATTTTCAAATACTGCTTTCTAAAGAAAGCGGGTGTCTAAACACAGACGGAGGAATCCTACTATCAATTCTTATTGTTGACTTTTTAAAGACAGAAGAGCACAATGTTGCTATTTTTCAGTAAAGATTTTAAATCCTGCTGAAAATCAATTACCTACAATATAGCCCCAAAACCACAAGTAGCTTACCTGTAGACAAAATATTTAGGAAACACAACAGCTAAAAATGAAGGTGTTCCTGATGGTAAGCACACTTAAGAGTCATAACCCCTAATTCGGAAGATATTCGGTGTTTCTAATTAGCTCTTCAGTGAATTAAAGAGATCTCGCAATATTTTTAGAACACGAATACACGTAAGACAGCGTTATCTCTATGTTAAATTAATTTCCAGGTGCATTTTTTTGTTTTCATGTTAATAGAAATGTTCATGTTCATGAATCGAACCAGAGGCCTAACAATGGTGTCTCCACACATAGTGTTGTATAACAAATATCGAAGATTTTCTTCATATTCTTATTGTGGCCGATTTTCATATATTAAAAGTAGATAGTTTGGAATCCTTTTCAAATCAACATTTCTTAAGTAATTTGTTGATGGTTTATTTTTGAGACTTCAGTATTGTTATGCTCTTTGGACAAAGATTCCCTTCAATTACCAAAGGGAAAGGGGCAACTTTCCTTCCCCTTGCGCCATTTTGTCATCTTGTTTTTAATTCAAACCCCAAACGCTCCACAAGTGGTACCTCTATCCCGCATTTAAATTTATTTTCGGGCAAAATTGAAGTTACCTTTAAAAAAATCCGGCGCAAAGAAAAACCTAGGTCACCTTTTCAACCAAATTTGCCGTCTCCCCGACCCAAACCTGAATGTGGCACTGCTTCAAATGAAACATGTAAACCATGCTCGTCGTAAGACATAGTTACATGTGTGAAAACAAGTTGAACTGGATATTTATTCCATGGCTTCTTTATAGTACCTTAATGTAGCCCCCTCCTTGTCAGCTTTGGATAACCGTTTGCAACAATCAGCAAAGTCAGAAGTAAAGATACCTGGCAAACATGACCCTGAACACGCGTGACAAGTATAAAAAACAAACTCATTTTTTTAACCCTCGATTGTTGCCCGGATCTAAACCCTTCATCATGTGCAAAAACCATCCAAATTTCGTGAGGTTTTTATCATTAGCGACATCGACAAAGCCCATCCACTGCTGAGCAGGTTCACCTTACCCGCACAATGGCACACGACCACTGAAGTAGTTATATTTTCGCCGCATTTACCTCGGGAACAACACAAGAGAAAGCGCACAATGGCACACCCCCAATCCAAACATATAATTTTACAAAGTCGCCACTTTGTAGTGCGGTTCCCGTGCCCGCCCGCTGGGATCAGCTATTGTGCCGTAACATAATACTACAATCGTTTGGCAATTTTAATTCCCCTTTTCAGTTTGGTAGTTTCTTTCTTTGCTCCATAGCAATGACAGCGTGACCGTTTGCTTCTTTCAATTTTTCCTTGCATCGGGGCAAAAATGATTGGTTTATGTGTTGGCAATCTTAAAAACAAAATGGAACTTGCAAAGAAGCCCGTTGTAACAACATGTGGATATCGAACTCTAAATTGTGGAATGGCTCGACAGATAAACCCGACGCTTCGGTCACTGCGTTCTGACAAACTTAACTTTTTGCTTGTCGTTATGTGTTTGCATTTAAATGCCGAATGCATGTAACACTACTTGTGCTAATACTGTCAACATTAGTGTGCGTTTCATGCATGTTTCAAGGAAGAAGTAGTTGCAAAAGCGTGAGACAAACCACTGATTTGTAAATGAAAGCTGGTGGACATTTTGGTTACGTGTTGTCAGTGAATCAATCAATACATTTAACTTAAGAACTGCCCCATTTGCGTTCTTTTTCACAGAGTGCCTAAACTGAATGGTAAATGTTTTAACTTCAAAAGGGAATTTTTTTAGTGTTGGCGAGGCACTAAATTTGCATTTCAAGTAAACAAAAATGGAACCCCTGTATTTTTACGCAATCATGTGGAGGAATGGATTATCTGCAAAATGTTTTTATATCAGTTCTTATAGTATACACAATAGACCTATAGGAAATCACAGAAAAAATACAGAAATCGTATTTTACACATCAGTTTATTAAGTCTCTATTTATTTTTCACCGACCCATGTTTTGGGCACAAACCTCAGCAAACGGCCATTATTACGTTCAACGGGTGAGAAAAGACTCATTACACATCGTTCTCAAAGACTGAATTCACACGAACCGTAAAATAACAAGTTTGTCTTCACGCCCTATCGGTCTTGCATGGGGATGATGAATTTTAAACTACTCATGCATGTAGACCTCGGAATGCTGCTGGTGATTGACATTTTTGAATGTATAGGAACAAGATATGTTTGTAGTCGCACAACGGGAAATACTATAAATTCAGAGCACAATGAAGCTCTTGCAAATTTCTGAGTTGATTATAATTAAATCTGATTTTATCTTATGGGATATTACACAGCACAAATCATATTTGCAAATATTTGCAAAGTCGCAAACGTTTATTACAATATCTTTGCATGAACGATATCGCACATTCACAAATATCTGTGCAAATATTTGCGATATGTCTAACCAAAAAATTAAGAATCGGTCAGTTGCAAACTTCAAGAACTACATAAAAATTGCTGACAGCACTTAGAATCCGCACCTGGAAAACATTTTGCATTTCCTCTTTAATTTATGACGAATATATTTTGAAAACTTAAATCTTAATAAGGACGACGTCAATAACAACATAACAGTGTATGGTATCGATGCGTGACAGCAAGGTAGGGGTCATGTCATGCCTTGTAAATTAGCTATGACTGCCGCAGTAGGCAGAGTTGTGGTCGAACCCTGCATAGTCCTTTCACAAGTTCTTTCGCAAGTCCAGTCAGAAGTCCTGCGATAAAGCCGGTCACAAGTAACTAGATGAACAATGACAAAGGAATGCCTTTGTCAAAGCTCATTTGAATAGCTTGTGATTGGAATTCGGAATGTGGGGCTTGTGATGGACTCTGATGGACATGGAATTGTTTCTGGACTCGATCAGTGATTTTTTTTATTTCAAAAGATTTGACCGTGTATAAAATTGCAGACAAATGAACGCGATAGGTTGTTTATTTAGCACTGAGCCTCGCTTGCATTGGGTATAGTCTTGCATTGTGTACTCGGAATTTCCCGTTTATGCCAGGAGCAAGCATGGTTTATAGCGTTTAATGCTTCAAACGTGAAAATGCCTAGAAACAGGTGTTCACTATTAATGAACTGCTGACAAGAATCGGCGAATCAAATGAGGAAAGTGTGTTTGCATCTCGGCCATGCGCCTGGAGGGTCTGATTCCAGATTTCTTAATAGCAAGGTCATATCCCATATCGCAAGAAAGGAAACCCGATTTCGGGATTGACCCCATGTTTGTACTTCTCAGTGAAAAGAAGTAGGAGTTAACCCAAATGTGAATAGCATTGTCAGTATATTTGGCTGGAGGTAAAAAGTTTCTACTCAGCGGCGTATCCACGTTTTTTTTAACAGAGGTTGGACATTATGTTTTCTGAAGAAAAAGAAAACGTTCGTCTGAACAAAATTCGTCTGTAAGTATATTTCGAAGAGCGGGGGTGGGGGAGTTATGGATGTGAAGGGGAGCCGCTATTATTTTGTTAATAGGCCTAGGGGAGGCAAAATATGGCCGAAGGTAAGTTACCCCATTGCTCCCCATTTTTCCTTCACGTGCCTTTTAGTTAGTGGTTAAAATACGTATTTACCAGATTGCCGTCATGGTTCTTCTAGAAACCACACTTCTCTTTTTAGGTTGGCTGCATTTAACTTTCTCTGTAGATTTAAGTTCTCCACCGTATAGGATCCAAATCATATTTAATCATATTTAATAAATAATGTTCCTTTTCTATTGTCTTTTACTAATAAATGTATTATTGTGGCCTGTTTTGTGTTAGGTACATTTGTTTCTTAATGTTTCAATTCTTTTATTTTAATTAAACATTTTAAAATGTGACTTGTTGATTTAAGATAATTGTATCTTGTACATCAAACATTGTTAGTCTTTAAATTTGGACTTCCTGATCGGTGTGGATGTTTTAAAAATACAACCGAATATGAACGAATGAACAATGGCAAACCAAAAACAGATATTAATACGATGTGACTGCACACTAGTATCTACGGGCTATTATGCATCGTGTTTGTACTTTCATCTTGACTGTTTGCCAGTCCATTGACTTAAAATTATAAAGCCCAGCCTGGGGTAGTTTCCATGTTGTTTAAATTTAATACATGTATATCGTGTGATGAACAATATGAAATGGTCAGCTTTCGTTTGACACGAGACATATACAAAATTATAGCGGGATTACCGACATCCTTGGGATTCTTGGGACGATGCCGGTCACTGCAGGTGGCCGACCAAGGAGTCAGTTGTATATAAGGCGCAAAACGGTCGGTACAAGGTTAGACAGTTCATCAACAGTGCTCGGTCTTTTAACTCCAATATAGAAATGGTGCCAAGTATTTGAAAGAACAAGGTTGGACCAAGGATTAAAAAGGATTTTCAGATGTTGTTCAGGATTTAAAGCCGTAACTAAATGACTTACAGAGGGTAATAACGAAATGACTTGGGGTGTGTATCAGAATGCAAGAAAGAAAATCATAAACTTGGTTGATAATATAGCATTTCTAATCTGTAATATGCATGCAATCTGTGCGTGGGACACGTTCATAAATTTCCTCAGTAACGAATTATGGAAGAAAACTGTTGAACGCAAAAAGTTCCAACTACACTCTGCACAATATTGTTCAGTTTGTGCTGCGCGCGAGGATTTCCATATATTAATACTCAGTGTAACAATTGGGAGCGTCCCGCTCGAAATACTACATACATTTGAAATTCATTACATCTGTAAAACTTATTAGGGGCCGATTTTTTTTCCGTGGAATGTCTTAGTGGAAAGCTCATGATTTATCCAATGCTAACAATTGTGGGTTGTTTGACGAAATTAGAAATTCAGTTTGAAATTTGTTTTTTAGGTGTCACTCCAAAAAAGCATGGACACAGTATCTTATTTCATGTTTGCCCTTTTGAAGATATAGGAGCACGATGTGGCTATTTGACAGCAAAAAAATCTTGGCTAAAAATCGATTGAATGCAATAAGAGCTCCCAAATTTGGACCCGAATAGGACATGCAGTACTTTGACTAACTTTATAATAGAAGGTGACTAATGCAAAAAGACAGTTACAAATGAAAGTGTTGTTGTAATGTAACTGTTGCATGGTGTCATCTTAAGACTGATTCCATACAATTGTTCCTCTACGCAAAACAACTCATTCGACCGAAACTGTATACTAGTTTCATGCATCATTCCGAATCAGCTTATTTCACTTACCGATGGCCGTCATGAGTGTTTCGTCTAGCAGTAAAGCCATGAATACAACGAAGAGAACCATGCCGCGTGACCTGCAGAAACTATCCTTCTTTCTCGTCTTTCCGCCTTGTTGATCTTCGTGCAAGGATCTAGAGGTTATCAAGACTCTTTCCTCCTTAGATTCCGAATCACCATGTCTGCCATTCCTTCTGTCATTCCTTCGCTCCCCCATCGCTGTCTGAGTGATGGTGCTGACACTCAGTGGCTGGTCGTGAGTGCTTGTATTGGGGGATTGCTGCAGCTCATCATCAACCCTGCCCCGACCGTTCAATGCTCTGCCTCCTTCAGTGTTTTCAGTCATTGTCCTCTAATCCCGCTTCCAATAAGCCAAAGCTAATTGATCCTGACAGGACGGGGTAGGTCCCCGATGGGAGATAGCTGGGGATTGGTAGAGGAGCGGGAACGCGGAGAATTGATTCAATGTTACTGATGTGGCTTGCACGCTCTGCAGTACAGATTCGATTATGGCTAAATACTGGAACGATCCGCATGCTTCCCGGCCCACTGTATGACCACCACTGAGCAACGACCCTGGCCATGAAGTTAGTTATGGCAGCTAGGGCATGGGCAGTCCCCAGGGTGCACCACACTCAATAGGCCAAAAATTGATGCGCCAAGCTGATTACCATAAATTGTAAACCCCACAACTTCTTTTGAATAATACATTTTTTTTGGGGGGGGGGGGGGTCATGCAATTGATAGATTGTGTAAATATGATCAGCTATCATACCCTGGGGGTTCTGTGCTTCAACGATTGTGCAGACTTGAAAAATGTTGGCTTTAAAATTAGTCCTATTTGGCTTGGCAAGTGGAGGGATGGCAAGTGGAGGCAAGACCGGTCTCGAGACCAGTTTTTCCTGGTCTCGGTCTCGGTCTCGGTCTCGGTCTCGGTACCCTGTGGTCTCGGTCTCGGTCTCGGTCTCGGTACCCCGTGGTCTCGGTATTTTGCTGGTCTCGGTATCGAGACCACCAATATTTTATACAAACAGCACATGTGCAGAATCGATTACAGCACGCTCGACTCGACTCGACTCGACTCGAGATGTATAATTGTGCAGTATATGACAACTTCTTGTTTACAGAATCGATTACAGTACGTACGCTCTACTCGACTAAAGATATATAAACGTGCAGTACATAACATGTTAAACCTCGTTTCTTTGCCGTGTACGCGTGCGCAAACGTACATGTTGCGCATTAGCTTCATGCTCTAATACACGAACTACGTGTACATGTATTACGATCAGCGGCGTGTACTCTATACCGCGTAAAGCCATCGCGGTCGTTTCTACAGCTGGACATTGTTTTTTCGAGTCAAGATGTCGATATACATGTAATGTAAACATGTAACTGGATAAATGGTCAGTTAACCGTGTAACCGCAGCCTTATTCTTGATGTCAATAAATTCTTGATGTCAATGTATACTCCTTTGCACATAATGCATATGGAAATTTGTGATCTTTTTGCATTCTTTTATTATGTAAATGACATACAAGGTCTCGAGTCTCGGTCTCGGTCTCGGGCCATTAGATCTCGGTCTCGGTCTTCCAGGTCTCGGTCTCGGTCTCGGTCTCGGACCATCAGGTCTCGGTCTTGGTCTCGGTCTCGGACTTCGGGTCTCGACTACAACAAAGTTCCCAGATGTGAGTAAGATATAGGCAAAAGCAGTTAAACGGCCCATTACCCGAGGAGCCTTCGCTAAAAGGGAGACAATCAGGGTAAGTTCGATATTAGTTGTTGTTGCAACTTACGAAATTGCACGTGTAGACCTAGTGTGTGTATACGGGCCGGGTCCAGACTATCGAGTCGACCAATGAATTTCGGTGCCTTGGTCTACGTCACGAACAGCGCCCTCAATTTGAGTCGCAACAAATTTAAAAAGGGGGGGGGGGGCAATTTTTGAGCGGCAAATAATCACACTAAAACTTCACTTGAACCAGTTTTGCTTTTAATTCACATTTAATACATATGAATGAATCTATTTATGAAATAAAATGTGATCCGGTCAATTTGAGAAGCATGTTTCCTTTAACAAAGGAACAGTCGAAATCTCCATTTGTTTGGAGCCAGTTGTCGTGCCAACTAACGTCAGACTTCGGTACTCTATACACGTACATTTTGTACATGTTCACCTTTCCATCCATTTTGTCGAGTGAAGATTTCAACCTTCAATTCTTTCTTGCATTATTTCTTAATTTCTTTGCTTTATTGAGAAAATACACAAACAATTTTTTGATTGTAAGTTCGTTAAAAATAAAGTTCTAACCTGGCGCTTAGGAATTGCGAAGATGACGGCGCCAACTGAAACAACTTTTACACGATAAAGGTATAGGGACCAACATGTACATGTATGTTTACCTTTACATCCATTCGATTTGAGGAGTCAAGATTTCAACCTTTAATTTAAATAATCTTGCAGTATTTCATAATTTCTTTGCATTATTGAGAAAATACACAAAAACGATTTCTTGATTGTGAGATAATTTAATAAGCTCTAACATGGCGCTTACGAATTATGAAACTGTGGAGAAATTCAAGATGGCGGAGCCAACTGAAACAACTTTTACATGATGAAGATATAAGGACCTACATGTACATGTTCACCTTTCCATTCATTGGGTTTGAAGAGTCAAGAATTGGGTTTGAAGAGTCAAGAATTTTAATGGAGGACCTTTTCCAATTCTCGTATCTTTTGTCTCAGATTTGTGGCTTGGAGTTTTTTGGGGGAATTGGAAACAAGTCCGAGAAACTGTATCGCAAATTCTACAGAAAACCCTTAAATAAATAGTTATGAGAAATCGCGTAAGCCCCAACTTGCAGAAAGAAAGATTAATTCTACCAGTTGCACACTAATGCGGATTAGCGGATTATCCGGGACATAAAAGGTGCCGCCAGAGACGATCTCTATTGTACACTCAAACTGGTTGCAAATGAGTCCGTTTGCATGCCACTGAAGGCCACTGCGTGCCACTGCGTGCCATCACTGCGTGCAAGTCCGTGCCGATGAGTGCCGATGCGTGCCGATGCGTGCAAATGCGTGCCAAAATCTCCCTCGTTTTACCTTGCACGCAAAGGCGCGCAAAGGCACGCGTGCGCACTCAAATTGGCAATAATCCATGGTGCCTTATATGTAAGTATCGATGACCTAACAAACCTATTACAAAAATATTTTTGAAATTAACATGTTCTGTTGACGAGATATGGCTTAAAGGTTAAAAACATAAACAACCATATAAAATCGTATAATGCCGTCATCATGACGTCACCTCAATTTTCATCTATAACATATGCTAGCCTACCAACATACCAGGTTTGAAAGCAATCGGACCTACGGTTCTTCTAGATATGGGCCCTTCAAAAATGCACCTTTAAGATGACGTCACGTGACACGTGATGACGTCATCATGACGTCACTCTTCGCGGCACGACTTTGCATTAGGGTGTATGCCTGTGCTATACGTAATTTGAACTGAATAAAGAAGTTACTTTTAAGGGCTGTTTTTATCAAGTCCCGTCTATGATGTCATGTTACGGCTTCTCCTTTTATACTTGGTGCAAAAGGGGAAGCTGTAACATGACGTCATATTTTAAAATCTTTGTTTGGTGCCCCCAGCGACGACTTTTAGACAAATGGCACCAGTGGGACTTGATAAACCGTGATAAAAATCAGCTTTAAAAAGTAACTTTGTTATTTCATGGCAGAAATAATATTGTATTATTGTAATTAAAATATAGCTTGGTTCTCACATCCTTTATATTTTTAATTGATGTTATTGTTATTGTTATTTTCATTGTCGTCGTTGTCGTTATTTTGTTGGTTTTTTAATATGAGATATTAGCACTCGTCCCCATGGTAATGTACGCAATGCGTGGACTACATGGTACATGTATATGTACAGTATGTGTACAATGTATGTGCATGTATCCAACCAGAAAATACCACTTTTCCGTGTTACAGCTTCATTCAGTTTTGACTAAATGACTAAAAACAAATAATTTTGAACTAGTTTGTCATGCACGGGGTTGGGTGGATAGGTGGTGGTAAGTCTTTTCTTTTTAACTCATTTCTTTGTAATGAATTAAGCTCTATTTCACGGTACAGAAAAGTAGTTTTCTCTGGTTTGAAATGCACACAGTCGTACTGTCCCTATACTACTGAGGACAATGCTTTGTGTTTCCTACTTTCACAACATGTTTTTTCCGTCGCGCACCTCAATACACTCGGTAGTAGCCACCCCTTGCCAAAAAAGTGGAAGCCGCTCAAAGTTTTTGTCCAATAAGAAAAGACAAATGGGTGATTCCGTAAATATGGGTACCAACTTGCGACATGCACATTTTAGGCCCTAAATTCATATTATGTTTAAAAGGTTTTTCTATTTGTTATATTTAACGATTTCCTTGAAAATAGTGGTATGTAAGTTCTTTTTAGTAGGGTAGGAATCATGTACACCATCACAATTTCTTCATTCAAGGAAAATTAAGGGTTTCTCGTGTAAAGGGGGACACCAAAATGCTTCAAATCACATTAGAAACCCCTATAATATGTTTTGTGCCATTTGTGTGTTTACCTGGTAAATTTTAAGATAAAAAACTCTATTGATTAGTCAATAGGTGGCTCTACTATTATTTTTTTGGGACAAAAACAAAGTTTCACGTGTAAAGAAGTGAGGGGGACACCAAAGTTGTATTGCCTGATATTTCAAATTCTGAAACAAGTTGTCAACATTTAACATAATGCATGTTAAAAACCTCTATCCAGATTAACTTTTAGCTAGAAATGTCCACAAATTAAGCATGGCAAATCTTTCCAATTTAAGCACAAAGTTTCACAACGTAAACATTTCGGGGGACACCAAAGGGGTCTGTCAAAATTTAGAATGACCGTATTTTTCTTGCTTCCTTAAATTCTCTGTAACAAACTTCCAAATTCTTTGAAACAAAGAAGAAGCTTAAACTAGCCATCAAAATTCAACAGATATAGTAGTTAATATGGAGGATACGCTCAATATAGCATTGTTCACCGTGTAAACATTTTTAGGGGACACTAAAGTTTACATAGGAAACCCATATTTTGCCAAACCTCTCATGTTAAGAAAATATAGATATATTTATGAAATGTGAGTTTTACTTGCAACATTGAAGTGTTATCAATCATTTTAGTTTATAAATAACCAAGTTAAAGGGGCTGTGTCGTCACGATCATGGCAGGCTTGCGGCTGTACACTGAATCCCGAACTGATGAACGCAGATGAACCCAGTAACTGCAAATAATACCCCACGACCGCGCGCTGACCTACAGGGCGCGCGAGCGCTGACCTACAGGGCTCGCGCGCCAGATCAGATTACAAATGCAATGACTGCTGCATGCATGATCCTGTAGTTATGATACATACTGCATGTATAAGTATTTTGTATGTGTTTGTGCCACCAAAAATATACGATAGGCCTACAGTCGAACATAGTCCGTGACACCCCACCCGCCGGCCAAACGCCAAAATGTACCATGACAGAACCAAACGAAAATAAGTAAATAAGTAAATCTGTATTTATAATTGTAAAATAAATAATGCACCAGCCCCTTCCTATACAAAAATAAAGTTGTAGGCCTATGTATCGAAATAAATTTCGACTAAAATCGGCTGTGCGTGCAATGATGAGCAAATCTAAGTAAAACAGCTACAATGTATACTGATGGCGATATTGAGTCCACGACCTTGTGTTACATTTGACGGCAGGAATTTATGGAAAGTTACATCATACGAGTTATTTCAACACTATCAAATAATAACCACAATAATAACAGTTATTACCAATAAATAATATACGCCAATGAAATGAGATTTCACAAGTGGCGAGTAAATCCGTGTCGAAAAGTAGGGATGATTATTGAATTTGTCAACGAAGTATTGCATCTTGAACTTTTTCTCGACGGGGGATACCCCCGCCCCAAACACCGCTTGAAATTTGAAACATCACTTTGTGTACAATTTCCCCTTTTTAAATTTACGAAACAAAAAGAAATACAAATCGGCGGGCCCCTGAACTCCTTCCCCGTGTTTACGCCACTGGCGCACAGATCCCCACATCACTATGATAAAGATGACTACCGAAGAAACAAAGAAATAAACACCCCGACAAATATTCAAACAACCCTAATTTTCACCTGTTTTGCACGAATTATTCGCTTATTACTTTTTATGACATGAACAATTCACATACCGAGTACATGGATCGGATGTACTGTACATGTAATGTATGTACTGTACATGTTGACTATACATTACATGTAGACTTGATGTGCGGAAATATTGTTTCACACAGCGAGTTGTTGACAAGTGCTATTGGAATAGCGACCAAGTGAAGTTGTTTCAGCTCCATCTATCAACTGTTAAAAAAAAGATGTACTTCTAAGTTCTAGATTTTAATGGTTTTTTTTCGCTGCTAAAGAACTATCTGCAGCCACTACCCCTCTTTTAGTAGCATGATAATTTTGTTATTAAAGTGACGGGTCAAAATAAGCCTGAAGCTTTTTATCGACCTAAGTTTACAAGCAAGATACGAACAAGATACATCCAAATGAATGTACACATAATACATATACCCTTTTACGGATACCCCGCCTGTGGGATTTTGTGTACAAAATTTAGCGCGAACTGTCCCACAGCGACAAGACACGTTGCAGTTTTGCTGTGCACATTTACATGGACAAGCACCCCGTGTGCCGAGTCGTCCTCTCTGGCAAGAGTTTCGGCATACGTGTACATGTCATAGGTTCTCCAGCGTAAGGTTCTACTTCTATATCGCCAACCTCCAATTCTATGCAACTTTCAGACAAATATTCCATGGCACTTGTGTACATGTGAATGAAATTTTATGAAATATACAGATGAAATTTGAACGTTTTTTCTAATAATCTTACTCTTAGAGAACTGAGTGCCACGATGTGTGCTACTTGTTTATACGTATGTGTGTACACGTATGTGTATTTCAGTACGCAGACGCTGGACATGCGTGCGTGTTCCAGGGGGGTGTAGTTTCCAAAAGCCAATTCTCAGAACAGCCATAACAAACGGATGGAGGTTAAAAATAGCACATAACCGAAATGAAGCGCAAGGGGGCGCACTCCAATATTTGATTCGTTAACGCGAGATGGCGCGACGACACAGCCCCTTTAACCCTTTAAAAAGAAGGGAAAATCACACTTTTAAATGCTTGTGTTTCAATGATAATTTTAGGTTATTTTGAACAAAAATTAGGACAATGCATTGTCATGATACACATTTTGTTGGTTTTATTTAGTGCACACTGATGTTAGTTACACAATAAACACACAGAAATGAATATGTGAACTAACTATGCATGACAAATCCGCCAAGAAAGTATAGGAATGTACATTTTTACCACTGGCCCCCTTATTTACGGAATCATCCATAAATTTGTTCCCGCGCAGTCACACCGAGACCACTCAGATTTAAGATGTTGGCATCCCGTGCGTGGCGTGACGTTAAGGAAGGGACGGAGGGACGGAGGACGGATGGTCTGAGACAAGAGAGGGAGATCTTCAGCAGGAAGCCACGTGGAGGAGTCGGGAGCGAAAAGGTGACGAACGAGTCTGCCGCCCGTCCAGTGCCGGGCACAGAAGGCCGCACCGCCCGGGAAATTCTGGACAAGTGGGGGGGTAGAGGAGGGGGAGGTTTAGGATGAGGTTGAGGGAGTCCGGTAGTCTTGGTTCAAGACGTTACTGTCTGATACTTGTCATCAACAGAGGGCGCAATTTACAGGCTGTCACCGGCAGGCGTGCTTGCGATCTATCACGGATGTACAGTATAGTTAACGTCTTGGATATTCTTACTTTTGAGGGCGGGACCCGACTATGGAAATCGTGGCTAAACATGCATTATTCATATCACGTGACTGGTCTGCCTCCATGGTTTGACCGATTGCCCCAATTATGCAAAATGCGCCTGCGGTCGACGCGACGTGTAATATAATACCGTTTGGAAAAAATCGTGGATGTACTGTGTACAAAAGCCACTTGTACAGTATACAATGTACATGTACATCCACATATGAACACTGTGGATACATGTATAGTGTACGTTACGTACTTGAACTTCAAGTTTGAATAACTTGGAGTTTCTGATCTTTCTTGCTACGTCCCAGATAATGACAATTTACCTGCATGTGTGCACTAATTGAATCTGGGATGTTAATTAGCCAATGTGAATGAATAAATGCAGAATAGTCAAATGTTTAAATTATTTTTTATCAAAGATTGATTTTTGCCAGTCTTGTTTAATTACATGTACAAACATGTGGTGCCTTTTTTGCAGCCAGCCATGGCCAGGCCCAGTATTGTATTGGATATTTCAGTCCAGTTGCATGCACAATAAATTTACAGGACGGTCTCTGGTCAACTTTTGACTGAAAAACGTTTTTACTCACTTTGTCTTCAAGGTGGAGCTTAAATTCATCATTGTCTCAATTACTTATATTTCTCCCAATAAAAAATTCCTCCACTAAATACATTACATTCCTACATGTGTATAGGCCTAGTAATCCATGTATACTAATATTTAAAAAAGTAAACATGAAGAAGAGAAGTCTGAAATAGCAAGCTTAGCAAACCACTTAAATGCAGTGGATATAAAATCAAAGTAGATGGTTAACTTCACTCATTTATTTTAATTCTTGAGGTAAACATAATTTGTCACTGGATAAAATGTATTTCTGTAAAGATTTTAAATCATTATTGTAAAGTTACATTTATGTTAACATATACTCTACCATTGAAGGTTAGAACTGCCACAGAGTTCATCAGATGAAACACCATTTGTTACATCTCTTTTTTCATGTATTTTCAATTTCCATCCTGAAAAATTAAATTGGCAGATGTACCGGTCATTTACTACTCGGTGTACAAAAAATGGAATTTTTTGTCAACTGCTGCAATATGTACATTGAAACCATTACTCTATTACATGTACATGTGGCATTTAAAAAAATGTATAATACATTTACTTATACAAACTGGCTAGGACGTACTCCATTCTGAAGTCTTTTTAAGTTTATCACTTCTCATGTTTATATACACCAGTGTTCTAGCTCATACAGTGTACATGCACAATATATAATGTACATGTCATCGGGTAATACCTTCTCATAAATTGTTACCTTCACTCATCAAGCGCGCCTCCATGATTTTTACTATGACATGTGGAGACCGGGAAAGGGGGGGGGGGGGGGGGGGGGGGTTATCATGAAATTTCCAAAACCAACCAACTGAAAAATGTTCATGTAAAATTTATAATTGCCTCCTGGTCTATTTTAATTTGTTTCTTCTGTCTGGTTTTAAAGTCTAGGGGTGATCTTGTCATAAAGTGTGTGTGGGTGGAGATATATTCCCCATCACAACCCCGAAATCTATGTTTTTGCCTTCACTTATCAACACTTCTTCTTGTCGAAAATATTTTGGGGATTATATTTAACTATAAAAGTTGGGCTATTATGTACGTCGTATGTATCACCATTTGTTAATCCTTTCTGATATGTTTTCCTTTGTATAAAAATTGTTGTTTAAAAAAAAAAAAATTTGAAACTGATCAATTATGACTGTAATGAAATCAATTGTGATGTAGTTCTTTTAACCAATATATATACACCGACTACTGCATGTATTTTTTCTATTACATGTGGAAATTTGGAAATGTGAAATAGTAAGCACGTAAACACACTGGCTGTCATCAAAGGTTTTGGTTCTAAATTTACATTCGGTAGTATTAAAATATACCTCATGATTATGTTCACTCATCATCCTCAGTGTTTAATGTTGAAGAAGATTAAAAATACTTTCCTCACTTGTCTGTGACAAGTGTCGCACAAATATTTCGTTTACTAGGCCTACACTTGTTTGATGTCTAAATATACTTCAGCTGCACTACATAAATCAGCTGCACTACAGATACTTCGCGGATTTTAACGACACGTATGTCGTGCCTACACAAACTAAACTAACCAAAGAAACTAATGAGACCAATTAATCGACAACAGTCCTAGAATTCTATGTATCTCTCCCGATTGCCGCCAAACTCATTATAACAACCAAGAACCCTTCTTTGGTTAGTTTAGTTTGTGACTTAAATAATTACAGAACGGTATACGTCCCTTTATTGTGTGTTACGCATGAAACTTAAAGTATGTCCATGTGTGTTTGATTATAGTGAACCACTAGACAGCGCTAGACACCATTAGACGTTAGATGCTAGATGCTACATACACACGTTATATCGAAACACGAGTCTGCTATCAGAAGAAGATAATAAAGACCAAACGTACAGCGAGTTCACGTTGCGGATTTCTATAATTCTTATGTACAGACGGTACAAACGGGTTTCACCATTTCGACAGTAATCCGCCCGGGCAAAATAGCAATCCGCCCGGGCGAAATACTAATCCGCCCGGGCGAAATAGTGAGCGGGAATGTTTTTTTCGTCATGTCCTAATACGCTTCCGTACATTCGCATCCGCATTGCCAGATAAAATATCACGGCATTCTGTGTTTCCATGATACGCAACCAAGGCAATCCGGGTTCCCACGATAACCCATCACGGTATTCCACGTTTCCGTGATAGTCCATCATCATGGAATTCCACGTTTCCACGATAACTTATCATGGAATTCCACGATTCCGCGATAACTTATCACGGAATTCCACGTTTCCAAGCTATTTTATCGCAGTAACACAGTATCGTGGATACGGAAGCTTAAAGTGACCATCCGAGTTTCCGCGTTTCTCTGATAGAGTTTCACGGAAAGATGGAATACTGGGATATTTCAGACGTCTTTCCACGATATGGTATCTCGGAAAGACCTCTTTCTCCCTTATTCTAAACCCGGAGGTTTACAGGTATTGTGTTTCACGAGAAATACAAAACAAGTTTGTACACAATCCGTTTTGATTGCCTGCTTTACGGCAATTTCTACTTTAATAATTTCTGTAAAATTATGAGGGCTTCTAATTTTTTTTTTTTTTAAACAAAACTTTACCGCTTATATTTTACAAGTCTCAATAACAATGAGCTTACCTTAACATTTACCAAAAATTACAGGAAATAGGCCCAAATAGCATTTTGCGCGTGGTCTAGACTTGAAATCAAGTCGGTAATTGGACGGTTTCACTCGACCGGTGCCGGGGTATATGATATAGCGCATACCGTTTCAGTTGCGGGGACGGTTACGTATCCTCGATCCCAACATGCGTGCGCTTCGAATCCACGTTCTCAGCATTGTGCACAACATACGGGGCTCGCCACCGAAATGAGACGGAGCAGTCTGATTCGTTAAGAACCAGGGAATATGAATATCCATGTTACATTTGTCAGTGCTAACCACATGGCGGATCTTGCAAGGCAGGTATCTGGCGCCGACGCGTCACACGCGCGTGTGAGCGCTAGATAGAGTTACATTTACACATTGATCTCCATTTAGACCGGAAGCCAAGGGGGTCCAGCCTAGCTGGAAAGTTAACCAATTTCCATGTACAAATGTATATAGCAATGATGCACGTGCATGCCGATGTAAGGAAATGGACGTCTGCCGAGCACACTGTGGTGGGTGTGGTCAGGAGGGCCATGACAAAGGGCCTCTGAATCACTCGATGAAATCGTGACCAAACACTGAATATGCATTTCTGAAAATCAGATACAGTCAAGCATAGACCAGTTTCCTAATAAATTCAAATTTGTGCACGCATGCGCATAAATGGGCCCTGCAGGCAAAAAGCGAAATCGGCCCATTGAAAATGTACAGGGGTCCAAAACGTTTTGGCATTTTCTCTCAATTTCTCCAAGATTTGTCCCATTTGGCTTTCGAAAAGTACCTGAAATCGTCATAGGTATTACTTTCTAATCTAAATGTTTTTTGGAGGGTTCAAAATAGAAAACTTTAAAAATGTGTTCGTCTTGTGCGCACGAGGCCAAAGGAAATTAAGCAGGGCTCCTTTCCACACGAGTGCCAACAACTAACCGTGTGCTTCGGGGTACCATCCACGTTGCACTTTTTGCCGCTGACTGAAGGGAGTTCCAGATTCTGATGCTATCCGGGAAGAATGACTGCCGATATACCCCTGTCCTGGTGAATGGTACTAAGTATCTAAGGGAGTGATATCTCAAGGCAACTGTTGGTATTAAGTAGGTATGTGGTACATCAACCAGTTTGTTGACTATTCGATACATCATCACTGCCTTGGCCTGTCCACGCCGTTCTTGGAGGGTGGGCCATTGGAGCTGATTAATCACGGCAGTGACACTGACTGGTGGTCCTGTAGTCCCCAGACACGAAGCGTGCGTAGCGCCGTTGCACCATCTCCAGCTTTTGAATGTTGCTTGCTGTCAAAGGGTCCCATGATGCCAGAGTATTCAACTATAGGGCGTACTAAGGTCTTGTAGCACAGCTCCTTTGTTTTCCTAGAACACTGATGGATGTTACGTTGCAAGAAAGCCCTGGTAGAATTTGCCTTGTTGGTAATGCTATTGATATGATGATTCCAGTGCAGGTTTTTGTGGATGTTAACACCAAGGTATTTTGCAGAATCAACCTCTTATATGTGGTTATGGATGATGTACGGCTGTTTAATGAGTTTCCTTTTGTTGGTTATATGGATGACTTGACACTTCTGTGGTTGGAACTCCATCTGCCAATCGTTCTCCCATTGCTGAAGATGGTCTAAGTCCTGCTGTAACAAACTTGCATCTTCATCCGTCTGGATAGTTCGGTACAGGACACAGTCGTCTGCAAATAATCTGTCTGTTGTACCCGCCGAAATGCAGTCAGGAAGATCGTTTATAAAAAGCAGGAACAGCAATGGGCCCAGAACACTCCCCTGCATATGATGCACGATATCACTATGAACATCTAACAAAAGAAAACCCACGCAGTCCTTTGTTACAAACAAAGGACTGCGTGGGTTTTCTTTTGTTAGATGTTCATAGTGTATGGGGCAGAGGAAACCCCCCCCCCCCCCCCCCTTTTGTGTTGGTCATTGTGTTCCCGGAATCTCGGGAATTCTTCGCAGATCTCTAGGGGGGGATGTG
The DNA here is from genome assembly GCA_037893225.1 of Hippasteria phrygiana. Taxonomy (NCBI): domain Eukaryota; kingdom Metazoa; phylum Echinodermata; class Asteroidea; order Valvatida; family Goniasteridae; genus Hippasteria; species Hippasteria phrygiana. The sequence continues at coordinate 348,904 of JAZGUH010000558.1, read as the reverse complement.
TTAGGTAACAATAGTCTGGAGAGTGTATAGGGTATAGGGATACAAGGGGGGTATACCCCTCTGCCCCATATCGTGCTGGGTATACTCCTCCGAGGAACTCCTGATAAGACTGGTGCAGGTTTTGACGAAGTGCCATCCAGAATGACTTGAGTGCGGTTCTTGAGGAATGCGCTAAACCACAAGCTGATGTTACCGTCAATACCATAATATTTTAGCTTATGAAGTAACCTTTGATGTGGTACCTTATCAAAGGCCTTTGAGAAGTCTAATAGCATGACATCTATTTGGCCTTTGCGATCAATAGTGCTGGCAAGATCTTGTATGGTGAGCAACAATTGAGTATCGCAAGAGCGGCGCTTTCTTCTAAAACCGAATTGTGCATTGGTGAGGATGTTATTTTTGTCAAGATGATCTAGGATTTGGCTACACAACACATGCTCCAGCATCTTGCAGATAACAGAGGTCAATGATATTGGTCTGTAGTTCACAGCCTTATTCTGCTCACCCTTTTTAAAGATGGGAACAACGTTTGCTTCCTTCCATTCTTGTGGTAAGATGCCTTGGTTGATGGAGGCTTGATAGAATAAGGCAAGCACTGGAGCAAGTTCGTGTGATAGCTCCTTCAATAGCCTGGGAGGAATGCCGTCTGGACCTGATGCCTTGTGGATGTTTAGGCCATTAAGCAGCTTCTTAACACCATCGGTTGACACCGTGATAGAGTCCATAGATGGAAATGGAGAAGGACCTTTATCTTTGATAGATGTCTTATCCTCATTCTTATTAAAGACTGATGAGAATTGATCATCGAGTATGTTTGCTTTGGTCGCACTGTCCGTGTATGTAACTCCATTACTCGCCTTCAGTGGGGAAACACCAGAGTTATCACATTTCTTGCTGTTGATGAACCCCCAAATTTTGTTTGGGTTTGTTGACTCGGGGCTAATAATGTTGTTAATATACTCACTGTAAGCATGTTTACAGGCTGATCTTGTCGCCTTCTTCAGTAAATGATAACGCTGAAAATCTCTGACTTTCTGTGTTTTCTTGGCCTTTGTAACGTTTAACTTTCCTTGTAATCCATGGTTGGTTTAACCTTGTGGATGACATCTTGGAGGGTACACCATTATCAAGAATCTTCAATAATGATGACTTAATGACTGACCACATCTGATGAATTGGGCTATTAACACTATACTCGCTCACAAAATCACACTGGAAATTGTAACACTCCTCCTTCATACCATCAACACTGGCTTTATTCCACAGGTGGATTTTTCGCTTCACTGGATTGCTTCTCTTTGGTGTAATGCTAAATTCTGTGTATACAATGTCATGATCACCGAGACCTGGAAGTGGAGCACATTTATTAACCAAGGAGGGACGGTTGGTAACCTTATCTCCTCTTGTTGAAAATGTGACCATTTGCTGTAAGCCACAGTTTTGGAGGAACTCAAGAAATCTCTCATTTAGTCGACAAGAATATTGGTTGCGATCGATTGACAACAAATCCCAGTTGATATCGGGAAGATTTACATCTCCACCAATCCAAAGCACCGCATTCTTAAATTTGCGGGCAAGTTCTTCAACACAAGAACACAGTGCATTCAGATATTGGACATCACTACTGACGATACATGCCACCTACAATAAGAGTCTTATCTTTTGCCATGGTGAACTTAGCAAAGATACACTCAGCATCCACATCAACTTCAACATGATCATAGATGAAGTCTTTCTAAATGGCAAGGAGGACTCCACCATAACCATCACTACGGTCCTTTCGTATGACATCAAAATTGGGTGGGAAGATTTCCGAATTGTGTATATTGCTGTTCAGCCAGGTTTCGGTACCGATGATGATGGTAGGATCAGAAGAATCAATTAAAATGGCTATGTCTTCCTTTTTGTTTTTTGCACTTTAAAAATTGACAGTTAACACCTTTATATTCACAGGATTTTTGTTGGTACATTTGGATACTGGTGATGAGCATGACAGCGGTGGTCCTGGGCTTGCGATAGGGGTGGAGTTATAACCAGTAGTCTGGCGACTTTGCTTATGTAGCCCTCATAAGGACCCGCACCTTCTCAGAACTATACACACAATTTATAGATACGATTTGAAGCTTTGCATGGTGGGTGCTATATGAGAGTTACACACTCACCCCGGTTCTTTTCAGAACCACACTTCTCCCTGGAAGAGATTTATTTCACATGGTGTTACCCGCAATCCCAGTCTCTCTCACACACAATTTATGTTATAAGGTACCAGACTCAATCGCATGTAGCCAATTTACGTATACCCAGCACATGTCCCTTTTGTCCCTATACCCTCTCCAGACTATTTTTACCTAACACGTCCCCCTAGAGATCTGAAAAGAATTCCGGAGATTCTGGGAACACAATGACCAACACAAAGGAGGGGGGGGGGGGGGGGAGGGGGGGGGGGGTCCCTCTGCCCCATATCGTGCATGCATTTACAGTACGTGTACATGCTTTCTCGATGTACGCGGCCGCCTTCCGGCATGTTGAGTCAAGCGAGCGTGGTGGACAGGGAGGACGCGGCTCTGGCTGCTCGAGCCGGCAACCGCAAAGAACGTCGTCGTAATCTTGGGCGTGAGTCCGGGACAGGGTTGGATGCTCGGTACCTTTAGAGTTGGAATGGCTCCAGCCTTCAAACGAAATTGTGCCTTCAAACCCAGCTGGGTTTTCATACTAACACTATCATCAATACAGTCTTTGGCGAAATGTTCTGCACATATTTTCGACCATTTCGACAGCTGAAAATCAGATCTTGTCTTGTCTACAAAGCGGACCCACTGTCGCCTTTGAACTCCATTCAGCACTGGGAATCGCAGGAATGAAGGTTAGGTCAGGATTTTTGTCCGAGTTCTTCGTGCAACCCCCAACTACACACGATCGAGGCATAATGATTATCTCAGAACCATGCTCATATTGAAATATCAAAATTAGACAAAATAAACGGGAATGCGGATCCAGCAGCATCAGCTCCATGTACATGTACGTACGTACGTACGTGCATATGTGCGATATACAATAGTGTTTGGCTACTATCAACCGACTCTACACGTGTACGTCACGGGTCACGTACATGCATTTACATACATAATGAGCTTTTGCGAAACAGGATAAATGGTTAAGAATAACAACCTTTTATTAAATAAAAGAAACCCCTCTTGTCTGCAAACTAATCTCCATCAATTAAAAGGGCATCTATCAGAAAAGTCAAAAACGTCAAAATTTTACTCGGCGTTTTACTTGCCCTTTGATACTGTACCAAGAAACAGCAGGCCGTCTCCAGAAGCAGATGATGGGATAACAAGGGTATTATTTTCCATCAGTGGCTTTTATCATTTTCATGAAATAATTAATGAAATTTCTACATAAAGTGATGTTAGTTACTGCTTAACATATACAAAATGTACCTCCTCCATAAGAATGGGATGCGCCAATTCAGAAGAAATAGCACAAAAACAAATCATATCCCCTGGTTTTATTGATTACCAATAACCTTTTCTTACACTCAATTATGTTTACATTACATTACATTATGTTTACAATTGCAATGTACATTATATATCAAATACCATTTATTTAACCCTCTGCATTTGAGGTGTCTGAAGTTGGGGTTCAAATTTTTAGTGAATGGATGTTCCCTAGTAGGTCCACGGGTATGATCAAGGAAGCTCAAGGATTCGAACTTGAGACCGTGATCTAGTTAAGGTAAAATTACATTTACACGCTGCTCCAAAAATGAATATAATTTCTGTATGAAAGGTATAGCAGCGGGAAACTTTTGAGATGATTGCAGGCAACAAGAATATTAATAGGAAGGGGAAGTCTTCACTGTGCTTCTGTACATGACACTAAGAAGCTGTGTGCAGAAGTATGTAAACAAGAGAAGAGTAAATATGCTTCTGAAAAGCATTTCAAGGAACAGATTGGGAACACTGCAATCCCGTATGTCTACATGCTTATGTGGAACTGCCTGTTCCGGGTTGGGAATACGCTGGGCTCAGTGTGTTTCGCAACAGAAACACGCAGTGGAACATTCCAAATGGAGCCGGAACATTCTGAATTTTGATAAGCGGCAATAAAAAAATTACTTGTAGGCCTACTATAATTTACACTTTTGACTCGGATTCACACCATTCACTGATTTTTCTGCTATGGGAACTGCCATCAAAAACAGCGCCTCATACATTTTTTGTACACCATTGAAAAGAGGAACAAAACTCTGATTTCCAAGAAAACAATTCTACATCAAACCGATATAAAATATTGGATTTTGAGCAAAAAGATGGCCCATACTTTCAAGATAAATATCATAGTTTTAGCACAATTTATTACTATTTTATGTAAAATCGCTGTTTTCGAGTAGACCAACGTCTCTTCAACTCACCGTAAATAGAAACAGCGCCATCATATGACATTCTTTAAAAAAGTGTTAATAAGGGAGATTCTGGTCCAAGTAATAATATAGAAACTCTTCTGATTGGACATTGTTAAGAACCGTATTTTTATGGTTAAAGAAGATGATAACCAATCATAATCCTGCTTACGCGAGGTTTCAAGCTATTGTTTATGCCTCACACCGGCCGCATACAGACTGCACTGGGTTTTTCTATGTATGCTCCTATCCTTTTCACACGGACAGTCATAAAAAATGACAAATTTGCCATGCCAATGAAATCACGTATCCAGACAACACATACGCAGCTTGCCTGTGTGCAGTGTGACCTTCATGCTGTGGCCAGATGTACAAGTACAACTTTTCTGTCTCGAACTGTTCACATTGGACTTATCACCTCAGTTAAACTGACTTGGCTAGTTTTTACGGAGGCAGAGGTAGGCCAGTGAAAGTAACCATTTGACTCAGGAAAACCTTCTTGGGATGTCCACACTGGACTTGAAATAACAATCATCTCGTTGAGTTTTACCCAAAAAGTCAAAATGCGAACACAGCTTTACAGTAGAATGTTGCAAGGGGATTGAGAAAGTGTAGAACTGTTGCTACTACTTTTAAATACACACAAGATAAAAGAAGAAATGCAAGGTCTTATGATGCATTCACAACTAACCAGTGATGATGGGGTGTTAATTATAAGACCCTTTGATGACCACAGCAGATGGCAAGTGCATTACCCACAGTGCATACAATTTGTTGGCATGAAGAATCCCAGCACAAAATTTCAATAAGCTCTGGAGCAAACACACAACCAGAATCGAGTCAATTAAGTTTCACTTTATCAGCTCTCCAATAGAGTACCGAAGTGATGACGTCAATCAATGCAATGTTTGGAACCAGAATACATTCTAAACTGCATGCGTTTGGAACCAGTTGCTGCAGCAACTGACGTCAGACTTCGGTACTCTATGCCTGAAGGCCGGTTCGTACCTCAAGCGAATTTGAGGGCGAAGCGAATTCGTCTGGGCAATGGCAAACGTCACACTGAAACAACCATTGTTGACGTCACAAAATTCGCTTCACTTTCACATTCGCGTGAAGTATAAACCGGCCTTTACACAGGTAACATGTCCAGAGCAGATTGCAGCGTCGATATGTAAACTTTGTAACATGTAATCATACGAAGTACTAACTAATTATAACCCCTTCATGAATCTGAGTGTATATAATGGGGCGCCGGGATGCCAGGCCGGCTTGGACATAACGTAAACAATAACCCAACAATGGATTGAAAATGCAGAGATTGCGGCTATAGCCGTCAACCGGCAAGGTGGTAATTTTCAATCCGGGCTTAAAAGGATATATACATGTAGGTCTTTCCATGAACATTGTACATGTACATCTGTTAAGTTCATGGAGCATAATTATGTGTCTTCTGGACACCTATTGGCATATTTCCAATGCACTTCTAGATAATAGAATCTGTACAATTAGCAGCAGGTAAAATGCCCTGAAAACAAACAAACAAACAAACAAACAAGGTTCTTCTTTCCTTTCAGGTGGCCAGACACAGTTCAGCAGTCTAAAGTTGATGGATCCGAAGCGGCCTCCTGCTGATAAGCTATGTTTAGTCTTATTGAAAAGGTTTCCAACATGCCTGATTGTCATATGCACTCATCAGCAAAAATATACAAGGGCTCATCAGACTGTGCTTCAAGGCATCCATAAAATCCGTTTGCACAGAGTTTTATATTGCTGTATATTTCTCCTAATGTAGGCCATGTGCAAACATCTCCACTCTGCCATAACAAAGGCCCTTATATGAGATAATTCAGGAACCTCACACAAGAGAATTCGAGTTGGGCCCAGTTTTCTGGGACCTCTGCATAGTGAAGTCTTCATGCAACATTGGCTGGTTGGCACTCTCAGTGCCTGATGAGATGGAACCGGCTCCAGAATCTGCCTCACTGGCCAGGGCAATCTCCCTCAGCACTTGCAGATGCTCCTCCATCTCCCCCAGGGAGCTGTCAATCCACTTGACTGAGTTGGGCAAACGGCAGGCCTGCTTAGTGACCAGCACCAGGTGGTTGACAGACAGCAAGAGGGCAGCTGACCTGGGGAGTACCAGCAAATTTAAAGACTGATGTTAGCCAATTGACCTATCACTATTCATACATGTACATACAGGTCGTAGCCAATCACAATGGTGTCCTAAAGTTGCAATGTCTGTGCTCTTTTATAGCTCAGTTGGTAGAGCGCCGGTACGGTAACCCGGAGGTCGCAGGTTCGAATCCCGCTCCTGCCAGTTTCTTTGTTCACATTGAAAATCTCTTTAAAATGTCATATTTTTTTAAGGAATATAATTACAGGTACAGTGGTGTCCGAAAATTATTCGAACACTTGGCATATTTTAGGTACATTAGTTGTTTGTGATGAAATGGCAATCAATATACCAATGTACATGTACATTCAAATGAAACCCTCTGGAATGAACTTCAGAAGACTTGGAACAGCATTAGTGTAGAAACTCTCAAGGGTGGAGACACCAAATATTAAAGTAAAGTTTAATATAAAAAAAATGGTAGGACTGGCAAATACTAATTACCTTTTCTATTTAATACAGGTGAAAAATGTAAACCATGCATTGTATGGCATTAAATGGGTCATTCTACATGTTCTACCGGGTTGGGACACAGTGTGTGATATGACCATATCATTATTATTAAACCATCATTACATTTAATTCAGTTATTCCATGTGACATCCATCTTTGGGTGTGAGATTATTTGAGAAAGTTTTCAATCATCCAAGTTATATTTTAACAAAGTGTGTTATTTTGATGTAACAGACGTATGGACACTGTGTCAAAAATTTCCATTTGTGTTTTTTCAACACTTTAAGCCCAACCCTGCCAGACGCAGCACAGTGCATCTGTGGTTACAGCTTCTGATGCGTCTGGCAGGGTTTCTAGCCAAAATACCCTGGAGGGTTAGGGTTAATAAATAAATATGGGAAATTAATTACGTACATTAATTAAAAACTAGAGATTCGCATCTGTTTAGAACAGATCGCAGGGCTTTTCCGGTATTCATATTTATAGATAAAGGTTAACATTCAATACAAGGTCTATATTTATACCAAGTTTGATTAAGATCGGAGGTTACTTAGTGTCCCGAAATTTGTTTTCTAAATTTTACATTTAAGCTTCTTACAAGACACGTGATTAGGTCATCGTGACGTTACTCTTGGGCATACATTTTCACTATAGGAACCTAATTGGACGTGCGGTTCTCTAGATATAGGACCTTAAAATATACATTAGAGTCAATGGCAGTGTAAAATTTTAAGACGAGAATGTAATTTGAAACATTAAAAAATTCATAGAAAATCAACCGATGTCATCAAGAGGTCACTTCGGATTTTACATGCTAGTGGCACTATCTACCTACCCACCAATTTTTATGATGATCGGACCTAACCTTAAATGTGTTTTTAAAAAGCACATTTTTGATGACATCATCATGACGTCACACATTTTTCACATTGATATGAAAGAATACAAAAGTCAACAAAAGCTGTTGCAAAAAGAATTTTGATTTTAGCATGTTCTGTTGATGAGATATGGCTTTAAGAAACTTTAAGGTTTAAAAACTTAAAAATTACTATAAAATCGTATGACGTCATCATGACGTCACCTTAATTTTCATTTATAAAACGTGCCCGTCTACCAACATACCAGGTTTGAACACAATCGGACCTACGGTTCTCTAGATATGGGCCCTTGGAAAATGCACCTTTAAAATGACATCACGTGACATGTGATGACGTCATCATGACTTCACGTCTCGGCGTAACATTTTAGCTTGGGGTCTTTGTTTGTGTTACGTCTGATTAAGATCTGAGGTTGTTTAGTGACCAAAGTGCCATTTAAAGAAATTGTGTACAAAGTCCATGGGATTAGGGATAGAACAAAAAATTCATTAAAATAAATCACCAGATGATGTCATCATGACGTCACTTTGGATTTTACATGCTAGTACTAAGTAGCACTATCTACCTGCCGACCAATTATTATGACGATCGAACGTACCCTTAAATTGTAATGAAACCCCTGTGTAAGGTTCCGCCAGTTACAATTTTTCTTTTTGGGGGGGGGGGGGGGGGGGGGGGTTCAAAAAAATAAGACTTCACCCAATTAATTAAATCAAAAGAAATTTATATTATTAACTTTTTCAGTTGTGGCCCCAGACCTTGGCAAGCTTTTATTCTAGGAAACAAACCAATAATAATATTCACAAAAAAGTACAAGTAAATATAAAGGTGTGAAGAGATGGCAATATGGATAAATATTCCCGACCAGTTTATTAGTTGCACATGTTAGCCGACAATTTTTAAACGTAAAACAAACAAAACAGCCCCAGTTCGGTCAACGCCTTCCCCCCTGAAAAAGACCTGCCAAAATGTAACATGGCCACATACAAGAAATATACTAGTCGGGAGAAAAGAAATGGCTGGATCGGACCAATAATTTATAAAGGAAATACAAAATTTACATACAAAAAGAAAGGAAACAGCAAGAACATCCAACAACTCTGGATGTTCTCCCGGTGTGTCCCAGTCACACATGTCCCTGCTGCAAATACTTGCACCACAGTTTTATACCACTAAGCAAACTAATCCTTTTTGGAATGAGGCTAATGACTTAAAACATGCTAAGACAGAGAAGCTTTAATAACAAAGGACCATTGAAACTTGCTCCATCTCTGGCCCTAAAAAGGAGTGAGAAATAGGTCACTTCAAACAATAATGAGCTTAACCTGCAAATGGCTAATCTTCAGCCAACCAACTTGGACTGTTCCATTTAACACTCAAAAACAATTAATGGTTTAGTCCAACATTAACAAGGTCAAATAGTAAGGGGTGCTATTTGTACCACTTAATTACAATAGAGTACCGAAGTACAATGCAATGTTTGAAAACAAGAATACATTCTAAACTGCATGTGTTTGGAACCAGTTGCCGCGGCAACTGACGTCAGACTTCGGTACTCTATATACATGTATCAGGCATGAGAATGGGTGTTGATAAAAAAAACCTGAAAATATTTTGTAACCAAATCTAGTCTAGTGAGCGAAGCGAACGGAGCGTCCAACGGCCGCCTTAGTAATCATACAGTTATATTATAATCGTTATGTACACGTACATGTGCAGTGTTCTAGCCAGGTTGAAATTATAGCGTAAACTGCGAGTGCGAAGTGTGAAGCCATAACGGCGTGTGGTCCAGGGCCCGCTTAAGGGGTCCGGGGCCCGCTTAAGGAGTCCAGGGCCCGCTTAAGGGGTCCGGGGCCCGCTTAAGGGGTCCGGGGCCCGCTTAAGGGGTCCGGGGCCCGCTTAAGGGGTCCGGGGCCCGCTTAAGGGGTCCGGGGCCCGCTTAAGGGCCCGGAAAATTTTGACCCTGAAGATGCTCTGTGGTGCATTTCTGAAGGCGTAAACTTGAACAATTTATGAGAAAATTCTTACCTTTTTTCTGCATTTCTTTGAAAAATCAATCAAAATGACTAGTCCATTGGCAATACTGAACAACACAAATTGTAAAATCTGGAATTACTTTCTCAAATTTCTTTCTTTATTGTGTAATGTGTCGGCAAGGGGCACCAAGACCACCTCAAATACCTTTATTAAAATTGTAGTATGTTATTCCGTTTAATAATTCCCTATATCTGATTCCCTTAAAAAAATAGGCGATTCCCTTAATAAAATATGAAAATAAATCACTTTTTAAATAAATTGTCAGACCTTAAATCAATAATCAAATGGGTCAACTCATCTCATTATGTTTTACATTACAAAAACGTTAGGTATATGAGAATGAAAGTATTAAAACAGCATTCATGATTGATAGCCTCTTAATCAGCAAAAGCAATAAACTAAACCAAAAATAGTGATACTGACGTTTTGCGATCACCATAATTATCTTAAACTGCACGCATAGTCACTGTGCCGCGGTGCGATAAATAACGTTCTATGTTTCGGTGTTGCATGATTTCAAGTCCCCCCAAACAATGGACTCGCTCCGCCCAATATTGCAATACACATGCTCAGGAGGGTTTTTCCATACGAGTCCATATTTGCCGCATGTGCAAGTATTCCCGGCTGGACATTGACACGGCATGCACGATGCATGCTGCACTAATTAGCTTCACGCCCATAATTATCGCATGCATATGGCCATGTATAGCTACATGTAGCTCTGCGGACGAGTCATCGTGCTGCGTGACCACGCCGCGTCGCGTATTGTGCAGTGTGCGGTCCGTTCAAGATTTCGGGTCTATAAAAACGATGGCTCAACTCAGAAATTTCACTCGGAATAAAGGGGTATTTTTAGCTCCATTGTTGAAATCCAACATTACCCCCTTTACAACTCACCCCCCAAATTATATTTCAAATTTACATTGAACTCAAAGACCACAAATTTTGATGAAAAAAAAAATGGAATTCCGTTTAAAACCGGAAGATTCTCATGCCTGACATATGTTACATGTACATGCAATGTATGGGGTACAAAATAAGCCAAAATAATTAATTAGACAATTTTTAACAGGTCAATATTTAATATTTAACAGGTCAATCACTGTGACCATTCATAAATATTGAAATTAGATTCCCCTGGCCTTATAAGGGAATTTGAATGCATACATGTATCAGAAAGCGCCACAATGCCACTCAAAAGTGAGATCAACAATCACCAAAAGGGGATGATCCAAGCCTGGCATGGGGAGGGGGAATTTCCAACCGCGAAATTGCCCGGAAGCTTGGGATTTTGGAGGGTACCGTGAGGTACAATTTGCGGAAATTGAAATATAATAATTCTATGGAAAACGAGGCAAGATCTGGTCGTCCAAAGAAGACCACAGAAAAAGCCGACTGCCACCTCGTGCAAAGTTTGCGCCGAAACTTCCCATGAAACCGCCCCCAAGCTGGCCATCGTCACGACCTTGCCAAGCTGTGGGTGTTGCAATCGACCGTATCCAGGAGAGACTGGCAGTTAGTCAATCTCTCCTTACCAATGCGCATGCGCAAATGCAGTCCGCTCGAACGGCTCTAGTCGAACTATTGTTGAAAAGATAGCGACCGTCTCACGTCACTGGTTCTTTTTCTCCGTGTTTTTTTATGCAAAGAGCTATTGGGCAGTTTCACGGGAAAGGTTGCAAAATGAAAAATAAGTAATCGATGTTTTATTTCATAGGAAGACATTGTTGGAATTTGCTGGTTTTTGTCTCACAAGGACTTATGTTGTAGCAGGCTCAAATAATAAGCTTACATGGGTGCTAAAGCACAAGATTTGGAGTCTCATTCACACTTTCTAGAAACTGAAATTGATGAGAAATAAAAATAAATGCCAGGGGAACCACCCAGACTTGCAAAGACATTGAAGTATGTCCAACAAATCTGTACACCAGATTTCATCAGGATTGGCCAACTCGTTTTTTTGTTATGCCGTATTGAGTGAGACATTGATTTGTCCGTTAAATGTTTTTTCAAAATGTCCTTTCCTGAACATGGTATTTTTTCCAGAATTAAAAGAAAGGGAACACAACTTATTGCCTGTCAAAATGACGCTACATATTCCAGTAATAAGATTGGAATTGGGTAATCACAAGTAAATTCGGAAAAGCAGCAGTCGCATATGCCATGCAAAAGTACGTTAAAAATATCCTTTCCTGAACATGGCCCCCCTTTTTTTACAGGAAGTCAGAGATAAAACTTTTTGGACATAAACATGTACCTAGGGGTAGACTTACTAGATTTAACAGACTATAAAAAGATTCAGACTCGAACCATGCATGCTGTCATGACATTGTCGTTAAACTGCATTGTCCTTTCCTGAACATATACATGTAGTTTAACAGAGTACTTGGCAAAGCCATTGTTGCTTAAATTTGATGTAGTACATGTATATGCTTATATTGTCTGTAGAGTTTGTTTTAAAATTAAAACCAACTAATTGGCAAGAAAGTGTTAGTGTTTTGTTCTTATAGGTCATTTACTCACTCATGTTTACACACAATATGAGTACACCTGTGCATATACATTTATCTTTACAAGTCACACTTAAATCCAATATTTGTCAGGAATTTGCTGATTTACTGTTTCATACCATCCCTTCCACAAAATACATGCATTAGTTTGAGTTAATTTATTAAAAATTTACTGTTTAAGTCTAGTTTATGTGTATTAAAGTGTTCAGGAAGGGACTTTTTTTTAACAAGTTTAACAACATCACACTGTTTTAACAGTTCTTTCTGTGTGTGCAGCTATTTCATTAGTTTTACCATTCTGCCTGGAAGGTCAATGTGTGCACAACACTATTGTTTTAGGCACCATTACAAATTTTCAATGTTTTTAAATTTCAATTTTTTTGACCACCCACCCACCTAAATTTTCGATATTAAAATATTGATTTGCCATTTGATAAAAAATAACATTTTCATAACACATTCAACTTCATCGTTGTAATAATACCTGAAAAATCTGCCAGAAGTTGGAAGAATCTCATCCCTGATGTATAGTGTTCTAGCCAGGGTGAAATTAAAGTGTACGGGGCAATGCGAGCTCGGAGTGCAAAGCCCTTACATTTGTACAGTGTGGGGTCCATGGTTTGCTTAAGGGGCCCGAACAATGTTGGATTCTAGATGCTCTGTGTTGCAATCCGAGGCAATTCCTGGTTACTTTCCCTCGACTGTTTTGGAAAAAAAGTTTTTGAGATTATATTTTAAAAATTTAGTTCATTTGAAATCTTTTAGAATATACTCTTGCTCTTAAATTTATAGCGTAGTGGTAGCGTAGGGGCAGGATTCAAGCATAGTGTTAATTCCCGAAAGCGTAGTGGGTGCTTGCACTATTTAATGTCTGGCTAGAACACTGGATGTATACCCATCAGTACCCTTCACACAGGGTTGAAAAAAAAAACGAATCGGAACGCTGGAGTAAATCGGCAAGTTAAAGGAGCTCTTATTTGTTTTCCTTCTTTTTCTTTATAGAAAAGTGAATTTCGATTTTTAATAATTTACCTTGACCCACCCACCCACCCACCCACATAAAAAATGCTTTTTTACAAATCGAAATTTAAAAACATTTAACATTTTGAATGGCTCTTAGTACTACATGTATGTCATTGTATGTAGTAAAGTGTGCTTAGTTTTCAGCACTGAAGTCATCCACAGTGGACATTGTATTTGAATAAGCTACATTTTGTACATGTACATGTACAACAAGCAACATGGCCGAGTTCAGAGTTATACAATCACAGTTGTAAATTAAGGTATACCTGTTTTAGATGCGGTGTTTCAGAATATTTTAATTGAAAGTTACATCAAAGTCATACTGGTTTTGAAAACCCGTCAGATTTCAGAGCTTTGTGACACATACGGTCAGTTTGTAGAGGGTTGCTATTCTCTGTTAAAGTACCGGTACACTGGGACCATTTTGATCATTGTTAAAATGTGTGTGCTTTCTTGAACAAGTTTGAAACATTTAACAAGGAACAAGCCTTACAGATATATATATACACATGAACCTTCCTCCATGCATACATTCATGTGTACAAATACTTAAAACTGTTTTGGGCTTGATGTGCCTATTCCCTAGATCCCATTTTGTTAAAAGCACCATAATGACTGAATAATGTTCACTGGATAATACAGTTTAATTATCTAGGCATTTCTTTGTGGGGCATACACTGTATCAATGTCTCAATTGAAAGTTATGTTTTCACCAGCAGTGATTATTACTTCAGTTTACTTTTATGAAGGAAATGCACTGTGCTATGCTAATAGTACGCGCTATGTGCCTTGAAAATGTGTCCAGAAAATTAAACCATGCTTGGCCATCCAAAAATTATGAAATAATTTTAAAATGAACTTTTTAAGTCCATACACTGGAGGAATAATGAGCTAGAGCGTTCAAAAGTCCAGGCATGCTTTGCGTACGAGGCTGTATAGTAAAAGCATGGGTGATTGCTCCACACGTACACACGTAGTACATGTACATGTACATGTATGTGTAGATCTCGAACGTGGCGCACCGCACCGATACTTTTTTCGTGGCTTCCGTCCCATATTGTTCCTTCACTTTTATGTTGAACTTTCCATTCATTTAGTTATGTCAGAATATTTGTTCGAACTTGGAACCCATATTTTTAATTTGTGTATGTGAACGAGCATAGAGCCTGAGTTTGTTTCATGCAATTTTTTCTTTGAAACACCAGTTCAATGAAAAAATTAATTCATATTAATACACACCATGAACTACTTTTTTTTCCGGAATTATTGTAAAACAGAGAAAACATGTTGTTTTCCCGATTTATTTTCAAACGAAGCAGTGGCGGATCTAGAGGGAGGATTATAGGGGTTGCAACTATTATGGGCTGCTGAGCAAAGTTGTGATAAGCAATGCTAATTAACCACATCCTTGTTACCAGTGGGTATACCGCTGGTCCATACATGAAAGGCTTGATCCGCACCTGCGAAGTGAGTTTGATTTTATTCATGTTTATTTTGTTCTTGTTCCTACAAATAAAGTTCCAGTCAGGGGGTTCTCCCGATGTTCCCCAGTGCTGGTGCTGGCTATTCAGTGCATAATTAGCCTTCATCTTCGTTTTTTTACCCTATCCAGGGGCGGATCTGGGGGGGGGGGGGGGGGGGGGGTTGTGGGGATTGCAGCCCCCATCTTAGTATGCTGAGCAAAGTTGTGATAAGCAATGCTAAACCACAAGTTGTTACCAGTGGGTATACCGCTGGTCCATACACTGTACCAGTATAGGCGGGTACAATCCCTCCCTAAATGAAAGGCTAGATCCGCCCCTGCTATCACTTCAAGAAGTTTCTTCGCCACCGATGACTCGTGTTCCTGCTCAAATCTCGCCCACTTAGTAATGTTTTGCTGATGATGTTGTGGATGTGAAAGCGTCTTGAGAAGGCCAGCATCAGCACTGGGGGACATCGGGAGAACCCCTTGCCAAGAAACGACAGCTCATCGTTACAGCCTGAGCTAGTTTATAATGCATAATATTTGCTCATTGATTGGCTGCCGTGTACACGTAGGCCAACCAGTTTTACAAAGTAACAGAACAAAATTGTCTGCAGTTTGCATCATGTACATGTACATGAAACAAATGAAAAATTATTGAAGGTTTCCATAAACAAAACTGTTTTGAGTTACTTTAAATGTTAATTATCTTACCAAGCTTTCACTCAATACAGTCTAAAATGATTAAGTTATGATTTTTTATACATGTACATGTATAAAACTACTCAAGTGATTATTCCAAATTTGCGCCGGCATTTTAGTATGTTTCCAAGCTTGACTGGTGACAATATCTAAGGGGTCACTTATTTGTTGAAAATATTTTAGTTGAACCTTTTTTAGGGGCCATTCAACATTTTCAATGTTTTCAATGAAATTTCGATTATTTTTTTTCCCCAATTTTTTTGGACCCACCCACCCTAATTTCTGATCTTAATATATTATTTGCCATTCAATATAAAAAAATAAATAAAATGCCTCCTGTCTCTAACAATCCGGGGTTGTGGTCGCGGGGCCCTTCTCGTACCTCTTCTCGTACCCCTATGCTAGCCCGGCCTTTCCTTTCGGCACGTAGGGACGGGCTCGGCACGGTACACGCGGACTGCCCTGTCCGTGTTGATGTTTGTGTTGCAACTTTGTGTAGGAAAGAGGGATGAAAAATATTATCAGAGAGGCGAGGCAATGTTCGATGATTGAACGTATGTTTTGCACTAAGAAGATATTTTTAAAACTATGCCGTCTGGACAAGCATGTCTTCCTCCATGGGACAAGTGAATGCCGTAAATTGTATCTGGTAGGCTTAACCCCTTGCGTACGGTTGACACAAATAAGTGCAGATTGAAAATTGTCACCAGGCCGGTTGACTTCTTCTATTTGTGTCAATCTCTGCACTTTCAATCCATTATTGGGGTATTGTGTACGTTATGCTTGGCTGCAAAAGCCTCTTGTTTCCGTTTTGCTTGGCTGCATAACCCGACCTGGTGCCCCGGCGTCTCCCATCTAAAACCCGGGGTCAAGGGGTTAAAGGTTTCGGTGGTTGCTCTTTTTTTTCTTAAAAAAAATATGAAATGTAAATAACAATTACATGTATACCCGAGGAAATCTATATTCACCCCCACCCCTTGAATCGTAGCAGGCTGTGCTGTACAACTAATTCTACATTGTATATTGGCTGAATTGTCTGAATTGTAATAGGCCTACATTGCTGGAGAGAAGTCCCCTACCCCAGGATGACCCCGTTCCACAAACAAACAGCCGGAAAACGTCCAGCACTGAAACAAAAACATTCGAGTAACAAAGCAGTTTTTACAGCCATTTTCCATGAAGTACTCCAGGACCGAAAACACATTCTTCAAAGCCCAAAAAATCCAAAATTTAATTATAAGTAATTTTAAAGATGTCAAAATGCAAAATGTATAAACATTTTGCATTTTGACATCTTTAAAATTACTTATAATTAAATTTTGGATTTTAATAGGCGCATAAGCGCCTATTAATTGTTGGTCGGCCTCTCAGTCTGCCTCTCAGTTAAAATGGGGGTCGTTGTGCCTTTGCGGTTTTTAATTAATCCCGCACGTCCAGGTGAGCTCCTTCAAGCATGGCGATAATACCGCATAGGCCTACCCTACCCAGCAAGATATATGGAATAGCCGCTCGTGTAGTCTGGTTCCCATACCAAAATATCATGACTGTTTCTGATGAATATTAGGTCTGGTATAGCCGCCAATGTCACGTGACGAAAATTGCCAGAAATGTGGCACTTTCCGAAAACGTCCGAAGTTTTCCGAACTTGTTTTCGGTAACATTCGGCTATTAACGTTGATGTTCGCAATAGCCAAATATCTGTCAGGCCCGTTACAGATCCTGGATATTTGAATTCTCAATTATATATAAAAACTGAAAAATCAATGCCACATTCTTGCAGTATTTTGCGGACTGGATTTTGCAAGAATGTTAAAATTTGAATGATGCCACTGACGTCACTCAGACTAACACTGTACTGTACGTCATGATCTATTTTAAACCGCGGTAGCTGCCTGACCTAAGATTTAGACGTCGGGGAATATTCAGGTGAGGGAACCAGACTAAGGGGTCATAAGCTATGAAGCCCCAAAGGTGGACAACCTATTCTTCTCATTTTCCGCTGGTAGAATTTTAGGTTTTTATCAGAAAAAAAATTGGTTTTATTTTAGCGGCCCGCAAAAACTAAAAATCCTAAATTTCTGTTAATATTCGGGTTAAACTTACTATAGAAAGCAAAATCTCTTAAAAATTTGTTCGTAGACACAAACAGGAGATTTGAAAAAAAATATTTGCTTTTTGTATTGGCTTTTTAGTTGTCTTTTGGGACGTATAAGAAGTCGTCAAAGTAAAACCCAAATTTCTGCTACAAGAAGATTGAATTTTTTTGAAAACAGTTTGCGCGACTTCAAAAATCTGAAATTCTGCTTGCTAAAAAATGGGGTTGTCTTCTTTTATTATTGAGGGGAATCATACAATTTGTTAATTTTTAGGGGCGCCGAAATAGTCTACAAAGCGAAATCCACATTTTTGATAGCAGAAAATTTTGCTTATTGAAAACGGCTGTCGCTTCTTAGTGCTAGCAGAGAAATTGTGTTGTCAGTATTTGTGGCTTCATACATAGGCGTTCATTTCGCATTAAAACCATTAAAGCCATTGACAACGCCGACAGCATGCGAACAGTTTTTTAGGATGCTTATCCCGATCTCTCTGCGATCAGAAGAGTGGCCTAGCCAATTTCTGGTTTGACCCAATTTCTGGTTACATCATTTAAACATCAAAGTAAACTGGAAAGACTGGTCAAACCGCGATTGGAAGGGCATATTCATTGAAAGGGTTGGCTCATTATCTTGAAATTCGCACCTGAAGTCTCTACCGATGCACGGTACATGTCTTAAGTACCCTAGCTCCAGAGTAAGTCCGCCATCCTCCATGATACCCAGCGCGATATGGAGCACAGGGGTACCCCCCCCCCCCCCCTTTCTTTTGTCCCTATACCCCATACACACTCCACACTATTTGCATCGCTGTGAACGTAGAGGGTGACTGATCTACATCAGTCGCGATTCTGACAGCCGAGCGACCGGTCGTCTTTACGATCGGTCTAACCGAGAGTAACCAGAATATACCGATGAAAGCCACCAGACTTTGAGGAATTGCACGGACCGTGTGTTTGGTGAAGGAAGTTTCGAGTTTTGGTTGAGGTTTGATCTGTTGGCCCCCTTCCCTAAATTTGGATTATCCAGGTGAGCTATATAAGACGGTGTAGTTGGAAAGGATTGTGAACGGTGGTGAACGCAGCGCTAAGTGCGCGGTGCCGCGAATCTATTGTGCGATTGCTTTCATATGTAAATAGAGATGGGCTTGCTTTACAATTGGTGTTTTTGGTCCTTTTGTGTTGATGCGTTTAATGGTTTTCGCGCCAATGCATATAATCAAGCCTCCTACATGACGTAGGCCTATAGCCCGTAATATTTGTATTTTTATTCTAAAGTTCAAAATGATCGTGAATTGGGATAAAACACATTGATGCGTTGGATCAAGATTTTGTCGATACGTGTATAATATGACCAGATCCTTTTACTGCTATAGTCATACTAATGGTAAAGAAATTACGATTCGCACTGTCCTGTGTGGCCAATTACATCATGTATATTGTCCCAGACAGTTTATAATTTAAGGTGCAAGTGTTCTGTTACATCTGTTACTTTGTGCCCTCTTTTGAAAAACAAACACATGAAAAACTTGAGTTTTGTGCATCAGTTGGGATCCTGAGCAGGATCCTAACTCTAGTTGTTTATGGATTAGACCAATCACAGCCAAGAGTTTTAACCAATCAGATGTAGTATCAACCTTGGATCAATCAGGCCACAGCTTTGGAAACCAGTGTCAGTTTAGGTGGGAAATGCATGTGTGTGTGTTTTATTCTGTCACAGCCTTTTGAGCAAACTGGTTAGTTTATCCGACGCCATCCGGCTCCTGCCTAATTCTCTTGCAGATTTTAAGGGGCACCCTTAAGAGGATGTGAATACAGCTAACTCAGAATACACACATCATTTGACATGTGGCATTAGGGTTATGGTTATTTTTGCTGATATTTTTTTCTATTTAAAATTTTGTAAGGGGGAAGCCACTCCCTCTTATGTACCCCAGGGGGTTAATTAGATGTGTTGTATCTTCCATAGTATAAACAGAGCTGTTCTCCACAGGTGTGACCAATATAATTTGATTCTGGCCTGATTGGCCCTGGGCCTGGGTGGCCTATATATGAATGTTGACCTGGGTACCAAATGGTGATTGACATACATGTATGGGACCTGGGAGTCCATTGATTGTATGGTTGATATGTTTCTTTGGGCCTGTTTAACCCATGATGCCGGTTTGCCCAAACCTCAGTATCTGGCAAAATGAGGGGTGAACTGTGACAAAGAGTCACAAAACTATGTCTTGAGTTTCATCCATTAGTGAATTCGAGTATAATCGAACCTTAATCATTAACAGTGTACGATATTGATACATTTTCAGAAGGTCGAAGCATACAGTGCGGCGCAAGATCAGATACCGATCAGGTGTTTCCAGGCCTCCATAGAAGATGGATGGAATGGTGCAGGCCAATTGGAGAATCATGACAACAGCGGGAAGAGACATGGCCCCAAATGGAGGGTAAGAGAAAATGCTACACGTGAGGCTGCCACCACAGGACCAGCAAGATCAAAGGGTTTAAATAAAGAGATTAAATAAGGGGGTATCCCTATGGAGCAAGGGAGATGTGTGGATCTCTGAAATACGCGTAGTCGGAACATTTGAGAGTAAAGTATCCAGGGCGCAAGTAGGGCTACCCCGAATAGACCGAATATTCGAATACCTTTGCCGGTTAGAATATAAAAATGCCTGTACAAATACAACTCTGATACTATAGAAATGTTAGTATAGAAAGGTCACAAAGGTGCTTAGCAGTGTCAAATACTGCATTTTTGTCGACGGTAACCTTTTGTGGACAGATGTTTATCGTTCCCGTCCGTAAAAGCCTTAACACTAAAAAAAACAAAAAACAAAAAAACAACAGGCTGGAGTTGGGTTTTATCATTTTTATCAAAACTTTACACTTACCCGTAGTGATGTTGATATAACAGGCGCATGCAAAAAATGTCGATCGGGTGGTCTATAATATCGATTGCCGCCCGTAAAACGCTCGGTATCGAATATTCACATATTCGGTGAAGCTCAGTTTCGAATAATCGAATAATAAATTATTTGAATAATCGAATACTAAATTATTCGAAAATAAACAGCCCCTAAGGGCAGGGGCTGCTTTGCCTAAATAGGAGATATTACTACATTTGGGAAATGAGTTAAAACCCAGCTGAAAGCTATTTTTTGAGAAAAGGAAAGATTATCTTATTTCACAAGCGATCCGATGTCTATTGCTATTACAAGGGCTGTGGGTATGTAGAGAGATGATTCGTAGACTGTTCTGTGCATCCACAGAATATGATTCGTATTTTACAATGACATTGTGCAATCACGGAGTGTATTTTGTGTACTAACACAATACATGTGGGCTATCACATTTGTATTAGCTGTATTTATATGCACCATCTTTGTACATTTCTACATAGACCTACAACGTTTGCTACTGTGCAAACAGTGCGAGAGTCCGCTATGCACATTGCGTAGATTATAGCGTATTTCGATTTTATATAATTCGGTCACGCCATTATGGGACATGGTTTCCCACTGACCGTTTCGGTTTTAAAATGGGCAGTGATGTACTATTTAAGAATGTTCGGATAAAAGAATTGTCCGGGAAATAAGATATGATCAGGAACGTGCGGCTGGGAGTAAAACATGGCAATGTAAGGTGACCTTTGCGCACACAAATGTCCGCAATTCTAATTGGCCAGCTGCCGCGTGATGGGTTTCATGTAAGATAACGGTAAATTCTCCGTCATTGAACAAGTTAAAAGGTGAGGTAGCGCTGTACATCTACAGAGCATCCTGGCAAATGTACCGTTTACAATTTAACAATTTGTGGTATACAAAATGTTCCGAACAGAGTTTTAATGTGGTTACAGAATGGGTCTCTACAAACCTTGGTACCACAGCATCAATTTGTACGTGGGGTGGATTTGGGTCCAAGCCCACTTGAGGCCTGAATGAGAAATTAAGTGAATAAGCTGTTCGCGGACATTGTGAAATACTGGGCCCAAGCCCAGTTGAAGATGACCTTGCAGAAAAGGAAAACTACCATTGCAAGCTGGTACAGAAAATACGGCATAATCAGAATATTCTATATCACCCGATTTAAATGGTGTTTGGATGAAAGGAATAAAGCTGGCTTCAAGATGAGTTACAGAAAATGCTGAGCTGCCATTATAAATATGTCAATAAAGTGCCGCACTGAAAAAATTGGGCCTAATCCCGGTTAAGTGTGGTTTGGTGGAAGTAATAAAGCTATCATTAAAATGAATGGAAAAAAATGCTCCATGATGAATTGAACTAAATCTAATTAAGAGTTTGCTTTGGAGGAAATAGAGAGAGCTGTCATTTAAAATAAGTCATCAAAATGTTTTGAAACAATTGTGCCTAAGCCCGATTACAGGTCTTTTGGAAGAAAGCAAGAATGCTGCCATTCAAATGAATAGAAAGAAATGCTAAATGGATTAATTTAACCAAAGCTAATCAAGAGTTTGCTTTGGAGGAAATAGATAAAGCTGCCATTTAAAATAGGTCAACAACATTTTGCTTTGAAACAATTGGGCGTAAGCCCGATTAAAGGTGCTTTGAATGAAAGCAATGAAGCTGCCATTAAAACCAATGTGAAGAAATGCTGCACGGATGAATTGATCCAAAGCCAGTTTAGCGTTTGCTTTGGAAAAAATGGGTAAAGCTGCTTGTGAAAATGAGTCAAAAAACCAAAATGTAAAAAAAATAAAATAAAATGGGAATGAAGCTGCCGTTGGAAGAGTTAGAGGTTACTGGAGGACGATGGTCCCTTGAACAGACCATGCATCACACTCATTACGTGTGTATTTGAAAATGAAGACATGCTTTCTTAGCTTTGATTCATTTTTCGAGTAAAAAAATGCATCATGTGAAGTCCGATAACATCACAGTAGTGGCATTCATTCAACATTACGTACGGTGGAACACAATCCAAATCACTAAATTAAATATGTTCATAGACAGATCTGGCAATGGTGCATTGACTGCAAGATTTGGCACAGAAAACATTGGGATATTTTGAGTCCCGTCATTTTTATGCCGACCTTGAGTGGAAACTCAGCCCGTAAATCTTTGGGAAAATCACAGAAAATTCTTTATGCCCGATATGGACTTTTCGTCTTTCGGCGAAGGTATCCAAACAAACAAACAAACACCCCAACAAACAAACAAAGTCGGGCCTAGGCCCGATATAAGATGCCTTAGAGGAAACGAACTGAAGCTGCCATTGAAGTGGGTAGAAGAAGATGCTGCATAGATGAATTGGACCAAAGCGATGTTAGGGCTAACTAGCTTTGGGGTAAAGTATCAAGCTGCCAATCAAAGTAATAATAATCAAAATAATCAAATAAATAAATGCTGCGTTCAGAGAATTCGGCCCATACCCATTCAAAAGTTACTTTGAAGGAGAGGAATAGGGCTGCCATTAAAATGGGTGAAAGGGAGGATGCTACAACTGAAAATTTGAACAAAGCCAGTTAAGGGCCGCTTTAGAAAGAAATATTAAACGCTGCATTGAAAAGAATAGGGCCCAATTTGATTGGTGCTCTGGAGGCAAGGCAATGCAAAAATTATTCACTTTGAAACCCGCCCACGTTTAATAGTTATCAAACAATCTCTCTCTAAATGGCAGATTATTTGCAACCTGGCAAGGATCCAGTTCCCGCTGGGCGCATTTGTTGTGCGTCAGTATTTCCAAATTTGAAATTAGACAGTTTTTGCTACTTTGGAAAAAATAAATAATAATAATCATAAAAAATTAAAAATAGAAAATAATAAAAACCCAACAAAATAAAAAAAAGCACCAAAAAAAAAAATAAATAAATAAAAAGGAACTGAGCCGCATCTGCAGAGTAAGAACGCATGCAAACCCTTGTTTCGAAAGGGCGTCAAAAAAAATGGAGTGGCACTTTTATACAGCAGTATAATCGCCCGGGAAAGACCCCTTGTGCGGATCCTAATTTTAAAAGTATTTGTATGCACATCGGGTTTAATTAGGGGGAGTACCGGGTACCCCAGAGGCAGCGGGAAATAGAAGGGGAACCCTTAAGCAATTTGGCAATTTGAAAGTACAGGCAGCATGAATATGGAAGTCAAAAGCCTTTGTACATGCAGCTTGGGAATTTGAGTCTACATGTATAGGCACTACAGGCAGCAGGAAATGGGGGGAGGGCCCCTCATGTAGCTTAGAAACTGGCATGTACACTGTAAAAAAAAAAAAAAAAACAAGAAAAAAAAAAAAAAATAGAATTAAAAAAAAAAAAAAAACAGAAAAGAAACAAATTTTGGGCAACATATCAACAACCCAAAGTCTTGTGCAAATTCTTCCCAATTATTGGTCCATTTTTACCTTAAATAACCAACAATGTGGTAAATTAATACCAATGTTGGGTAAATAACGGTTGCCCAATTATGTTTTACCAAGCGTTTTTACAGTGTATAGGCAGTAGCAGATGAAAGGGGAAAGGCCCCTCATGCAGCTTGAAAATGTGAGTGTATAGGCAGTATGAAATGGAAGGGGACGGGCCCCTCATGCAGCTTGGAAATTGGTATGTATAGGCAGTAGGAGATGAAAAGGGACAGGCCCCTTATGCAGCTTGAAAAATTTGAATGAATAGGCAGTAGGAAATGGAAGGGGACGGGCCCCTCATGCAGCTTAGAAATTGGTGTGTGTATAGGCAGTAGGAGATGAAAGGGGATGGGCCCCTTATGCAACTTGAAAATTTGAGTGTATAGGCAGTAGGAGATGGAAGGGGACGGGCCCCTCAGACAGCTTGATAATTGGCATGTATAGGCTGCACGAGTTGGAAGGGGACGGGCCCCTCATGCAGCTTGGAAATTGGAGCCAGGCAGTAGGAGATAAGAGGAGACAGGCCCCTCATGCAGCTTGAAAATGTGGGTGTATAGGCAGTAGGAAATGGAAGGGGACGGTCCCCTCACGCAGCTTAAAAACTAGTTGGCGTGTGTAGGCAGTAGAGGATGAAAGGGACGAGCCCCTTATGCAGCTAGAAATTTGAGTGTATAGGCAGTGAAAATACAAAGGGGACGGGCCCCTCACGCAGCTTGAAAACTATAGTTGGCGTGTAAAGGCAGTAGAGGATGAAAGGGGACGAGCCCCTCATGCAGCTAGAGAATTTGAGTGTATAGGCAGTGAAAATGGAAGGGGACGGGCCCCTTTGCAGCTTGAAAACTAGTTGGCGTGTAAAGGCAGTAGAGGTTGAAAGGGGACGAGCCCCTCATGCAGCTAGAAAATTTGAGTGTGTAGGCAGTGTACGTGCACTGTATATATCTCCGAGGACAAGAGAAGAAAGGAAACACAAAGAAACCTTTCAGTCCTCGAACGTAGAGTCTTTTGTTGAAATCGGTCCTCGAACGTAAGGATACGTGCTTAGTCTATGGGGGTTGGTTATATTAAAGGAACAATAGGAAACACAAAGCATTGTCCTCGGACGTATTGGGGAAGTACGACTAGGTGAAAATGGAAGGGGGCCGGCCCCTTATGCAGCTTGAAAACTAGTTGGCGTGTATAAAAAAGGCAGTAGAGGATGAAAGGGGACGTGCCCCTCATGCAGCTAGAAAATTTGAGTGTATAGGCAGTGAAAATGGAAGGGGACGGGCCCCTTATGCAGCTTTGAAATTTGAGTATACAGGCAGCTAAAAATAAAAGGGGAAAGACCCCTTATACAGCTTGGGAATTTGAGTGCATAGGCAGCAGGAAATGAAAGGGAAAAGCCCCCAAGGCAGCGTAGGAGTTGGAGATAAGCAGCTAAGTAGTTATTTTGGAGAATAACAGTTGAAGTGCAAGGGAAAAAGAAGTTAAAAAGAACGAGAGATAGAGAGGGAAAGAACATAAACATGTGGGAAAAGATGGGAAACTGTTTTTCATGCATTCGGGGGATTAATTTAAATAATGTTGGGACCCCAATGGAAATAAGCCTGTAAAATTGGCTTTTGGGGTTATCCCAGGTTAAAGTAACTGTTTTGCATTTATTGTGTTTACTCAATATTTGAGTTCTTGTGTGCTCATGTTGTTGTTGAGTTGATATTAACCTGAATAAACCAGTCAATCAATCAATTGGAAAATATTGTCTGGGCCAGACTTTGTAGGTAGAGAGATGATCAAATCTTACAGCCCAGCAAAGCAAATACTCTAGTAGATGCAATATTCCTCGCGTAGATGCGACCATTGACAGCAATGGATACTTCTGCGATCTGATTTTGAGAATGAATGGCGAGCTTCAAGTCTCTGGGATACTGGAGCACAGCGTGTTCATGTATTTTGGGCGCGGATGCCTTGAATTATGTTGGAGGTACTGATTGAAAGAGAACCAGTTTTACATTTAAACGGGGTAGTAGCGGATTTCACGCGGCTACTTTGTATGCCAAAATATGGTGTCATGAGGCAATGCAGGTTCGTTCAGCCTCGAAAAGTACTTTGTTGCACGGCCCCATGTAAAAGGGCTGGGCTCCGGGCCCTCGGTGTCGCTTTAGCCAGCGAAACTTGTGCCAGATTTGATTTGAGTCAAATCAGGATGTTTTAATTAAAGGTAGTTGGTTTTGGTTTGTCTGGTAACCCGTATCTATAAGCTTTATATTCGTTGTTCCGATTCCCTTTGATGTGGCGCATGCTAGGTAGCGCTCCGGCACAGCGTTTCCGACATTACTATTGAATGCCTGGTACTCGCGCATTAGGGGCCGAAGCTATTGGTTCTATGTGTTTCCGGGTCACAGAGGCAGGGGATATTTTACCCAGGATGTAATTAAATTATGAAGTCATTTTGGAAAGGACTAGCTTGAATGAGGTTATTAAGCTTTAAGTAAAAGCCAAGGAAGGGAAGCAATAAATAGCGAAAGTGAAAATTATGGTCTGAGCATTTTAAAGGCCTTTGGAAGTTTCAATAAACTTCGGTATTCTGCTACTGTAACATGTACTTTTCTTTTAATAGGTCCCTCCTTTGTGGCCCCATGATAGCAAAGCAAGCGCTACTGGCAAATAATATCGCCCCAATGCAATCTTAATCCACGTGCGGCTGAGGAAGTAGTCATCACAAGGAATGTCGTCGAAATTCATGTCGTCGTCGGATGACACGACCCTAGTCCCTTTCGCGCGCCAGGCACGAGATGAAATACCTTTTGCCGTCTTGTTGTGCGCCCGGAGGCAAAGCCTTTACTGAGTTACAGCTGGGCTCAGATGTTTATGGCCATACGCGCCTGGAGTAGTCAGTCTAAAAGAAAGTGATGTCACCTTAGCATTTGCTGGTAGCGAGAGGTGCAGGGGTCCGGGAATGGCCGACATCGAAGAGCACATGCTTTGTGTTTTGTGCTGCCTCAGTTTTGGATGTCCTCGGTGACCGCGGAGTTGATGGGCGCTGATGTGCAGATAGATCCAAGATTTTGTACCATGATGGATACGTTTGGAAGCTAAGTCCCTAAAACTGTCAAATGAGTCCCAAAGCTTTAACCCTGGCATTCACATTGAAGGCAGACTTCGACCCAAGGTTGCAATGGGTGTGGTCAAAGTATACCTAGCTGAGACCCCTCGGGAGAAAGTTCAACAGCAAATTCGGGGCCCACTTGATTGTTTTGGCCTTTTCTTCAAAGAGAGCTGTTTAGTCCCTCAGGATCACATTGGACCTTATCTCATTACCTACTTACTTGCCATGTGAAGGAGATGGGAAGCCGCGGGGATTCCTTTTATTAGGTACCCAGTGCATGGTAACTCATACTCGCTCAACCTTGTCTCGGTAGAAAGACTGGTGCGTCTTTCCATCTGCACGCATTTTAGCCCTCGCCGAGCTTTTCCAAGAATCGGGTAACATTGTCGTTACGCTGGTAGTACCAAAGCAAGCGTTGAATATCTTGGTGGCTATAGTCTTTCGCAAGAAAATCTTGGAGCCTTTCAAAGTTATAACCAAGAAGGAGTTTATTAAACTTCCCACCGGCGTGGATATATGCACAGTGTGATGGGCCTTCCTCTTCCGTTATGCGCTTTCAAAGGTTTCCTTTTTCCCATCCAAAGCCAACAGTGCCAAGGAACCCAAATGTCCTCCGCAATGGGTAGTACCCGATGCCGTTTGCAAGAGGCCAGTTTCCCTAGGTTGGTTATCAGCTTTAAATATTAAGATAAAGGTCAACGATGGTGGTATGAAAGTGTTTTGCAGAATTTTAGCTTGTCATGCAGGGTCCATGCACCAGAGGGCTCTGCTGTACCGTGACGTCAACGATTCCAGTAGGAACACAGATCGTTTGACGGGAACCAGGTATATGCTAAATAATTTCGGAGTGGCCCCAAGGCAGAAGAGAACCCAGTTCCCTGCAGGACCTACCCCTTGTGTCCCGGATTTGCCATCTCTCCAACGCACGACTTGGGTGATCAGTCTATTCTGATAGTCCGATGTAGCCTGAAATCGCACCGAAGGATACAACTACTGTTGCGGTCCATTTTCTGGTCTGTGAAAGGGAGTGGAAGTTCAGATGTAGACGCCCAGGTCCGAGTTCCCTTTCCTATGTAGCAAACTGGTTTGAGCAATGGCTAGGCAAAAGGTGCTTGACGATATTCTTGTCGGCAGAGGCAAAGGGTAGTTGGGCAAAATACTTAATGGCATTTCTTGAGTAATACATGATGTCGGCTGTTGCATGGATGATGTGGACCTCGCCAAAACAATTCTATGGGAAATTGTTAAGTTTCTGGTTGAACATAATTCTAGGGGTAGGACGCAGTTGTATAGATTTGGCGGCTTAATTCTAGGTGGGAAAGATCTGTCGATCGTAGTGGTCAGCAGAATTTTGCAGCGGCCGCAGTGGGCTCCTATGTTGACAAAAACAAGAAAAAACTATTTCGGACAATGTCAGGTAGTTAACGGGCCAGATCAAGCGGCGCGTCGCAAACCTTTGCTTAGAGATGGGGGAGGGTTTCGTTCGACGCCTCATCCTCTACAGATTTTGCCTTTTCCTACTTTTATGTCGGACAGTCGTGATCAAGACACCCACCTGGGGTACACCAAGACCTATGAGATCGCGAAAACTAAGGGGGAGGTCGCTTGTTCAGTTATACGTCGGAAAGACGTTGGGAGAGTATAAGATGGATCCAGCGGAAGCTGTTGAGCGAATGGCTAATATGATAGCAACCCCCGATAGAAGCTCCCTGCTGTACAAGCCGTTCATAAGCACCAGGCAATCGACTGAGACTACTTCGTTGCATCATTTTACCCCAGGAATCGAGATCTTAGACCTCTCGGGGCAAAACCGGGGTTGCCATTGCACTATAAATTCACATCATTGCACGATGATGGGCCATTGCAAACAGGTAACACATCGGACCCTTAAGAATCACACAGGTATTATGGTTTCTTAACGTTTTGAAAAGTACGAATGCCAAAGGGCGTAGTGAGCCCTGATAATAGCAATCGCCCTCCGGTAGCAGGCTTTAATTGAGCTTTTTACGGATCGTTGGATTCGAGATTCAAAGCAAAGACAACATCTCTAAATTTCAAGAGAAGATTTTAAGCGCGTCCAGTACACGGAATCTTTGAGAGTTGGGGTGAGATATGGGGTGAGATATGGGGGTAAGGGTGTCTCTAGGGGCGGCTTTATGGGGATTGGATGCAGGCTATAGGAGTTTCCGGAACGAAGAATCGTTTCCACCCATACCTAAGACATGTAGAATCTAGAGCCCGAAACCACAGCGATGCAAATAGGTTACTATTTGCATTGCTGTGAACGTAGAGGGCGGCCAGGGATGACGGGCTAAGGTGATTACGGACGGGTTTTGTAAGTATGGAATTATTATTATTTTTTTTTTCCCACCCCACCCACCCCTAGAAACCAGTCGGTTTTGGTTCGGCTCTGGGTTCTACTCTCGAATCGTTTCCACCCATACCTAAGACATGTAGAATCTAGAGCCCGAAACCACAGCGATGCAAATAGGTTACTATTGTTACCTGACACATCCCCAAGATTTATGAAAAGAATTCCGGAGATTCCGGGAACACAATGACCAACATAAAAGAGGGGTGGGGTCCCTTTGCCCCATATCTTGCTTCATTATGTCCATGCATGCAGCGTCCATGGATGTTTTGTAAAGTATAACTCAAAAAACAAATTTACGAAACCTGAAATTCCGCTTATTGTACATTTTGGTATTGAGGTTAGAGATGTTTCATTTCCTTTACTGCAAAGCGGAAAGCATATATTTTAGGGAGGGGTGGTTAATCTGTGGTTGGGCCAGGCCTTTGAAAAGCCCAGCCATGCTGGACTCCAAAAGTAATGGACAGTTTATTGTGTACAATCAGGGGATTATAGAAGCCCCAAGGCAGGGGCTTTCCAGGGGCTTTCCAGGGGCTTGGCCAGGCTTTTCAATGGCCTGGCCCGACCACAGATTAACTACATGTACTCCACCCTTAACCATGTTAACTTGAATGTCGGATTTCAGAGGTCAGTACAAATATGTGCTATATGTTTTTAAAACTGTTTTCAAGAAGTCAAATTATAATTGTCGATATTCCATAAATATTCCCAGGGAAAATTGATAAAAATTCTTCTGTTCTGTTGCCATGGCAATTCTGTTGCATGGATGCGGCGAGCTGTTCCAATTAATGTCATGTACTTGCATGTGATCATGGGAATTCCCCACTTGCGAAGGTGTGCACCGGGTCAAGTTGGCATAAGGTACATGTGTAGGCCTTCCGGAATACTTAGACGTATGAGTAAATTTGAACGGTACACCGTACATGATGTATACTAATTTACATACATTTACACGTCGATTCAGGAATTCATAAGTTTCGCTGGTCTATATACAAATTATGGTTTGTGACTTTTGCAGAAATTTTAGGTGATGCACTTTCGTCGAGGGTTACGTCATTCTGATGTAATTAACAGAATGAAAAGGACGAAGGGGGTTTTGGCATTTTTTTTTTCCGGTAAAAGGACGTTAGTGTATAATACCAATGTAACAAAACATGATACAAGTGCGTTTACCTCTCTACTCCAAAGGGACTTAAACGCGCTTGGAGCACAGAATTATTGGTAATATTAATAAATTTCATCTGACAAAAATTCAACTTTTTGCGATTCTCAACTTGGAAATTCCAACACAAAAACTTTAAAAGTCGATTTTTTCGGAAAGTGTAATTACGCATCAAAGTGCACTTACGTCCTTATGCCGGACACACGACGAAATACAAACAAATGTTGAAACAGTTTTCTGGGGCAGTTCTTTTTTTCCGGAACGTCAACTTGTGCCTGTCAATTTGTATAAAGCACTCGTTGGAGAAGATAACGTCGTCAAACTTATCCCTCCGACTTTGTGCATCTCAACAAAATTCAGGCGAAGCAACTTGTTGTAGTGTTAGGCGGTTCCAGAATTTCTGGAGCCGGTTACAGTTCTAAAAAAAAAAGACCGGTTCCGAGTCGGAACCGGTTCCCGAAAAATTCAATGAAAAACATAAGCCCTTGAAATTACATGTAAAGTAAACGGAGTCACCTTGTGAAGCCCGTGCTCCGTGGATTTTGACGTGTTATTCCACTACATACATGTACAATGTATCTGGTTTAAAATGTGTCTTTTTCCTGTGAAACTTATGGAGATTGTGTTATTAACCCTAACTCCCTAGGGTGTGTGGAAAATCATATTAAAATTGGAGGATTCAGGACTGTTAGGGTTAAAGCAAACTTAGCGTTTATTACCTTATTTTCTGTTCCTTGCCTATGATATAATTTACCGCGACAAGTGTGTAAACGGGTGCAATCGGGACCTCCCATTGTCCCTCTTTTGTTTGTACTTTAACTTTTTCGGATTTTCAAACGGGGACCTTTCTCAATCGGGGACCCTATTGTCCTCTTTTGTTAAAGGTCCCCTATTGAATGCAAAAACAAACTCGCACACACAGCGCCGGGCCATGCGGGCTGAGAAAGCTTGTCTCCTGTGACGCCACAGTACAGCGGTGATTGAGCGTCACAGGAGTCAAGCTTGCTCAGCCCTCGCACTACTTGGAACCGGTTCTGAGTACTGATGGGAATCGGCTCTGCATGTACTCGGCGGCGGGTACGGGTACAGGTACAAAATACCCGGCTCCAAAGTTTCCAAACGAGCTTACGTTGCATGTATGAACATGAGTATTTTCTAGCCACATGTTAAGTTAGTGCGTGACTGTGCGACTTTTCATTCCCCGCCCACGACTCCCATAACTGCCTTTGCAGTTAGGTGAATCACCAATACGACACCGCCTACAGTTTTCTCATTGGCTTATGTTTAATTAGGTGTTGGGCTAACAGCCCAACACCTATTGTTATTGTTGTATGGATTATTTTTCTTGTTGTTCTTTTTCTATAAGATTCTTCCCCAGCATTGTTCTTCAACATGAAAACTGATATCAACTTCAAATTGAACATATGGATGTACAACCCACTAAAGATGTGCACCAATGTGATGACGTCATCAAGTTTGCGGTAATCACTTTATAATTGATATATATGATGACCTTCATGCAGGCAACACGATGAAGTCATCAGACCGGAAGTGACAATGAAAAGACTTTGAAACCTTCAAAAATTGCTGAAAAATCAACGGCGAGAGATATAATCCAGATTTTTGCTTCAGATAGCACAGTTGACATAGCTCTCATGCTTTATGATAATGACGCCATCAGGTATCAGATTACAAGCAATCAAAGATTTCTAGATTTAATCTTTGAAAATCAATATAAAATCAACCGAGAGAGATCTGATTTTGCTTTTTACGGGAATTGATAGAATAATCCAGAGTCTTCATTTTTCATATTACGTGCAAAATCACATGACCCTTCCCTCCGGCCCAAACCAGAAGTGCCTTATAATTTGAAAGTGAAAGAACTTTCAGTCAATGTGTGTGGCGAAGTTTGCGGTAATCACTTTATAATTTGATGTATGGCCATTTTCACAATCAGTGGTGTAACTCTGAAAATTGTTTTTGATCAGTATTTTTTTAACCAGTGCACAGAACTCTTATTTTTTTGGGCATGTGACTGTCCTGGGTAAACGCTACCTCGGGTAGCTTAACAAAGTTTATGCGTTTCTTGTCGTCTGTGTGGTGGCCTCTAGAGGGGGTAAAGTACCCCCCTCCAAAGCGTGCAGCTTTTACATACCCATTTTGGTACACCTTGATTTCATCTTTATATATGTAATTGGCTTTTCCGAAATTTTTCAGAAAAGGCTTTGTTAATCATATTTACCAATTACCATAGACATTGACCCTTAACTGAAATTATATGCCGAAGAGTGACGTCATGATGACGTCATCACGTGTCACGTGACGTCATCTTAAAGGTGCATTTTTCAAGAGCCCATATCTAGAGAACTGTATGTCCGATTGCATTCAAACCTGCTATGGTGGTAGACAAGTACGTGTTATAGATAAAAATTGAGGTGACGTCATGATGACATCATACGATTTTATAGTAATGTTTAAGTTTTTGATTCTTAAAGTTTCTTAAAGCCATATCTCATCAAAAGAACATGCTAAATTCAAAATTCTATTTGTAATAGATTTGTTAGCTCCTATATTCTTTCACATAAATGTGAAAAATGTGTGACGTCATCAAAAATGTGCTTATTTGAAACACATATAAGGGTAGGTCCGATCGTCATAAAAATTACTAGGTAGGTAGATAATGCCACTAGCATGTAAAATCCAAAGTGACGTCATGATGACGTCATCGGCTGATTTTCTATGAATTTTTTAGTTCTATCCTAAATCCTATAGACTTTGTACACAAATTTTGTAAGTGGCACTTTGGTCACTAAACAACATCAGATCTTAATTAGACTTAACACAAACAAAGACCCTAAGCTAAAAATGTATGCCGAAACGTGACGTCATCACGTGTCACGTGACGTCATCTTAAAGGTGCGTTTTTCAAGAGCCCACATCTAGAGAACCGTAGGTCCGATTTCCTTCAAACCTGGTATGTTGGTAGGCTAGCTCTTGCTATAGATGAAAATTGAGGTGATGTCAAGATGACGTCATCATACGATTTTAGAGTAATTTTTTTAATTTTTGAACTTCAAAGTTTCTTAAAGCCATATCTCACCAACAGAACATGCTAAATTCAAAATTCTTTTTGTAATAGCTTTGTTAGCTTCTACATGTGTATTCTTTCACATTAGAGTAGAAAATGTGTGACGTCATCATGACGTCATCAAAAATGTGCTTTTTTGAAACACATATAAGGGTATGTCTGATCGTCATAAAAATTGGTGGGTAGGTAGACAGTGCCACTAGCATGTAAAATCCGAGGTGACGTCATGATTACATCATTGGTTAATTTTCTATGAATTGTTAAATGTTTCAAATTTCATTGTGCTATTTAAATTGTATACTGTCTTTGATCAGATTGACATGATCACACTATTTTATATCTTTGTTAAAATTGTCCAACTTTTAAGCCATATCTCTTCCACGGAACAAGCAAATGTCGAAGTTCTTTTTTTAAAACGTTTGTTTGGTCACATATACATGTACTTAAATATAAATGTGAACAACCTACATGTACATGTATGCAAAATTCCAAGTGATGTAATAAAAAAATGCGGAAAAGCCCTATGTTCTGTTCTTGTAACAGACATAGAAGTCTAGTTCCAACTTGTTTTTTGTTGGGGGTTATACACAAGTGTTTGAACTTTATGCCATACTATTTTCATCAGCCATCCAGTATACATTTTCCGTTAACTTTTACTACCAATTAACTGTGTGATACTGCTCATATTTGAAAATGCCAAATGTTCCAGTTATTATTTAATTGTAATGGTGAAGAGTTCTACTTATGTTAGGTATGTCCTTTTTTATCAGTAATTGCTTCTGAAATTTGTGTGTGTTCAAATATACATGTTAACTTTTCCGTTAACAGTTTTGTACCCTCTGAAACCCTTTGATATTTGACCTGGCTTGTAAACGAACTAAGGTAGTCAAACTGTTAATGAAGACAAATAAATGGGTGTATCACCTTATCATTCCCAAGGACTGACTTTAGAAAAGAATTATGTTTGCCCAGTATTTTGGGAGATGTTAACTTTCCGTTAACACTAGTACACTCCGAAACACTATACTCCAAAACAATTCAGGGAGGTTTTACCATGTTTTCTTCCTTTTATTAAATGTCCTCAGACCCAAATGTGAAACCTGATTCCTTTACATGTACATGTAGATTATAATAATAATGGTTGAAAAGACAAAGTCTACAAAATGGGTTGTTTCAGAAACAACAGTTTACAAAAAGTTGTTTCGGAGGAGACACGATTAAGTTTACAACACATATTTATCATCCTAAGCCACAATGCATTTTTGTCCCTGTTATTTTGGCACTGTAACAGTAACGTTTGTATTAAGTTTACTTGGAAACTTCAAATGTTCTTGTAATCATCTTTCAAGAAATGTTAACATTTGTGTATCCTCCACCTTCATATGTAGACCCTACTGCGTAGTGTTCATACAGGAAGTTAGAGTGGGCCTTCAGTCCAGGAAAGTGTTTTTAAATTGAAAATAGTCTTACAGAGTATGATTTTGTAGCAAAAATATTGTTTAACACAGAAAAAAAACAACGTAAACTAGGACATGATATTTTTTTCATTTCAATTTAGAACTACATACATGTATATGTCTTATACTTAACAATAAAATTCATATAAGGTTGAGATGCAAACTTGAATAGTTACAAGAATCCAGATGCTTAAAAACAATGTTTTTGCTTGAATTTTGACATTAAATGCTATTTGCCCTCAGTTTTTGTGAACTATATGGATGTTTTAAGCTCAAGTATTATTTGTTCCCATAAATTTAAGTCCTACTGAGCATATTTTTGGTGGGAAATGTTAAAGTTAACGTGTTTGAAATCAGGCCTTGAATTTGGAAATTTTTAGGGCAAGGCCACTTTGGCCTTGAATAAAGCAAAATTATGGAGGGCACTATGCCAAGGCCAGTAAGTAGGGCACCAAGGCCAAATTATATCTGCAGAAAGGGCACGGAGGGCGCGGCATTGTTGATTTTTTTCCGTTCAAAACGTATAACTAAGAGTAAGAGTAAGACTATGAGGCCAAAAACATACTGCTTCCGATCACATGGGTATTCAATTATTTATAGGTGAATTTCAGCCTAAACTATTTCCGTTTACGCTACGAAAGCTATAACAAAAAATTGCCACAAAAAATGATCAAAACTTGCCTTAATTAATGTCAAAAATATTTACGGTCGATAATTCTTAAAAATCATGGAGAATTTAGGTCGTACACATCACTATGCACAACGCTAACCACTATGGGAAACTGGCCAACACTGTCCGTTTATCGTACGGTGGTAAGCGTGCGTGATGCACTTTGTGTGGCAGCCGATAAACCTCGTGTTGCGGCAGGAAATGTCGGGGAAACACGCTGCGGTGTACGAGCGGTACAACCTCGAAATAAATTCATGAACACGGAAAATGCATACCCAGACAAAATAGATCAAGTTCTGTGAATTAACGTGCAGAAATCTTCTTTCTCTATCAAATTTTTTAGCCTAATTATTTATCGAAACTTTTGACAATCGGAACACCGCGTGTTGTGACCAAAGTTCATGAAGTTATGTATGTAGCGCGCCGAATGCGTGCTTCATAGCGCCGCCTACAGGGCGCATTTCCTCGTACACGAACATCGATGCGTATTGTGAGGCGCACACGTGCAAGTACTGAGTGAGAACAAGAAAGTCAGTTGACTGCACGTAAACGTTGCCGTACATGTACATACTCCTGCTGATTTGTGTGTACGTGCACTGTATATATCTCCGAGGACAAGAGAAGAAAGGAAACACAAAGAAACCTTTCAGTCCTCGAACGTAGAGTCTTTTGTTGAAATCGGTCCTCGAACGTAAGGATACGTGCTTAATTAGTCTATGGGGGTTGGTTATATTAAAGGAACAATAGGAAACACAAAGCATTGTCCTCGGACGTATTGGGGAAGTACGACTGTGTGTACGTACGAATACACACATTTAATCTTGCGGTGGGGCTGTTGATGCTTGAAGTATCGGCATACTCCGAAACTGGACCAGATTCAGTTTGTGTGCAAAGTATGTGCATATGCTGCACGTATTGTGTGCATGTGATTCTGTACGATCGCCAACGTGTTGTGCAGCGAGATTTTATGAAGGGCTGGCATGACATCGAAAAAACAAATGATATGAAGGATTGTAGTGGCTGTGTTTTTGCAAAAAGGGCACGGCGGCCAAGGTAAATATGGGGCAAGACAAAACTGGCCGTGAAGACGGAGATTTTTTGTGGGGCACCTCGGCCAGTAAAAAGGCAACGACGGCACTGGCCGTCGTGGCCGTCGTTCATTTCAAGCCCTGTGAAATGTTTCACCCTTAGGCAACCAAGTTACAATGTACACCACCGATTGTGAAAATGGCCATACATGTAGGATGAACTTCATGCAGGCAACATGTGTGCGAGGGCTCAGATTGATGACGTCATCAGACCGGAAGTGACAATAAAAACAAACTTTAAACCTTAAAAAAAAAAAAAAACGCTTAAAAATTAACCGTAAGAGATATAATCCAGATTTTTACTTCAAATGGCAGAGTAAGCATACATGTAGGTCTCAAGCTTTATTGTAATTACGTCATGATTACGTCATCATGTATCAAAAAGCAAGCAATTCAAAATGAATATTTTTAATCTTTGAAAATCAATATAAAATCAACTGTGAAAGACCTGAAATTTCTGTTTACGGCAATTTGAAGAGTTACTAGGTCTTCAATTTTGTTATTGAGTCACGTTTATTAAGTTATCCATGGTACAGGGCCAGTGTCGGGTTCAATGCTTGTATGCTCTATTATAGCCTCGTGACCGCAAAGGGTGTGAGTCTGTGTGATTTCCCCGCCATTGTTTTGACTAGCCAGAGTAAATGTGCTACCCGGGCCTACATGTAGGGGAGAAATGGCTAATATGAAACGTCGCACATTCTTACCCCCGCGTGCGGGTTTCATACAACCCGGGTTGAAAAACAAGTGGTCCCGAAGTAATTTACAAAAGAATTCCTAAGGTCATGTCAAAGCGCACAGTTTGGCCGAAAGCGCGGCGCATCCACGGATAATTTGTATAGTCGTACAGTTCAATAATCATATACATGTAGAAGACAATAGTGAAGAAAATAAAGCGGATTAGTGTGAAACATTCATGCTCGCCCCGGGGTTGGCTGAGGTAGGTTTGTGCAAAACGAGTGAAACGACGCGGGGTTGAAAACGCCGGGGCGGCCCCGGGGTTCGGTGCTATAGTGTGAAAAGGCCCTTTGTAAGTTTGGTCATGCCATCTTTAGAGTACACGTATATTGCTGTACTGTGTGGGGAGGAATCCTCAACAAATGTCTAAAAAGAGCCACACGCATAATCCTTAAATGTACCTCCCTCATCATGACAGCTGATATGCTGGCTAGACTAAATTGGACTCCTTTTTCTGAAAGAGTTACATGTACAAAAGAATGTATGTCCAAAAAGGTTATCCTAGTTTTTAAGTCTTAACAAAAATGACCCCTTCGTACATGACGGCCCTTTTCACACCACTTACACTAAGGCTGTTCGATATCCATTTATTTTGATACCGAAATATCGGCAAAAAAATATCGCAAATAACGGAGGAATAAACAAAAAATACATGATGGAAGTCAAAACGGCATCATGAGATCGGGGCCACCGGGATCAGGCCCGCCGGGATTGAGCTCAGATCCGCTAAAATTTAATATCGGGGCCGGCCTTTGAGATCGCGAATCGGGCCGGGGCTGGCAAGTTCGAGGCCGGGATCGGTAAGATCGGGGGCCAAAAAATAATTCGCGGTCGGGCCGAGCCGGCACGCCACAGGAACGGGGGGCCGGGTTGACAAGGCTTCCCTCCGCTCGTTGAGTATGACATTGCACAATGTACAATGGATGCGCGGCACGTGTTTTAATCTTTTCTCAAAACGCAGTTCGCTACACGTAACTACACGTACACGTGCCTTGTACACTGGGGAAAGACGGTGGCATTTCAGTGCGGTTGCTTGCACTTGACCAAGGCTAGCAACAAAGCAACGCGCACGCGCAGATGCGCTACAGGGGTTGACCTTATTGCAAACAATTGCCATACCCCTCGATCTCAAGACGAGTTTGCAAGCGTGTAGGTACGTACATTGTACACTGGGAATAAGACGGTAGCATTCAGTGTGGTTGTTTGCACTTGACAACGCACGGTGTGGAGGGTAAATTGGGCGGAGCGGAGATGTCATGTCGGGGTTTAGAAAACGGTCAAAGAAACGACACATTTAGTGCATGTATGTATTTTTGTATTCCTCCATGGTACATCATGATACATTATATACTATTCTACCATCCAATAATTGGAAATAACTGGAATTTCGAGCAAGGTAAACTGGACAAATCCACACTTAATGCGGCCAAAAGGAACATACATGTATATCCCGATATTCTTCGGTACGATTTTCGATATGAAAAAAATATCGACATATCGGGAAATATCGTCATATCGAACAGGCTTAACTTACACCACTTTACAAGGCAATCAACCCACAAGATGCTGAAAGTTCCTTTCCCCAGAAGAATGATACGCCAATATAAAGTATGCAGGGCCCCAATGGAAACCAGTTTTGAACTGTTTGGGCACAACCTGGGTAAAGAAATGTCATAAATAAACAACGGACTCGACAATACCACCTGAATACCTCAACATTACAAAAGCAGCTATTGGTTGGGAAAAAGAGATTCTATTGAAAAAGATTACCCTAAAGATCTTTAACCTTTAAAACTCTCTCCACCATCCAGGAACGATAAAAAAATACATTTATTATTGATTTTAACATTGGAATTGAATCAAATAATTTGACCCAAAAAATAAGTGGAATTTTAAAAATTTTGCAGTTGTAGCCAAGCCCTGACAACATCTTTAAGAAAGTTGTCTTTTAAAATATGGAATAGGAAATCCGAAGGAGAAATATTTAATTTCTAAATAATATCGTAAATTTCAGCCTGCTTAACAAAATAAAATTGACTGAGATCCCCTGGGATGTTTTGGGGTATTTCGCAACCAGTGTGATGTCACGAGTGTAGATTGGGCAGTTGAAGACAACACAGCTTTGCAACTTTCCCTCCGTTCACCACTGCCACGTCGTGCAGACTATCCAGACCACGATTTGCTCTGACTAGTATTATGACTGTAATGCGAACGTGGTACAATGTATAACCCACACTGGAAACTGGCACCCGGCGCGTGCATATTGAATATAAGTACTGACGCCCGGGGCCAGCTTAAAAAAAGACGTCGAGTTGAAAAAAACAATGGCATTAAGCTGGCTGTGGATAAACTCCTGAGGTGTGTGGAAAATCATATTCAAATTGGAGGATTCTGGACTGAAAGAGTTGAAAAATGCTTCCGCAAACCTACCGAATGAGTATACTGCACCCGACTTTGGAACAATATTCTCTACAATTCACAGGCTGCGTTCTTCGAACATACATGTACATGTTCGATCATTCATGGTTCGGTCAAGAAATCGCTGTGTTCCATTTTTTTCCCTCGGCGGCCCGATCTAGAATTTATTCGCTTTATTTATATCGATCTTAATTAATTAACCTTGAGATATTTTCTAACCGAAAAATATGTGCACGAGATCGCGGGTCGTCCACATACACAAGCGGACAGACCGGCATATTTCCACATTCCACGGAGAAAAAAACCACATCCTGTTTGTAATTCCGAACTATATCGCGTGTCATACAGCCGTATCGTGATCGGGCCGTGATACATGCATTGCAACTCGGGTTAGTAGAAGTTCGTTCATGCAAGTACTCGAAGGGGCTTTCGTGTGGTCTTTGTTCGTTCTGCACAGCTGCGTGGGGAAACGAGTTCGAGCGTGCGTTTCTGAGTGGTATCGAGTTCGAGCGTGCGGCTTGCGTGTGGCCGGCAAACTGCACGCAAAGTCCTCGCACAAGCAAGCACGCAAAGGGGTACTCACTTGAAAGCAGTACTGTACATGTAACTCTATAACACAGCACACTATAAACGCAATTTCTTTGCCAACTGTTCTACCATGCATACAGCCCTTGGACAAAAGTGCAGATAATCAGCAGGCTGCATGGTTTTCTGTAAAACAGAAATGAAAGTTTGTGTTTCAAGGAATAAAAGAGTTCTGAAATTGAATTTTTCTGCCAATATATGAAATTACATGTTATTTTTCGTAGCCTAGAGTGCATTAATATTTAAGACATGACAACTGTAATGACTGTCAATCATTTTAAAGCAACTCCAAGCATGTTTAAGATGTGGAATTAGCAGTTTATGATACCCACCTTCATTTGACAAATTTTATGGTCTGCAATAAGCCTGTTCGATATGACGATATTTCCCGATATTTCGATATTTTTTTCATATCGAAAATCGTATCGGCCCCTTTAAAAAAAATAGGAATATCGGGGAATTCGATATACCGAAGAATATCGCGATATGTGTTCCTTTTGGCCGCATTACGTGTGGATTTGTCCAGTTTACTTTGCTCGAAATTCCAGTTATTTCCAATTATTGGACGGTAGAATAGTATATAATGTATTTTGATGTACCATGGAGGAATAAAAAAATACATACATGCACTAAATGTGTCTTTCTTTGACCGTTTTCTAAACCCCGACATGACATCTCCGCTCCGCGCGATTTACCCTCCGCGCCGTACGTTGTCAAGTGCAAACAACGTCTTATTCCCAGTGTACAATGTACGTACCTACACGCTTGCGAACTCATCTTGAGATCGAGGGGTATGGCAATTGTTTGCAATAAGGTCAACCCCTGTAGCGCATCTGCGCGTGCGCGTTGCTTTGTTGCTAGCCTTGGTCAAGTGCAAGCAACCGCACTGAATGCCACCGTCTTTCCCCAGTGTACAAGGCACACGCAGTTTAGGTGTAGTTACGTGTAGCGAACTGCGCCGCGTCTTAAGAAAAGATTAAAACACGTGCCGCGCATCCATTGTACATTGTGCAATGTAATGTCGTCTTCACAAAATATACGACACGATCGTTTGTTGACAGCTCGCATGTGATCGTCCATGGTATTATCATCTGTGTTACTAATCAACAATGCTGAAATAGAAACAAACGCTAGTCTTTCTGGAGTGCCATAAAGTAGCCAACTAAAGGTAAATGTCGTAAAACTCCAAATACTCAACGAGCGAAGGGAAGCTTTGTCAAACCGGCCCCCCGTTCCTGCCGCTCAATCCCGGCGGGCCCGATCCCGGCGGTGGCCCCGATCTCATGATGCAGTGGTGACTTCCGTCATGTATTTTTTTATTCCTCCGTTCTTCCGGTAATGAAAAAGTGACGTCATCACGATAATATCGAATATCGCGATATTTTTCTGCAGATATTTCGGTATCAAAATACATAGATATCGAACAGCCTTAGTCTGCAAAGTGTAAAGTGTCTTAAAATTAAAACAAACAAAATGTTTAAGCCTTGACGTTAACATTTTCAGGTACCTTTATGTATGTACCTTCAATAAATAAACATGTTTTATCGATACAAGTTTCATTTTTTAACCCCTGTGAGACTTTTTTGCAACCATTCCCGTGAAACTGCCCTATTGATAACAAGCGTGCCCCGGGGTCTGGTTTCAAATAGCCGACTAGATAGTAGTCCAACCATCCTGCGTTCGAGTGACGTTAGTCTAACTACATGTATGGTTAATCATAGTTCGCGCCCGAACTTGCTCTTAAATGTGGATAGTTTAGCGTCATAAGCCCCGTCACCACGAGGCCCGTCGATTGGCTTCGGATTGGGCTGAATTCGCGCCGCGCGCTGGAGAATGTTTCGCCCTGTAATCCAAAATGCCGGTGCCCGTGGAATGCGAAATTGACGAAATTGCGAAATCGCCGCCCGACCTCAGGAGACATACAAAATCAGTAATCCAAGTTTTAAACAAACCAAAAAAAAAGAGCCTAATACTGCTCTCAAATTTTTGGTCGCAAACAATGCTTTTTGATGCAACACGGTTACAAAAACAATTCAATATATTTTTAGGGAATTTTTCCCCATATAAATGTGCAGTTTTGCCAAGACCTATCCGATTTTGTACTAGTGGGAGTCAACTGTAAATTTATGGGAAACCCCCACAGCAAAATTAATAGATGAAGATTAAAAAAAGCAATGAAACAAATCTCACCTGGCCTCAATAAGCTTGGGATCCAACGGCGGGTACATGGAGCGAACAACATCATCCACTCTGGATACAATGAGAAATATTTCCAAACATTTTCAATAGTCATGGAAAGTATTATTTAATGTACATGTACATGTAATGTATATTTGTACTAAGCCCAAAAGACTACTCATCCTTATACATCAGGGCTGTAGTCGAGTCCACCACAAGTCCCTGCAAGTCCATCACAAACCCTCCAGTCCTAATTCCAATCACAAGCTATTCAAATGAGCTTTGACAAAGGCATTCCTTTGTCATTGTTCATCCAGTTACTTGTGACTGGCTTTATGAAAGGACTTGTGACTGGACTTGTGAAAGGACTTGTGAAAGGACTTGTGAAAGGACTTGTGAAAGGACTTGTGAAAGGACTTGCAGGGACTCTACTACAGCCCTGTTATACATGTTCATACATGTAAACACTACTCCCCATCCCCCTCACCTCGCCTTCCTCCACCCCACACAGAGATCAGAAATCAAGCCACATAGCCACACCAAGCCACACCTGACAATAACCAAGACTTTATCTGCTATGGGGTGCACTAGTTGTACAAGTTTTTTTAATAAACAAGTCTCAATATTATACATGGCCCATATCTTGTAGTTATTATGAAAT
Source organism: Hippasteria phrygiana (assembly GCA_037893225.1). Classification (NCBI taxonomy): domain Eukaryota; kingdom Metazoa; phylum Echinodermata; class Asteroidea; order Valvatida; family Goniasteridae; genus Hippasteria; species Hippasteria phrygiana. The sequence continues at coordinate 305,302 of JAZGUH010000558.1, read as the reverse complement.
CTTAGCTTTTATACCTTGGACTTATCCTCTTGGCAACAGTCACAATCTCACTTAGGCTCTCTGGCGTCTTGACAGATACAGGGTTGCCCATCGTCATAGCAACCAGCTTCTCAGTCAAGTGATGGCATGTTTTCAGGATGCCAATGCAGTGAGGTATCAGACCACTGAGAAATAAAAAAAAAGATGAAATCCAAATTGATTTGACTTTTGGCATGTTGCAGACATTCAATTAGAATTGTGTACATGTACTTTTTGATTTTGATTTGATTTATTCGCAATTTCCACATATAGAAATGATATAAATTAGTTAATTATCTAAAACTATAAATACAAAAATAAAAAAAAAAAACAGAGAGTCCCCCATACTGTGGAAAAAGCAGGGATAATGCAAAAAAGTTTTAAAAAACTTATTTCCATTGCGGTCCCAATGTGTGATCAGATGTGTGATCAGATGTACATGTATACACGTACAAGAAAGAGTACATTGTACATGTACATACATGTACATGTACAATGTACAAGTAGTCTTGAAGACATTGCAAAAAAATTGCCTTGATTTGTCAATTTTAAAAGAGAATTAATTTTCTCCTTATTTTTGGACAGAGCCACTGCTCCAGTTTGATGGAGGATATCATGGGGCACGTTTTTATGGCACTGGTAAAAATGTACACGTACATGTACATGTACCTGTACATGTACCTGTACATGTATGCTACACGTACAATATACATATGTACGATGTATGTATGCTACAGGATGTACGTATATGCTAGATTCAAATGATACACAATCCCCAAAACCAACGTTTAGCATCATAATCCTTAGAGTACAATGTATGTACATGTATGTATGTGATAATCTGATGAGAAGGATAATCTGATGAGAAGGATAATCTGATGAGAAGGATAATCTGATGAGAAGGATAATCTGATGAGAAGGATAATCTGATGAGAAGGATAATCTGATGAGAAGGATAATCTGATGAGAAGGATAATCTGATGAGAAGGATAATCTGATGAGAAAGCCAATCTGTTCATTAATTCATTTTGTACAGGTCAGGCATGTGAGTGGGTGCCAGGAAAAAAAGAGGAAAAGTCAGTCATACGTAGGGGTTAGCTAGGCTTGGGCGGTATTTCGATATTACCGTATAGTGAATTTCTTTTTAAATACCGGACAATACAAACTGATGATCCATAAATACCGAAATACTGGCAAACTCGGTTTGGAATTTCAATACCGCGGTATTCCTCCTAATATTTAGAATGTTTGCAAAAACCCTTTCAAAGATAAAGAAAACAACCGCATTCACAGTTGAATCCATTCTCCAATCATCCAGTGTTCTGCCTTGCAGTGGAAAGATCTAATTGTGGAGCTCGATTTGGTAACCCGATACTCCAGTGGCTGCTATTCTACCAGAAAGGCCTTTGAAGTTTTGCTTACACCGCCGCATTTGCGGTTAACTTTTTGGGTGTGCAGTGTACTGGGACAGAAAGTTCCAACAATGTTTTACACAGGGGCGTGTTTTGGCTGAATTAACCAATTGTCTCTTTGGTTAATTGTTTTGGGGATTTGATTCATAATGCCTAATTCTTGCCCGATTATAATTTTTCTTTTTTTATATTAAATGGTTTATTTCTTAAAACAAGATGTGGCAATCACAGATTGAATTGCATCAAGTTAAAACAAGTTGTTAAAAAGAGAGAAAAAAAAATTATACACAATACTTAAAAAAAACATTCAAAGTAAGATAAAAGTAAACAGGTACAATTAAAAGCAATTACCCGAATGTCAACCCTCTAAAAATTCGATCCAGCTTCAGACCCAGTTCTACCCCAGCCCCAATACTACGTGTAGCTTGCAAATCCCAAACTTCATTAGTTTATAATTTCCCATTAAAAAGCTAAAAACAACTGTCATATGGTATCCGGTAGGATAACAAAAGTTGACAATATTAAATTAACAACAACCCAAAATTTCCATAAAAATGATAGAGGTATGAGAAGGTCTGAAGAATTAATATACTTTTAAATCAGGCAATCATAACATGTTAAAAACAAGAATTAGTTAGAATTAATGAAATCAATGAGATAAGGTACTGCACTGTTCTTAAATCTGTTTGTTCTACATTGCAACTGAGGAACACTACAACTATTACGTAGCACTCTGTCATTTGTAGGGCGAGTAGGAATAATATTATTCAACTTAGAATTTGCTTTCAGGTCTGTAGCAAATTTAAGGCACAACTTAGTTCGTCTATCACTCAAAGTAGGTACATGTACATGTATGCTGAGGGTATCTAGGGCATATTGATAATGATTATAATCTGAACCTAGTATAAGTTTGAGTGAACGTTTCTGTACTCTTTCGAGAAGATTTACATGCTGTTTGGTTATTCCGCCGTTCCAGAGTGGTACAGCATACTCTAGAAGAGGCCGTAGATACCCCTTGTAAATTATCAGAAGGTCCTCTACTGGTAATCCATGGCCTTTCAGAACACGGATCATGTGTAACCGTCTATTTGCTCGTTGTAATATTGAGTCGATATTTGTATCCCACTTAAGGTCCTTCTGTATGTGTATACCCAAAAGTTTTACTGTTTGGCCATATATGTTAAAAACTGGTGGGACTGGGGGTTCCCTCATGAAATTGATTTCCATTAATGTACATTTCGCAGGATTGAGTTTCATGTTGTTTATTTCAGACCACTGAACAAGGGACTCAAGGGAATCTTGCATTCTTGACGGTTCGTATAAGGACCGGGTCTCCACTATACTAAGATCATCTATATATTTCCAGTAATGTATGGAATCACGAGTATTTTGGCACGCATCATTGACTACTGCTAGAAACACGATTGGTCCAAGGCGTGTTCCCTGTGGGACACCAGCATGCACATTGGTCCAATCAGATTTGACTCCTCTATAGTGCCTGCACTGCTGTCGGTTGCTAAGAAAATTACAATTCCAATGGACCAGTGTGGGTTCAACTCTTAAGGCAAGTAGTTTAGTGATAGCAATGTTATGGTCGATGTGATCGAAGGCCTTGCTGAAATCAGTTAAGACAAGCGTGGATGATGTTTTAGCTTTCTCTGCATGCTAGAACAATATAAGCAGCAAGTCAACAAGATAGTGTGTTGTGCAAAATCCCTTGCGATTTCTAAACTGGTATTGATCTATGTTAGGTGCCAAGTCCTCTAGGGTCCATCTGGCAACAAACCCTTCAAGGACTTTGGCAAAATGGTCCGTGAGAGCAATCGGTCTTAACTTGTCGGCCACAGCCGGGGATGTTTTGGGAATTGGAACAATAATGGCCCTTTTCCACAAGTCAGAAACAACTCCACAGTTAAAAGATGTATTGAATATGTGTGTCAGGGGAACGCTCAGTTCATACGCAAATTTCCTGATAATACGAGCGGGTACATTATCCGGTCCACCTGATTTACCAATTTTGACACGTTTTAGTTGATGGTACACCTCCCAGGGTCGGACATTGGGAGGGGGTACTTGTGATGGTAGATATGCAGGTAATTGAGCAGTATCAACAGGCTGAAGATCATCAGTGACAGCCACAAATAGCTTGTTGATGTAGTTAGTTATCTGGACTGGGCTCGTTACGTCTTTATCTGGCACACTAATTGTTGCTCCCAGCTGATGACCATGGGTAATGGCTTTTATTCCTCTGTACCATCCAGCTGGATTAGATGCCTTGTGTGCATGTCTGTATTCTGGTGACGTAGTGTTTCTTTTTAGCAAGGCGTATGGCTCGGATGACTCTATTTCTGAGTTGTTTCCATGTTCTATGTTGTTTATAATGGAAGGCATCTTGTCACTTCCTAATTAATGATTTGATTGCAGGAGTCATCCCTGGCTTATCCTGCGAGTGCAATTTGGTTGTGCGATTTGGGAGATAGTAGTCCAAAGCCCAGTTCAACACTTCATAGAAAGCCTCATATTGCCGGTTAGGTTCAGTAGGCTTCAGGACAGTTGGCCAGTCATAATTGCAAATCCACATCCCGAACTGACGAATGTCTGAATCACGTAATGGTCTTGTAATTTGTGTTCTGATGGTATTTCCATTCTTACTCTGTTGAACAGGCGACCATAGGATTGCATTATGGTCACTTCTTCCAAGCGGGAAACACATTTCAGGTTGCTTGTAGTGGGTTGATAGGTTTGCGATGATTTTGTCCAGGGTTCTGTTTTCCCCAGTTGGTTCGTGAACAATCTGTTTCAACTTCAAGTCTCCCATGATTGCAATACCTGCATGTGGGTAGTTACTAAAAATATTGTCGAGTGTGTCATGTACATGTAAGTGGTCAAGTAATAGGTTTGCCACAGGGCTGTCTGGAGGATAATACACCACAGCAATGATCAGATGGGACACGGACCTTGGAAGACAATATGGGCGCATTTTTATCCATAAAACCTTAAGACCCTCAGGCATGCTAATATTTAATTGTTCAGAGGCATGCAGCTGATTTACATAAAGTGCAATGCCTCCACCTCACTTTCCAGTCTGGGACTTGGTAAACATGGTGTAGCCAGAAATCGAAACAAGCTCTGGAGGTAAGTCTGGTTTGAACCATGTTTCTGTGATGGCGGCAACATCCACGTTGTTATCCAAAATTATAGCATGTAATTCATCCAGTTTATTGTTCAGGGATCTGGAGTTGCATAAGTAGAAAGTCGGTAATTGGTGACAAACTGGAATGCTACGCTGCAACTTGACAAGGACCCGCGATCCAGGAACTTTTTCAACAGCAGGCCTACTGTATTTCCGACGAGGATAGTGGCAGTTACACAGTACTTGAATCTTACGCCTCATATGAGTTCCAGCTCTCCGTCCTCTCTGTTTGTTTATACAATTTAGCAATGAGAAAAAAACCAAATCGGGTCTTTTAAAATGACTGCCGAAACACACCCCAGGCTTGTTCAGTACAAAATGTATTATGTGTGTAGGTGTCTCTCATATCAATTCGAAAGGTGCAAATACGAAGGGACTGTGCTGAATCTTGCAAATGCCGTCCAGGGAAATTTAACAAAAACATTCCCCCGCGTAAGACAAAGGCCGTAATTTCTCACCGTGGGAAATTCCCTTGTGCGCGCATAATACGTGATCTCAACTCTCTCTCTTGTTTTACGATCTATGTACATGTACATGTACTCAACAAACTACTCGTGCTTTTTCCCCCCATGGTTTGTTGCGTGATGTGGGCCGGCGTATGCGATGCTATATGCAGCGAGCCGCACGACATTTTATTTTAAAAACCGTCTGATTGGAACACATCTCATGTTCGGAACACATCTCATTCATGTTTTGGGGCTTGTGTGATGTGGGCACGGCCAGCCATGCGATGCATATGCAGCGAGCCGTACGTATTTTTAAAACCGTCTGATTGGCCATCTCAAAAGACGTTTGGAACGCATCTCATTCATGGTTTGAGGCCACCTCGATTCTTGCTAGCGTCAGTAAGTTGACACTTCGTGATTGTCTCGACCAGCCAAGCTGTTATGGAACGCCATTGCTATCTTCGGTGGCTTCAGATTGTTGGCTTCGTCATTTTCATCATTCTGTTCGGCAATTCCATCATCATTCAATTTGGCAATTTCGTCATTTCGTTTTGCATTTCGACATTCCATTCGGCAATTTCATCATTCTGTTCGGCAATTTCATCATTCCGTTCGGCAATTTCACCATTCCGTTCGGCAAATTCGCCATTCAATTTGGCATTTTCATCATTCAATTCGGCAATTTTATCATTCAATTAGGCAATATCACCATTCCGTTTGGCATGTCACCATTCTGTTCGGCAATATCATCATTCAATTCGGCAATATCATCATTCAATTTGACAATATCACCATTCCGTTCGGCAATTTCATCATTCAATTCTGCAATTTCACCATTTAATTTGTCAATTTCACCATTCAATTCGGCAATTTCGTTGTTTCGTTTGGCAATTTCACCTTTCTGTTCTGCGAATTGTCGTTATTTGGTAGTAATCGATTCTCCGTGCTCGCAAAACTATTCGGTTTTACAAGTAATCGTCCTTTACTGCGAGTTTCATTCGCCAATTCACCATTCCGCAATTCAATTTCATCGTTCCACAATTCAATTTCATCATGCGGTGTGGCAATTCAGCGTTCTGTGTGCAGTGACCTTTGTATGGTGGCCGTGAAGGGACGTTGCAATTTGTGAATATTGACGTCAATATTCGCAAAAAGAAAATCCACGTCCTGCTATTTAGTCGTAATTTTTTTAACGCGATTTTTCGAGCAAGCTAGGTGCTGGTTGTCAAGTCGATCTCCGCATGAGTAAAATGCATTTCACGCCATGCGTTGTTCAATGGGTCATTTTTATGAAATAATTAGTTGCTTCCAGAGGGCCCATTTGAAAGAGTTGTTGACACCGATTACTTTGGGTTCAGAACAATATGTGCAAAAGAAAGTCACAGTAACACTCGTTTTCATATTTTTGTTATGATGAACAAGAGTTGCTAGACAGAGAGCCAGGGTAAAGAGCGCCCTCAATAGTTTAGTTAGTTCATGCACGCATGTCACATAAATCAGTTCAACCATTATTATTTGCTTATGTTTTGTCTTCAGTCAGTTTTGGTGGAAATAGAACCCAGTTTTTACAGATTTTGCTCAACAACCAAATTCTGTGCTCAGTTCCCTGAAAAAGAGTTTCCTGCATTTTTTGACTGGTATTTGTGCCCAAATTATTGACATGAAACGGTACCTCTAGGCCTAAATGATGTATTCTTTAAAACTGACTTTTCTTGCTACTGATATTAAGTTGCACTTGGGTTTTAAAAATAATTTTTTAATCTTTCAGGCCCTTCATAATACTAATAGAGATGACTTTTATAAAAATGACTCATAAAACAATGCTAAACATAACATGGTGTGGCTTTGCTGAAACCTATTCTGAAATCTTATGCAAAATTGGTTAATAATTTCTTGACATTTCTCGAATATCCGTTGCATGAATCTAGAGATTTCCTTTTAAACAGTACGCTCCTTTTGTCGCTTGGATTCAAGTTTTCAATATGCGCGGGCGCGGGCCGAATCCCAAGAGTTGCTAGACAGAGAGCCAGGGTGAAGGGCGCGGGCCAAATCGCGGGCTAGCTTTTGCCCGGCGGTATCAAATCACCCACATGTGAAAAAGTTGGAATAACAATGACAACTCAGGGTACCACAATTATAATAACACGCGTATGAACTATGTATATACAGTATTTACGAAGCTAGCTGTACCATGCATGAAATGCATTCTGCACATGCGCACATCGACTTGACAACCAGCACCTAGCTTGCTCGAAAAAAATTGCGTCAAAAAAATCACGACTGGATAGCAGGACGTGGATTTTTTTTACACGAATATTGACGTCAATATTCACAAATTTCAATGTCCCTTCACGGCCACCATACAAAGGTCACTGCACACACAAACGCTGAATTGCCACACTGCATGATGAAATTGAATAGAGGAATTTCAAATTAGCAGCGTCTGCGCACTTCCGCATCGAAACCGAGACTCTCTGTGGTACAATGTACACATACATTGGTAAACACTGCACGTTCTGTATCATACTTCATGCAAGTAAGTCGGTGAAACTCCGATAAAAGACACTTTCCTTTTCTGCAAACTTGCAATTTTCTTTTAGGCGATTGCATTTAAGAAATCCCAATTTTATAAAGCATAAATCCATGTGAATGTCATTGCTATGCTATGAAAGGGTAAACCAAAATATTTGGCGTTATGTTGCCCATTTTTGTCTTCGAACGATGTGCATATCTGCAGACTCGGGGAACCTGACGAATGCGCGTTGTCACTGTATGCCGAAGTCAGGAGCCCAGACCATTTTTCAAGGCTCCACGAAAGAGATTTGCAAAGTACAAAATGGGTCAGAAACATAACAATCTGACAAAATAACCATTCATGTTTAGAATTGTATGATGGCATAACCTTAGGTTGGGACTTTTGTCGGGAAATGTTCGTGCAATTATACTATGGTATAAAAGTATGTGTTTTCTGTGTTCGATGTAATCTTTGGCACAATCATTCAAAGTGTTCACATACATGTACATATTAATTTCTGCCTCATTTTTCACAGAAATTGTCGACTCAAATCTTAAAATAACTGGTTGCGCCACATTTTAAGACAATAGTCATCATGAACAATGATCATTTTCCAAGATTTTACAGTTCTTGACCTATTTTGGTGGGAGTAGGATTAAAGTAAAATTGTCCGACAGGTTTGCAGATGTCTACAGAAAGATGTAAAGACTTATTCAGTTGAACGGATTTTGTAATTTTGTGGGCTTTCATTAACCAACAATCCACAAAGTAGAATCTTCCCTCCATGCCCTTATGAATGTAACATTAGAGGCCAAACAGTTTTATTTTACTAATTGGATTTGTCGAGCGCAATCTGGAGTTTTGCGCAAGTTTATTGTACTCCCTCCTGAATGATATGAACTCAGGAGGGAGTACAATAAACTTGCGCAAAACTCCAGATTGCGCTCGACAGATTTATTAATTATTGATAATTAACAGATGGATTTTTAAAATTCATTTTAGACAATGGCTGATCTCACAGAAGATGACATTCCAGGAGCAAAACGGGATGTTTCTGTGCCTGCTCTGCAAAAACTGAAATGTGAGGAGTTGAAGTTTTGGCTGAAATGCCGTGGAGATTCTTGCAAGGCCTTAAAAACCAAGGCGCAGATGATTGAGAGGTGTACATGTATGTACGGAAATGGTATTTTTTTACACTAGCGGGTATAAATACTTGTGTGGCAAATTGAAGTGTCTTTTGCAGCTTATGTTCAATGTTGTAAGCATGCATGTGGGCATGGCAGAGGGTCCCAGTATGGCATGTACATGTATGGACATGTTTGTAATTGTGGAATTCAGAAGCCTCAATCCTGTCTTCCCATAAGACAATGAAAACCCACTTAAATATGCCGGGGGAGGGGAGTGGCAGGGTTTTGGTTTTTTTATTAGGAAAGTTAAGCAGTGAAAAATATTCACAAGAAATAGCTGGCTGCAGGTCACTGAGAAAGGACAGGGTTTTAGTTTTTGAGGGAATGTATGCGGTGACATAGTAGACAAAAACAAACAATAAATAATGATGGATACAGTTCAATACTGAACTGTTTTGCACCAGAATTTGTAAACTTGCATGGTGCTTTAAAACTTTTTAAAAACATGGTTACAAAAGTATTTTTTTGCTGAATTTTCTGTGTAAATAACAAAACGGAGTTCTTCAAAATAGTAGAAAATAATTCTACAAGGTTGCAGAGGTCATTTTTCCTTTTTAAAAACCAAGCCAATATCTGCTGTGCTAAAAATCGTTGGAAATTAATAGTCTAGTTCCCCGACCTCATAATTCCCCGACTCTATAAATTGCTCAGTTTTGTCTAAAGTAGTGTCAGGGAACCGGACTATATACAAGAAAAGAATGTTTTTCTCTGTTTTCCCAGCACAGCTCTGTTTTCTATGCACACAAAACTTTAAACGGGTCAGCGTTACAGTATACAAATAATGAATGTTTATGAGTGCGATGGTAAGAATAATTCGCCTCGTGGAATGGAACATTCCATCTGTCACCGAATGAAATTATTCTTACCATTGCACGAATGTGAAACATTCATTATTTGTTTTATACAACGCCTGAATAAATCCGACAGATTGCATGCATAGATTTCTTGGTGTAACGTTACAACGTGCCGTTTACCTTCTCAGTCCCGCATGAAACCGCGACAAATTTTTTTTCGAGTTCCGAATCAGTTAAAGCTTCAATTGTTGTTCCTGCGTGTCTTGCAAATTCATCTAATCGTTTCACTGCATATTTGATTTGTCTCTTTGTATTTGGAGCGTCAGCATCGCCTACGAGTTCCAATATTTCGTCGTCTGTTAGGAGAACAAACCGCGGCAGTTCGGGAAACTCGGCCGCCTTGTTGTGTGAATGACAGCCCTGTTGTAGCGCCACCATAGTGACCGTGAAATTAGGTAAGTTCTTTTGGTTCTATCAATGCGCGCGCACCGTTTGATAGAACCATGTGATAGAACGTTTTGGGAGGTGCGGGTTCGCGTCGTGTGATGGGTCAAATAATTCAATGCACGTGATCGACGATCCACCAATCGGATGGCTGGGATTTATTCAGGTGTTGTATAATATTTGCTAGCACACTATAAAATACTAGCCCCCAAATCCATTTATCTTCTAAATTTTATCAAAACCAAATCGTGTATACTACATTTAAACCCATAACTCATTTTACATTAATACTTGGGTAATTGTTGATTTTTTTTCCATTTCTTGTTCTTTTTCTTTTTAGAATCCAACAGATTGTTCAGAATGGAAATCGGTCTACAATCGTTGATCCCACTCCAGACAAACATTGGGAGAGTCTCAAGGCCCAAAGGAAAACAGCTGCATCTGCTGCTGTACTCTGTGCTGACCCCATTCCGCACAAAGGAGCATAACACCAGTGGGGAACTGCTGCTGACTGGGGGAAAAAACTGGATAACCTACCTGCCCTAACACATCGCGAAATAGATCTGCATATCGACACAACAAATATAAAGATCAACACGTGTATCAAAACTTGCAATACGCGGTGCACACTTTCATGCTGAGAGGTATCTCAGTGCAGATACTATTTGGACTCGTTCAGATGAAGACTTTCTTTTACTGTAGGGCAACCTGCTTAGCTAGTATGAAAAGTTGTGAGCGAAAATTAAGTGTGGCCATTCAGTTACTTGACTCCAGAATTATGTATGCACACTGTGACTGTCCAGCTGGAGTAGGTGGTGTGTGTGCAACTATACATTGTATGTATGCGTTACTTCTTGAGTTGACAAATTATCACCTGCATAATGAAAGAGGTTGCATGTACCGGTACTTCAAGACTAAGTCAGTGGGTTGTTCCCAGATGTAAAGGGAAAATTGACAAGCATCCTGTGATGGATGCAACAGTTAAACGTCTAAAAGTCGATGAGATGACCACAGGTCGTGGAATTGAATCAACATTATACGATGCAAGGGTGACTCACTGTAGGGTCAATGATAATGAAGGATTGACAACATTTCAGCAGTCGCTTCGAGAAATCTCACCGGGGATTCCATTTTCCTACCTTGTTCAGAAGGAGGATATAAGCACAATTTATAAAAATAACAGATTTTGTCCTGCTCCGCTAGGATCGCCTGTGAGCTATCAATGCTAAATTTTTGAATTTCATTTTCAAATCTATTGTAATTTTCCAGAGTCAGTGAGTTGCTCATTGGTTGCACAGAGGGATTGTAGTGTGTACCCACCATTTCCGTTGACAACTGTGCCCATCTATTCTGTCAATTATGTAATAGCTTCAGAACTAGAAACAAACTTGTAGTCCTTCATCCAAAACATTGACACAGCCCAAGTAGAAAATAATACACAGGAGCAAAGTTCTTGTGCTGATTGGTTCAAGTTCCGACAATTTAGATTCACTGCTTCTAAGTTCCATTCAATTATATTTTGAAAGAAGCTAGACACTGAATTTGCCAAAAGTTGTTTACCTGGTGAGGAGAAACCTGTGTCGAACTTTTTGAAGAAAAAAATTCAAATATGGAAATGATTTTGAGCCAGTTGCTGCCAACAAGTATTCACTGTACATGAATGGGTCTGGTCATGCTGTACGTGTTGAGAAGTGTGGTCTTGTGATTGATCCAAAGGCATATTGGTTAGGTGCATCACCAGACCGTAAGGTGGTAGACTATTTAACAGAAAGTCCTTTTGGAATTCTTGAAATAAAATGTCCAGAAAAACACAAAGACGAGGACCCACTTACAGCATGTCATGATCCCCATTTCTGCTGCAAGCTTGAAAATGGCAAGCCTGCACTTAAAAAAGATCATCCTTACTACACCCAAGTGCAGGGTCAGCTGGCATTATCTGTAGCAGAATGGTGTGACTTTGTTATTTACACACACAAAGGTTTAATCATTCAAAGAATATCTTTTGATTTAACATTTTGGAATTCCCTTTACAAAAAATTAGCAGAAGTTTATTTTGGCTTCTACATCAAAGTTGCTGGTGATAAATTTCAGTCTATGGTGTCACTAGGTTAGAAAATTTGAACATGGAGCAATTTCAGTCTTGGCATGTATTACTTTCTCTTTGGACTTCATCAGTGAGGATTAAACGTTTAATACTAGTATGAGACATTCCACTACGCACAGCAGTGGCCAATATGGTTTTATGATTCATACTTCCAAAATACATGTAGCACTCATATAGATACATTATGGTTTGTATTCATTCATGCCATTTGGCATAACTTATCAATATAGCACACATTTTTGGATCTATTTTTCATAAATTTTCATTGTAGACCCCCTGCCAAAATCTCAAGCAAAGTTTGTATAAAATTTGTACTTGGGCAATGTATTTGCATATATTGAATAATTTAATAGGTAAGGAAGTGTTTCCAGGTTATTCAAGGGCTAACATCAAATGACATGTTTCCAAACAGTTGTAAAATAGTCATGAAGTACATGTACATGTACATTCATTTCATACAACATGTATTAAATTCCACAGGAATAACAGCACTATAGTGTAAAGAAGGGGGTCAAAGGATTAGGAATGACCGGGATTGTGTGAATTAATGAGCTACTTCTCACCAGGAAATTTCCCATATGGTCTGCGTTAGAAATAGCCTCTCCTATTCAAACTCCTGCTGCCCGGCTTCACATGCCGATCACTGTTAAGAACTGTGGGCAGAGGTGTGCAGGCGGGTTTCTGGCGCCTTAAAACCAGATTGCTCCGGGCAGATGGGGCTCGCAAGCCTTGGAAGGCAGCCCATCTAGGAGAAGGAAAACTCTGATCCCAAACCCTTTTTGTTTTTGCTTTTTGTGAACACAACTTCTAGCGCTGGGCAGCAGCAGCGCTTTTGCAGGCATGCTGGCGGTTCTCCGGGAGATTCTCCCTTTCCTCCGGCAGCATTTCTACTTTGTGCCTACCATAACCCGACATTAGATACATGGGTCTATGGCAGGGACCTACTAGTCCTAGTCAGTTGGACACTGCGGGGCAACCGGCACTCCTACCAACCGTCGAGCTTCTGCTCTCAGTTGGATCCATGGGGTGACGGTCCAGAGAGTCGGCCTACTCCTGCGCAAGGTAGGCTGTTCTAAATTACTGCACAGGCAATAACATCGCAGTCAACGTCCAGAACACCGACGGAAATCTTCTAAGTCTCACGGCGACAGGGTACCGCGGTACTGGCAGGCTTGAGTAGCTGGAGGCTGGTAGTGGGATCCCTGCACGTGAGCGGCCTGGGAGTGATGGTCGCATGCTTTGCCGATGACGACGGCAGTGTGAGGTCCTTCCCAGGATGACCAGGCGGCCCTATTTAGGGACGCCCCGCCTGCCCCAATTTTGGGAAGCCCCTAGAAAAGGTGGGGTAAAAAAGGCTCGTCATCAATATCCTGGCTGGCATCCCACGGTCAGCGGGACTCCATTTCTTGTGGGCGAAATCAAGATAGGCCGGAATCAAAAACAAAAACAAAAACCAGACTCGTGCTTGGAAGCTGGAATGTCAGGTCTCTCCTGGATGCAAATGCCAACTGTGCACGGAGGCGCACTGCTCTGGTGGCAAAGGAACTTTATCGATACAACATTGACGTTGCCGCTCTGTCAGAGACGAGGTTTGCAGTTGCCGGGGAAGTTCAAGAGAAAAATTTCACCTTCTATTGGTCACACTGCTCTGACACCCGGAAAGGCACTTCTGGCGTCGGTTTTGCCGTTGCCAATGACATTGCCAAAAATCTAACCGATCTTCCAAAAGTCATCTCAGATCGCATTATGACTCTTTGAATGCCACTCAACAACACAACCTCTGTTACACAAGTCAGCGTGTATGCACCAACTTTGCCAAGCAGCTTAGAAGTGAAGGAGAGGTTCTATGGAGAATTATGCAAGGTCCTTCAATCAGTGCCAGCCATAGATAATCTGGTGGTTCTGGGTGATTTCAACGCACGTGTCAGTGATGACTACAGAACTTGGGGCCATGTGTTGGGCAGGTTCGGGAGAGGTAACTGCAATGCCAACGGGGAGCTACTACTCTCGATCTGTGCGGATTTTGACCTTGCAGTAACAAACAGTTTCTTCAACATGTCCGACAACTGGTACTTTTCCTGGCAGCATCCTAGATCAAAGAGATGGCATCTGCTGGACTACATCATTACACGAAGAAAGCATCTCTCTGGCGTCTGCATCACCCGTGCAATGCGTGGTGCTGACTGTTCCACAGACCATAAACTCATCAGGTGTATTCTGAAGCTGAACCTTCATGTGCCGCACATACGTCGACCCCCTAAGGATAAGCGCAGGCTCGATGTCTCCAAGTTGAACTCCAATGAGGGGAAATCTTGCCTACGCGAAGCCTTGCACAGAAACCTGGAGACTGTATCACCAGCAGCCGGTGAATCAGTTAATGATCAGTGGACCCGATTCCGCTCAGCTGTCTATTCTGCTGCATTCAAGTCACTTGGTCACCCACGTCGAAAGAACTCTGACTGGTTTGCAGACAACGACCCGGAGATAGAGAAATTGCTCTCTCTCAACCGCACAGCCCTCCATGCCCGACTGAACAACCCTTCCTCACCTGCTGCAATTCAACAGCATGCGCAAGCAAGGGCAAACCTGCAGAGGGAACTACGACGCATGGAGGATGGCTGGTGGGCAGCAAAAGCCGAAGAGGTGCAAGCTCTAGCAGACAGTTGCTCAAGGGAGTTTATGGCCCACGCCATTCAACTACGAGCCCAGTTCTCTCCTCTCCTCCGACAAGCCGGAGATTCGAGCTCGCTGGAAAGAGCATTACTCTTTGTTGCTCAACCGACCCTCCACTGGAGATGAGGATGTTCTTGAGTCTATTTCCCAGCAGCCCTTCCGCTTGGAGCTCAATGTTGCTCCAACAATGAGTGAACTTAGAGGTGCTGTGGCTGGTATGGCAAACAACAAAGCTGCTGGTCAGGATGGAATCCCTGCAGAAGTATAAGCAAGGTGGTGAGATATTTCTCAATGCGCTACTCAATATGTTTCAGCTTTTTTGGGAGCACGGGGAACTTCCACAAGACTTTAAAGATGCTCTGATTGTCAACATCTGCAAGAAAAAGGGTAACCGTCAGGTCTGTGACAACTACCGTGGTATTTCACTCCTTGCAATCGCTGGTAAAGTACTTGGAAAGACCATGCTTAAGCGACTTCAACCCGTAGTAAATGACATACTTCCTGAAGCACAGTGCGGATTCCGTGCAGGCCGCGGAACAGTTGATATGATTTTTACACTGCGTCAACTTCAGGAAAAATCGTTTGAGCAGAATATGCCACTGTACATCGCCTTTGTTGATTTCTCAAAGGCATTCGACTGTCAGCCGTATGTGCCTCTGGCGTCTTCTATCCAAGTATGGCTGCCCGGATAAGTTTGTTAACATTCTACAAGGCTTTCATGACGACATGCAGGCATGGGTTCTTGTTGATGGTGAAGCCTCAGACTCTTTTACTGTTGCACATGGTGTGAGACAGGGCTGTGTCCTGGCCCCTACTCTGTTCACCCTCCTCTTATCTGCTGTACTGGAAGTTGCAAACCGGGATGTCACAGAATGTGTTTACCTAACAACTCGAACTGACGGCAAGCTTTTCAACCTTCGACGTTTAAAAGCCAAGACAAAGGTCCACCAGTGGTGTGCACGTGATCTTCTCTACGCTGACGATACCGGCCTTGTCTCACACTCTGCGCATGATCTGCAGAAGGTTCTTGACAAGTTTGCTGCAGCATCTGCTTCCTTCGGACTGACCATCAACACCAGAAAAACTGAGGTACTCTACCAACCAGCACTTGGAACCCCATACATTGAGCCAAACATCTTGCTAAATGGTGAGCCACTTAAGATCGTGCACTCCTTCGTGTAACTTGGTAGCACTGTTTCCAGTGACTGCAGTCTGGAGAAGGAGCTGTCCATGCAAATCCGCTCGGCCTGTGCTGCTTTTGGCCACCTGCGTGACCGGCTGTGGAGTAGGCACAGCATCACCACAACAACTAAGTGCAAGGTTTATAGAGCCGTCGTACTATTCTGCCTCTTGTACAGCTCAGAGACTTTTACGCTCTACCGTAGACACATTCAGCGCTTGTCCAGGGTGTTCCTACGGCAACTGCGAACCATCCTTGGTGTCAAGTGGTCTGACCATGTGACAAACAACAAGGTCCTACAGCTGGCCGGACTTCCTAGTATCGAGGCAATGCTTCCAAAACGACAGCTCACCTGGACCGGTCATGTGGTCAGAATGGAGGATGACAGAATGCCGAAAGCTGTGATGTACAGCGAGTTATCGCATGGACAACGCAAAGTTGGGCGACCAAGACTCCGCTATTCAGACTGTATAAAGAGACACCTCAAGGCTGCTGGTATTAATGCCCAGCAATGGGAAAGTACAGCTAGGGATAGGACGGCCTGGCGAATTGCGGTGCAGGTTAGATCTACTGCAGCTGAAGTGGCAAGAGCAGCAGACGCAGATGCAAAATGGTGTCACCGTCACGAACGTGCCCTACCACCCCCTTTACCATCTGTTGCCTGCAAACTACCAATCTTCGCGTGTCAGCATTGTGGCAGATGTGTGATGTCACGGATTGGACTTTTCTCCCGTGAACGTGCGTTCTACTCCGGCCAACTGAATCAATGTACATGACTGCGATGACGTCTTTCTTGTTAGCGAGCTGACAGCCTGATGATGATGAGTGTAAAGAAAATATCGAAAATTTACCCCCCTTAAAAAATGCTCCAAACATTCTTTTCTCACTTGAGTAAGGGCAAAGGAAAAGTGCTAAATATTTGAAATAACGTGAACACTGCACATGTATTGAGATAAATATCATTCAGATTGCTTCTTTCATCTTTGAGCAGAGTTGTAGTCGAGTCCTTTCATGTCCTTTCATAAAGCCGGTCACAGGTAACGATGAACAATGACAAAGGAATGTCTTTTTCAAAGCTCATTTTAATAGCTTGTGATTGGAGTTAAGACTGGAGGGATTGTGATGGACTTGCAGGGACTCGACTATATCCCTATTCTTGAGTGCAAAGATCATACATTAGCAGACATTGAGATTACAGCACACTGCCCAAATCTGGTTGATGGAACCATGCATAGTAATTATAAGAGGAATAGGACTGTCAAAAATACGAAATTTCTTGACCTTGTTAATTGCCCTTTCTACATGGATTCTCTCTGCTGATATTTGCTGTGTTTCGATGGTTTCAAACTGGTTTCTCCCTTTGAGGAAGGCAGGAATATTTAGCTTCACACCCATTGGTTTGAGCAAATCCTCAATCGTGAAACCACGGTCAGTCATTACAACATCATCTTTATCGAACAACTTCGGATCAAGAAAACCACTTTGAATGACTATTTCTCTGTCTGACGTTGAGCCAGGATAAAGTTGACTGATGAAGGTTATTGCACCACTTGGGGCAATGCCAATGAGGCCTTTGTATGTTATATGGTGCTTGTAATTGGACCAGAACATGCTCTGGAGACTCAAAGAATCTGGGACCTGTGCAAATATTTCTGAGCAATCAATGATGACAAAGTACATGTATCTACCAACACTTGACTCTGAAATGTCAAATAGATAGGCCAAATGCTTTACAGAAAAACCCTGCCTTAGTCTACAAAGAACTAAAATGAATTGTTCCCTGGCTGAAAGGTTTACGATTCTCCCAGGCTTGTTCACAGATTTGTGTGAAGCTGAATAGCTGTGGTCTAAGTCTATGGTTAAGGGAGGCTGATATACTGAAGAGGAAGGTTCAGAAAAGACAACATGGCCAATAGCAGAGAATAGCTTGGAAATCCAGTATAGTGTTTGGTTAAGAAATCATTTTTAGCCCAAGTATTTATGAACTTATTTTGTTTATTTCTTTCAGTTAGAAATTAACCGCCCTCTGCAGTCTTTGTACTGTGTTGTCAAGTTCTGTCACTTCATCCGAGTGTTCATTCTCCTTTGATTGATTCACCTGCGCATCATTCCGACTGAGGATGTCAATCACTGATTGGTCATCATTTGTCTTTGGTTCACCATTTGTTGGTAGTATATTGGCTACACTACATGAAGTCGAGGGGCCTTCGATGGACGACCTACAATCTATGAAGAGCTCGGCGTTATTTTTGGGATGAACTGTCGGAAAGTACATCTTTTGGCTCAGCACCAGGTTTCAGTCTCCATATTCCATTAAGAGTCCTCCGGATGTCGTCATCTTTAAAGTGAACATTACAAATTTGGGTAGACTTGCTGATAAAGAATCCATCACGACCATGAGCCCTTTTGATCTTCAGGCACCATCTGTCTCTCAGTTTGTGATCAGTAGGAAATTTAAAAAAATGAAATGTAGATCTTGACAAGTCCTTGTTGTAGAAGCGACTGCTGCAACCATATGCGGCACATTCAACTCCTCTTGAAGTCTTAGGTGGCATGGTGGAACAAAGCACCTGAAAAATAAATAAAAAATGGCTTCTTATTGATCCACATTACAACTAGAGGTGTTGAGAGCAGTTTGGATACCTTGCGCAAATTTATTGGGTAAGATTTTACTTTATTACACCCATCAAATCAGGAAGAGTCAGGAACAGTATAAAATCTTGAAAAATAACCAACCCTCCTTGATAACAAGTGTCTAAACATGTGGGACAACTTATTTCAAGATTTATGTCAGTAAAATCTGTAAAGAAATTATGCAGAATTCAACATGTATGTGTACGTGCCAATCTCAGTGACCACACACTGTGCCAAGAACATCTAACACACAAAGCATGAGCTTTCTTCCCCTACATGTATATTGCACAAAATGTCTAGACCAAAGTCTCAAATTAAAGGTTGTGCCAAGTGTTTGTAAAATTCTGAATGTAAATTGATGGTTATTTCCAAGAGTTTACTGTTCCTAACTGATTTTGGTGGGGGTATTAAAGTTAAATCTTTATGTTAGGCCCTATTTATAGATTATTAAAAAGATTTTGTAGCTCCAAAATGACATTGGCAACCTCATGCAATATTTCATTAATGCTAATGACCCTATTTTTAAAGATTTTGTACAGTATTTGGGAGCAAATGTGACCTATCTTAGCCAAGTTTTCAGTCGCAACCATGCACACCATGCGAATTTACACAGTCGCCATGTTTGTTTTCCGTGTGTGCGTTTGTTGCTGCATGGTCGTAGTCGTTTTTACCCCATAATTTCCTTCAAAAATCTAAACCTTGCCCTCTTCCCACAAAGTTAATCCTGCAGATATTCAACGTGGTGTCAACGTTATCTAGTTAGGCCTAGTTATCTAAAATGTTAAAAAGTGGATTTTGGTTCTATTATTATTTTTGGAAAGGAATCCTAAACTCTACACCACCCTTCCTCCCTCCCGCCCCCGTGTAACGTGTTTCATTCATGAAAATGGAGTCATAATTATGTGTGTACATTTCACTCCAAAATATACTTGATATTGTTTGATTTTGCAGCCTGGATTTTTTCATGTTAACTCACCTTTGTAAAGTTTTAGTCTAAATTTTACTCAAGCACCAGCACGGCTGCAGCAGACACAGAAAAAAACGTTGTGACTGGACAAAATGCTGGAAGGGGAAGTCTATGGCATGTACAAGGTTTCTAATTCTGCTGACATAGATGGCCTCGTTTTCCAACCCGGAAGTGCACAGATCGGCGCTAAACTGGGCGTTGTGGGATTCCTCTATTGCGGACGATGAAATTGAATTGCGGAATGGTAAATTGGAAAATGAAACGACGAACTAGCAGTAAAGGACGATTACTTGTAAAACCGAATAGTTATGCGAGCATGGAGAATTGATTACTACCAAATAATGAAAAGCCGCAGAACAGAAATGTGAAATTGAGAAACAAAATGGCGAAATTGCCGAATTGAATTGTGAAATTGCCAAATTTAATGGTGAAATTGCAGAATTGAATGGTGAAATTGCCAAATTTAATGGTGAAATTGCAGAATTGAATGCTGAAATTGTCGAACAAAATGGTGAAATGCCAAACGGAATGGTGATATTGCCGAATGGAATGTCGAAATGCAAAATGGAATTATGAAATTGCCAAATTGAATGATGGAATTGCTAAACACAGAATGATGAAAATGACGAAGCCAACGATCTGAAGCCACCGAAGATAGTAATGGCATTCCATAAGCCGTTACTCTGTAAACTGTGTTGTGAACTTTTAGTGCTGGCATGAGAATAAAAATAATTCTGAAATAATTCACTCCCTGACAAAATGCCTGAGGGATTGCCCACTGATGTATAAAAATCTGAATTTGCATTGGCTGCTCAAGTTGACGACACCGTCCACCATCTTTCCACTTCACGCGATGCGCGAACGTACGTAAAAGTGGTACAAGCATGGTACAAACATGATGTACATTTGTAAGCATGTCCCTTTATAGAGAGGTAATGTGGCGGCTGCTGCGAGTGTTGTTCGTACAGCACGCAACGGTCATACAGTGGGCTTGCTTTCCTCCATGCTTATACCAGCGTCGGGCGCTGTTGTTGCGCACGCAGTGTTGGAGTCGCTGGTGACCGGGGGCTGGCGCAGGACGTGAATCACTGTCGCTGCATGGTACCAACTGCAAAACACATGTTTCAGCTACATGTACAGCTATGTATACGTGAATGTGATGTGCGGTGCTGGTGCGCGAGGCATGATATGCACGATTGCTAGGGTCGTTACAAATAACGTTACAAACGACATTACAAATAACAATAAGTACATGTGCTACAAAAAAGTCAGCTTTTAAAAAAAATCAATCACGTTGATATATTTTTGCAAACAAATAGATTAATATTGTCACTAAAGCATAGGAGTTTTTGCAAGTTGTGATGTAGCAGCCTTCACGCTGGCATAATTGTAGATGTGCGTGGTCTGTGGCATTTGTTTTGATGACGTACATGCAAGTAATACCACAATTTAAATAATACCCGGTTTTAGTGAATACCGCGGTAGTTCTTAAATGTAAACCGCGGACTCCTTGAATTCGATACCGCCCAAGCCTAGTAGGGGTTTTACAATACTCTTAACGTAGGGGCCATTCAAAATTTTCAAGTCAAGTCACAAGTAAATTGTTTCAACAACTTCCGAAATTCTTGAAGTTGAAGCCACAACACCTCTTTTGAAGTTGACATTTGTGTAAAAATCACGCAAGTACACATATCGTTTCCCCAGGGCTTCGCAACGCGCAAGCAACGTGTATGGTTATTAGCCCGGTTCTCGTCTCTGCTGCGGTAATTAATTGATAGCAGTAGAGATGGGAACCAGTCTACAGTGTGTAATCGATTGGGTATATTTTAATGCATGACTTACGGAAAATTTATATTTCAAATACTGAAAAAATGTATTGCAATTACACATGTATACTTCATCATTTTGAATGTTTGAAGGACATTACATAAAGCATTTGCCAAGTGTTTTTGGCGAAAAAGAGGAATTCTTGCTACGCTTTAATTGTACATTTAAAGCAAAGACGATGTCAGTCGTAAGATGTTCTTCCTTCATGCTTTTATACGGCAGTGCTGTGCCAAATGCCAAAAAGCTATAAGAACAGTCTATGAATAACTCTGTTGAACAACGGACGATACAATGTCTAAGACTACGCATAGGCCGTAGGGTTGAAAAAACAAACGAATTGAAATGCGGGAGTGGAATTGAAAAGTCAAAAGAGCATTTCTGTAATTTTCTTTATGTTTTTATTGAAAAGAAAATTTCGAATGGCCCTTTTAATACCCAGGTAATTAATCACCCAGGTAATTAATCACCCAGGTCAGTTGTTGTCTATATGCACTTTCTTGGGCATACTCAATCCATTGTTTGCCTATTGTTTGCATTATGCTTGGCTGCACTAGCCCATTCTTGCATACCAGATTCCAGACTGTTGGATGTAAGAGCCGGCCAGAAGGGGTTAACACCCCCCCCCCCCCCCCCCCCCCCCTTTCGATTTGCCAGTAGTTCATGTCAGAACCAACACCCAGTTTTCTTTGTCATTGCCATGTAAAAATACAATACCTGAGTAATTTGCACACCTTTTTCAATTTGCATCAATCTTGGACACCCCTGTTTTCAAATCCTGGCTAAAACCTACATATGGGATGTCAACAAAGTCCTTGTTTTTTAAAGACTTTTTCACCAGTTTAAAGACCCGTCTGCCAAACCCAATGCAACACCACCCAATCAGGAAGAAACTGAGGGCGATAGCCTGTCACATGTCTGGAGATTGCTAAAAAGTACCGGCATTTTACATGTCTCTAAAGATGGTAATGCTGAACTTTGGGAAGGCTAAAGTTTGTAATGTTAATTGAATCGGTAGTGACAATCCAAGTGGCAATATCTTTTGTCAACTCACAGCTGGTACCCACCTGGCATCATCCACCCATTTAGCATCATCATCCAGTAACTCTTCTAGATTTGTATTATTCCAACAAACATCATTAAGCTCCACCTCATAGTCTTCATTAGGAAGCTCAGCATGACTTACTAAAGTCACATTGCTTGATCTGCAACAGAGAGTAAACCAGGGTTGATCAAATTCAGGAATTAAAAAATGAACAATAATAAAACCAGATCCAGAAATAGCACAACTTTGTGTGCTTAGATATGAATGCACATTTAGTTGGTGCATCTTGCTTGGTCTTGACCATGTTGAGATTGGCAATATTGTGTCCTTTAACCCTAACCGTCTCAAATCCGCCAAAATCCATCCCCCCCCAAAAAATGTTTGGATTTTGGCAGACTTGGTCCTAAAGGCCTGGCGTGAAAAATTATTGATGAATTATGATGGACTTGTGAAGCGTGAAGCAGTGCCGGTGCAATTGATGAATTTTGCCCAGGATCCAGTAGTAATGTTGTCATATAAGGCATGTGTACTAAGTCCATCAACATCAACCAACACTTCAGTGGTGGTTCCATTAGCCCATGTATAAAAAGAAAATCGACTGATGGATTTTGGCGGATTTGGTCCAGTACCCCGCAGAGGCAGTAGGGAGTTAGGGTTAACGCATGAAAATCGGTACAAATGCAGATATAATGTATACATGTATGTACATGTACTTCAGGGGCCGATTTCACAAAGCGACGCGTCTTATCTCGAGTTAGGAAGAGTAACTCGTCCTAACTTGTGACGCAGTATTTTTCCATGTCACAGGTTAATGTTTAACCTTTTATCCAGCCGGAAATCGGTTAAGATCAGTGCTGGCTCAGGTGTTTCTGCCACACTCCATTTACGACTGGTGAAAGAGATTAAAACTACGCTCGCAATTTTTAAGTACGTTTTCATCGACTTTTTAATCGACATTTCTTCTAAATTATAATTTAAATAAAATCACATATTGTGGAAAAATAGTTTGAAATTCTTTGGGACAAACTTTAAAAAGAAATCAGAAATTTCGTTGGAAAAGTGAAAAAGTCAGTTTTCCGATTAAAATAGGAAAGAATTATCTCTGCTGCTTGTTCATTGTAACTCAGAAAGCTATAGTGTGGCTTTAAGCTCATTTCATAGTGGCAAGTCACAAACATGTATGGTCACACCCATACCAAGGGTAAGATTTTAGGAAAATAAAAAATGCATGAAACATTCTGATGCATTTGATTTATATGGCATTGCTGAAAAAAAATTGTATTTTCTACCAAAAATACAGTTCCAAATTGCAAACAATAGGGTCATTCAAGTTCCAGAGGTCATTTTAGAATGATAAAAACAATTTAAGGACTAAAAAATCTTCCGGAAATCTGGAAGACATCTCACCAAAAACATAGGCGTAGCCGGGGGGGGGGGGGGGGGGGGGGGGGGGGCTTTAAGGGGGATTATTTACCCACCAATATTTCCAGAGTGCCCCTTTCTTTTCCTTTTTTTGGTAACACAAAATTTCCGTCCCACAAAAAATCAAAAACCTTCCCCCTATCTACGACATACCTGTTGGTGTTTAATGTCGCAAGCTACAGGAACGGGACCCGTAAGTAAACAATCGACACAACATTCAAATAATTTCCTTCATGGTGCTGGCCCTAGTGTGCCCTTACTGGAAATTATAGTGACCCTTGTTCCCCCACTGAAAAATGTTACTTTCCCCAGTGCTCCCACTGAAAAATATTAGTTCCCTCATAGATCAGTGCCCCTACTGACAAATTTAGTTTCCCTGTGCTCTCACTAAACATTCTGGTGCCCCCTGTGTCCCCACTAAAAATGCTGGTGCCCTCCTTGCCACAGCCAGTTGCAAATGCTGGTGCCCCGGGCCCTCACTTAAAATGCTGTTGCCATGCCTGGACCTCCCACTCATAATTATTGTGTCCCCAATCATGCCAATGAAAATCCTTGGCAACATCACTGCACAATTTGCCCTAAATTGTTAAGAGTAGGTGTAACTGGCCATTCTAAGCTATACAAACAATATGAATCTATGCCCTTTCCAATGCAATCCGGTCGAATGTGTGGAGGGAGCTGGATTCAAGCACTCTGGTTGTTCACAATAATAACAATTGTTGGCTCAGTGGAGGAACAAGTGGGACATTAGGCCCAATACCAGGGCTTGCCCTTAACATTTTTTGTCACTCGCCGGCCGGACTACTCAACCAGACTTTTGGGTAGTCCGCAAGCTTTTTCACTCGCCGCATGTTTAACAGTAGCTTCTCAAGCAAACTTATAATAATTATAATGCATCATAGGGCAAGGCCACTTTGGCCTTGAATAAAGCAAAATTATGGAGGGCACCAAGGCCAGTAAGGAGGGCACCAAGGCCAGTAAGGAGGGCACCAAGGCCAGTAAGGAGGGCACCAAGGCCAGTAAGTAGGGCACCAAGGCCAAATTATATCTGCAGAAAGGGCACGGAGGTCGCGGCATTGTTGATTTTTCCATTCAAAACGTATTTAACTAAGAGTAAGAGTAAGACTATGAGGCCAAAACATACTGCTTCCGATCACATGGGTATTCAATTATATGTGAATTTCAGCCTAAACAAAAAATTGCCACAATAAATGATCAAAACTTGCCTTAATTAATGTCAAAAATATTTATGGTCGATAATTCTTTAAAATAATGGAGAATTTAGGTCGTACACATCACTATGCACAACGCTAACCACGATGGGAAACTGGCCAACACGGTCCGTTTATCGTACGGTGGTAAGCGTGCGCGATGCACTTTGTGTGGCGGGCGATGAACCTCGTGTTGCGGCAGGAAATGTCGGGAAACACGCTGCGGTGTATGAGCGGTACATGTACATGTACAACCTCGAAATAAATTCATGAACACAGAAAATGCATACACAGAGATCAAGTTCTGTGAATTAACATGCAGAAATCTTCTTTCTCTATCAATTTTTTTTGGCCTAATTATTCATCGAAACTTTTGACAATCGGAACACCGCGATTGCGCCGCGCGTGTTGTGACCAAAGTTCATGAAGTTACTGTATGTAGCGCGCTGAAGGCGTGCTTCATAGCGCCGCCTACAGGGCGCGTTCCTTGTACACGAACATCGATGTGTATTGTGAGGCACGCACGTGCAAGTACTGAGAAAAAGAAAGTCAGTTGACTGCACGTAAACGTTGCTGTACATGTACATACTCCTGCTGCTTTGTGTATTGTACGAATACACACATTTAATCTTGCGGTGGGGGTGTTGATGCTTGAAGTATCGGCATACTCCGAAACTGGACCAGATTCACTTTGTGTGCATATGCTGCACGTATTGTGTGCATGTGATTCTGTACGATCGCCAACGTGTTGTGCAGCGAGATTTTATGAAGGGCTGGCATGACATCGAAAATAAAAATATGAAGGATTGTAGTGGCTGTGTTTTTGCAAAAAGGGCACGGCGGCCAAGGTAAATATGGGGCAAGGCAAAACTGGCCATGAAGACGGAGATTTGGTACATAATATAACACAACAGAAACTTCTTTTTTAATACACTTTATTTTTGACTCGCCCGGCGGACTACAAAGGGTAGGGTTTTGACTTGCCTGCCGCTGTTTTCACTCGCATTTGGCGACCGGGCGACCGCTAAGGTCGAGCCCTGAATACCAGTATTATTTTACTCGCCGCACCGAGAGCTGCCGTGGCGCAGCACGGCATCTTTTTCAAGGCTAAAAGTGCGGCGCAGCCCGGCGCCCAGACCAGCCTTTAGCTCATTAAAACGATTGTTATGTAAATGAAAACATACGAAGCACGCAGCGGCGCGCTGCGTTACATTTATACAAGGCGAGCCGCCACGGCGAGCTGTGTAACCAAAGAATCAACCAAGGCCCCTACGAAAACAAAAAAAGTGCATACACATTTTAGACGGAGATTTTCGTTCATGCCACTTTTGACGTCGAGTTTTACCAGAGGATACAAAAAATTTCAGAACATACATAATAATGTGAATCGAACCGTCAGACCCTCATAACAAAAAATTTGAGCTAAGCTGATAATTGAAAGGTGAAAGATTGAAGTCTAATATAATTTTAACATGTTATTCATGACGTGATAAAACAAACATATTATGATATTGATTTTCTCGCTTTTATGCCATTGCCGAGGTACACCCTACACTAGCAGTAAATATTCCACTGGTACAAATTGACACTAGATTATACCTAAATTAAGAAGAAAAAACACACATTCGCACTATGACTCCACAAATGTTGATTAAAGTGAATGTAGACTGCCTGTATGTAGCACATAGCGAACCATTTGCGGGGCTGGAGGGCGGCCGGGGCTGGCCGCGCCGCAGCGCTGGACGGACGACGGCGATAGAGATAGCACGTCAGGTTGATTTTTTTGCAGTACATGCGTGCCACCTTAGACGTTGTATCATTCGTTATTTGGCATTTGAAACAACACTGCCGCACACTATTGATCAGAATGTAAAAACATTAGGGAAGAAACATCATAATTAAACGGCTGGAAAATTACTACTGCCACCTTTCATTGATAGTCGTGTGCAATTGAAGGGCAGGAAGAATTATTCGCACGTTGAAAATGCTGGACATGTTTCATTTGAATAATGGCCTCCATCAAAGGCCCAACAGGGCCCCACAGGGCTTGCTGGCTGGGAAATAGTGCATTAATTGTTCTGGGACACAACAGGCCCTAATTCATCTCAAAAGTGCCACGTCCTTCGGATAAGACGTTAAATAATGGCCTCCATCAAAGGCCCAACAGGGCCCCACAGGGCTTGCTGGCTGGGAAATAGTGCATTAATTGTTCTGGGACACAACAGGCCCTAATTCATCTCAAAAGTGCCACGTCCTTCGGATAAGACGTTAAGCCGGAGGTCTCGTGCGCTCTATGGGATCAGTGCACGTAAAAGAACCCAGAGCACCTGTCGTGAAAGAGTACGGGTTTGCCCCGGTGCTTCTGGTGCCCTCATCACACATCCTGTAATTGGCGCTTGCGCTGTTGGATGTTGAATGAAATAAAATAAATACTAAAAAGTACATGAGTTGTTTTGTAACAGAAATTTTACATTAAGTTTATTTTTTGCAATGTAATGTTAATGACAGCAAATTTGTTTAAATTAATTTTTAAATTGAATTGCATGTCTTTCAAAACAAATCTATTGATCAAGAAGTGGTTATACATTTTGTAGTGAATGGTTTTTCACTTATAAAATCACAGCCAATGGGCCATTCAGATCTTATACAGGGTGTCTAAAAAATGCCCCTCTACATGTATCTCAGGGTTGCAGCAGAATTTGAAAAAATTAAATATTATTTCTACTTTTCTTACATAATTGGGAAGCTTATTTATTTGCACTATTTTCCGTAAAATTTCCACTTCAAACAGTAGGAAAATTATGTCCCCGCTCCCTTTTGATCTGTAAAAAATCCCTGTCTACCTCTCAGCATGGATATATCGGGTGCCCTTTTTCATGTTTACCCCCCCAATAAAAATGACCTTGCTACGCCTATGAAAAATCCTGAAATCATGAAAAATCTGAAGAAATCTCACTCCTACGTGTACATGTACATTTGTACGTACATGTACAATGGGAGTGGTGGCAGCTGCTGGCTTCAGTTGTTTGTACAACACACAACGGCTAATGAGCTATCCAGATTTATTTACATAGAGATACATGTACATTGTACACATGTAAGTGATTTACTACATGTACCAACCTGTGGTTAACTTTTTCTTTGAGGGTCAGATCCAGCATTCGACAGTAGCGATGTCGACAGATAACAACCAGCACACCCAGAGAAGCCACAAAGAGAAAAGACAAAATCCCTATTGCAACAGCCACAATGATCTCCATTGTTAATAGGCACAGTTGCTTTCCAGCGGTTCACCTGGGGAACTGCAGGTAGTGCTCAGTGGAGCTACATGTACACATCAGTCAGCTACTGCACATGTACTGCAATTGAAAGTACAGAAAACATACATATGAACATTACAATAATATGGAAGGGTATGTTCAGATGGAGGGCAACTTTTGGGCTTGCCCTTATCCTAACAGTCCTGAATCCTCCAATTTCAATAAGATTTTCAACACACCCTAGGGAGTAAGGGTTATTGAACTCAACCGGGGTTCTGTAGAGCTGGTGATTAAAGGAAACATGATTTAGGATTTATATTGCATTATTCCTGCTTAAAACAATAAAGTATTATCTTGACAATAATATTTTGTGTCCAGAGACAATTATTTCCAAAATTAAATATGAGAAAAAAAAAATTGAAAATGTTTGTCCAAGCTACATGTACTCCACCCCCTGAGTGGGACCCTCATTAACATAAGTGTGTGACGTAGATCGAGGCACATTACCCATTCATCACGGGTATGCATTGAGTGTACATTGTACGGCGAAAACTCTTCGTACAAAATCTAAGCAAAATAAAGTGTTTTTCGGTCATGCCGACAAGGTGTGTGGCTGCTGGGTGCAGCAAAACAACGACGGATGGAGTAAGCCTTCATTTATTTCCAAATGATGCGAAATATCGGAGAATTTGGATGGCGAAAGTGAAGGTGACAAGAGCATAGTGGTCCGGCCCCAGCAGCTTCTCAGCGTTATGTAGCGACCACTTTGAGCCGTCGTGTTTCGATACTGGTATTTTCAAATCCTTTGGGATGACCATTAAAAATATGCTCAAGTCCACTGCCATCCCAACAAAGTTCCCAGATGTGAGTAAGATATACATTTAGGCGAAAGCTGCTAAACGGCCCATTCCCCGAGGAGCCTTCGCTAAAAGGGAGAAAATCAGGTTAAGTTCGATGTTAGTTGTTGCAACTTACGAAATTGCACGTGTAGACCTAGTGTGTATATATGTACGATGTATGCGTCATTTACGGGTCCAGACTATCGAGTCGATCCATGAATTTCGGCACCTCGGTCTACGTCACGAACAGCGCCCTCAATTTGAGTCTCAACAAATTCCAAAATAATCACACTAAAACTTCACTTGAACCAGTTTGGCTTTAAATTCACATTTAATACATATAAATAAATTTATTTATGAAATAAAATGTAATCCGGCCAGTTTGAGAAGCATGTTTCCTTTAACTCTAAAATGTGCTCACATTTAGGGCTGTTCATTTTTTTATATTTTAGTATTCGAATATTCGAAACTGGGTTTGACCGAATATTCAAAACTCGGCGATCAAGTTTTTCACTGCATGCTGCGCCAGTAAAAAAAAATTGCATGTAAAAGCACGCCGGTGTTTTACGTGTGGCGATCGATATTATTGAGCTTTCGATCTGCATTTTTGTGCATGCCTCTGTTGTCTCGAGGGTTTTTACGGATGGAAACAATAAACCTCCGTCCACAAAAAGTTACTATTGACAAAAATGCAGCATTTGACACTGCTAAGCGCCGTTAAATAGCATAAGAGTTGTATCTGTACGTGCATATATCTTTTCGAATATTCGAACATTCGAACCGGCAAAATGTATTCAAATATTCGGTATATTAACCCTAACCTTCCCAAATCTTCCGAAATCCTCTTTGCAAAATGGAGGATTTTGGAGGATTCAGGTTACATGGGGGGAAAATGATGTAGGGAGTTAGGGTTAAAGACAGCCCTACTCACATTGACATTCATACAGTGATGGTTAGCCCCAGAGCTACATGTAGAGTTCTAAGTAGAGCTAAACATGATAAAAGGTCTTTATTTATGTTACATAATCTGTGTTCGTGGGGTAACAGTGAGTCATACTTCCGGCCTACAGCACGTAACCAAAGTACATTTATTTTGATACCGAAATATCGGCCCAAAACATTTTTGCGATATTCGATATTATCGTGATGATGTCACTTTTTCCTTACCGAAAAATAGAGAAATAAAAAAAATACATAATGAAGTCACCACGGCATCGTGAGATCAGGGCCACGGGGATCGGGCGTGCCGAGATTGAGCTCGGGTCCGCTGAAATTTGGCAGGACCAGGTTGACAAGGCTTCACTCGTTTAATACTCGTTTAGAACTATGACATTTACATACGTGTACCTTCAGTCGGCTTCTTCACGGTACCCCAGAAAGACGAGTGTTTTGTTTCTATTTTGGCATTGTTGATTAGTAACAGTTGATAATTAATACCATGGACAATCACACGTGAGCTGTCAAAAAAAAAAAAGGATCGTATCATCTTGCGTTTTACACAAGACAGACATACATGCAACGCACAGGTTTTAGTCTTTTCCCAAGACAAAGTTTGCTACGCATTAGCTGGGTGTACGTGCATTGTACACTGGGAATAAGACGGTGGCATTCAGTGCAGTTGCTTACACTTGACCAAGGCTACACCATACATGTAGATATAGAATAAAAAGACTTAATCGGCAGTGCGTACATACATGTACGCGCCCATTCACTTTGCGATAACATTTTTTGTGGTTTCTCATGGACGCGCAAAAAACTTTTCCCCAGCACATGACCTACATTTAGCTCTCAGCAACATGTACACGTATGAAGTTATAATA
Organism: Hippasteria phrygiana; assembly: GCA_037893225.1. NCBI lineage: Eukaryota > Metazoa > Echinodermata > Asteroidea > Valvatida > Goniasteridae > Hippasteria > Hippasteria phrygiana. The sequence goes on along the minus strand of JAZGUH010000558.1, from coordinate 274,314 downwards.
ATTATGTCATAGTACGCTCGTACACACGTTGGCGTGCCACCTTCCTTTACGGCTACATGTACTTTGGACTGTTCCAAATTTTGTATGTCATAAATTAATATTCCTATTTTAAATAATTCAGAAGCCAGATTGCGACATACAGCGTAAGTACGACTAAAATCCTTCTAGTTCTAGGAGTAACAAGCGCTCGTGGCCGAGCGGGTAAGCGCACCATATATTAACACTCTTTCTCTTTCTGTTGATTTCGATGGCAACACCTCTCCGAGGGAATGGAAAAAGGAACATAGAGTGAATAGAGATGTGTCGTAGTGGGTGGTGGTGGAACGGAGGACAGAGGAGGACGGGATACGCAGTGGGAAGATGTAAAGGAGAGAGATTTCTAGCAATAGACTTACTACACAAATTTTGTCGGCGGCACTTTAGGTCTTAAAAAAATCTCAGATCTTAACCAAACTTACCTCAAACATAGACCCTAAGCTGAAATTGTATGCCGAAGAGTGACGTCATGATTTAAGATACAGGGTTCATACACTTTCTGAGCAAACAAATTCAAGGACTTTTCAAGGACTTTCAAGGACCATAATAGAAGAATTCAAGGACCTTCTGTGTAATAAAAATCAAAATGTGCAATTTCACTTTACGATTTTAGAATCGGAACGGGTTTTGAAACAAGGAAAAAGGGAATAAAAAAAACACATTTTATTACCATTTTGGTTAAAATATAATATCAATAATTTTTTTGGGGAGCACATTTTGAAATTCAAGGACTTTCAAGGACCTTTTTCGGAATTCAAGGACTTTCAAGGCCTTGAAAAATGAAAAGTGAAATTCAAGGACTTTCAAGGACTTTCAAGGACCGTATGAACCCAGAGATAAATATTTTTAATCTTGAAAATGCTACATAAAATCAGCCGTGAGACCCCTGATCTTGGTTTTAGTGTCAATTGATAGTATAAACCAGGATCTTCATTTTATCTCGTGTGCGTCAAATCATGTGACCTTCCTTCCGGTCCAAACCGGAAGTGCCTTACATAATTTGAAAGTGGGAAAAGATGTGAACTTGCTTTCAACGATGTTAATCTCCGACTAGGTTGTACTTCACAAAAAAAATACCTGTGACGTCATAAAATGTTCGAGCGCCCTCTAGCGGCAGGTTGAAAAATGTTTAAAATGAATAATCAGTCGATGTGTGTGGCGAAGTTTGCTGAAATCACTTTATAATTGATGTATATAATCGACTTCATGCTAAGAACAAGTTAAGAGGAAGAAAGATTGATGACGTCACCAGACCGGAAGTTGCAATAAAATTACCTTTAAACCTTAAACAATTGCTGAAAAATCAACCGCGAGAGATATAATCCAGATATTTGCTTCAGATGGCAGAGTTAACATAGCTCTTGCGATTTCTGATGATGACGTCATCATATATGGGATGACAAGCAATCAAAGATTTCTGGATGTAATCTTTGAAAATCAATATAAAACCAATCGAGAGAGATCTGATTTTGCTGTTAATGGGAACTAATAGAAGAATCCAGGGTCTTCATTTTTTATATTACGTGCAAAATCACGTGACCTTTCCTTCCGGTTAAAACCGGAAGTGCCTCATAATTTGAAAGTAACCATATATCTCACCAACAGAAAATGCTAAATTCAAAATTCTTTTTTGTAATACATTGTAGCTTTGTTAGCTTTTAATATTAAGCTAACAAAGCTATTACAAAAAGAATATCTTTCACATAAATGTAAAAAAGTGTGACGTCATCATGACGTCATCAAAAATTTGCTTTTTTGAAACACATATAAGGGTAGGTCCGATTGTCATACAAATTGGGGGGTAGGTAGATAGTGCCACTGGCATGTAAAATCCAAAGTGACGTCATGATGACGTCATCAGCTGATTTTCTATGATTTCTTTAGTTCTATCCCAAACCCCTTAGACTTTGTACACGAATTTTGTAAGTGGCACTTTGGTCACTATAAAACAACATCAGATCTTAATCAGACTTAACACAAACAAAGACACTAAGCTGAAAATGTATGCCGAAGAGTGACGTGTCACGTGATGTCATCTTAAATGTGCATTTTTCAATGGCCCGTATCTAGAGAACCGTAGGTCCGATTGCGCTCAAACGTAGTTTGGTAGGCAAGCATTTGTTGTTGATGAAAATTGAGGTGACGTCATGATGACATCATCATATGAAATTATAGTAATTTTAAAGTTTTTGAACCTTAAAGTTTCTTTAAGCCATATCTCATCAACAGAACATGCTAATATCGAAATTCTTTTTGTACCGGTAATAGGTTTGTTAGGTCCTACATATATGTAAAAAAAAAATAATGCAAAATATGTGCACCATCATAATGACGTAATCAAAGGCATAATTTCTCGAAAGACATGTAAATTGGTAGGTCCAATTGTCATGAAGCCTGGTGGGTAGGCAGACTTGTCACAAGCAAGCAAAAATCGCAGTGACATCATAAACAAATAATGCGGAAAAGGCCTATGTTCTGTTCAGCGAAGAGACATAGATTCCTAGTTTCCTATTTTAGTTCTATCCCAAATCCCATAGACTTACTACACGAATTTTGTCGGCGGCACTTTGGTCACTAAACTAACTCAGATCTTAACTAAACTTAACACAAACAAAGACCCTCAACTGAAATTGTTTCTCTTAGTGTGACGTCATGATGACGTCATCACGTTTCATATTACAAGCGATTTAAGATAAATATTTGTAATCTTTAAAATGCTATATAAAAATCAGCCGTGAGACCCCTGATCTTGGTTTTAGTGTCAATTGATAGTATAAACCAGGATCTTCATTTTATCTCGTGTGCGTCAAATCACGTCCAAATCGGAAGTGCCCTATAATTTGAAAGTGGAAAAAGATGTGAACTTGCAGGCCTTGAATTTGGTAATTTTTAGGGCAAGGCCACTTTGGCCTTGAATAAAGCAAAATTATGGAGGGCACCAAGGCCAGTAAGTAGGGCACCAAGGCCAAATTATATCTGCAGAAAGGGCACGGAGGGCGCGGCACTGTTGATTTTTTTCCGTTCAAAACGTATTTAACTAAGAGTAAGAGTAAGACTATGAGGCCAAAAACATACTGCTTCCGATCACATGGGTATTCAATTATATGTGAATTTCAGCCTAAACTATTTCCGTTTACGCTACGAAAGCTATAACAAAAAATTGCTAAAAAAATTATCAAAACTTGCCTTAATTAATGTCAAAAATATTTACGGTCGATAATTCTTAAAAATCATGGAGAATTTAGGTCGTACACATCACTGCACTATGCACAACGCTAATTTATAACCATAACGCTAACCACGATGGGAAACTGGCCAACACTGTCCGTTTATCCATGGAGAAATAAATTTCTCCATGGTTTATCGTACGGTGGTAATGCGTGCGTGATGCACTTTGTGTGGCGGGCGATAAACCTCGTGTTGCGGCAGGAAATGTCGGGGAAACACGCTGCGGTGTACAAGCGGTACAACCTCAAAATAAATTCATGAACACGGAAAATGCATACACAGACAAAATAGATCAAGTTCTGTGAATTAACGTGCAGAAATCTTCTTTCTCTATCGATTTTTTGGGCCTAATTATTCATCGAAACTTTTGACAATCGGAACACCGCGTGTTGTGACCAAAGTTCATGAAGTTACTGTACGTATGTAGCGCGCCGAAGGCGTGCTTCATAGCGCCGCCTACAAGGGCGCGTTTCCTCGTACACGAACATCGATGCGTATTGTGAGGCGCACACGTGCAAGTACTGAGAAAAAGAAAGTCAGTTGACTGCACGTAAACGTTGCCGTACATGTACATACTCCTGCTGATTTGTGTGTACGTACGAATACACACATTTAATCTTGCGGTGGGGGTGTTGATGCTTGAAGTATCGGCACACTCCGAAACTGGACCAGATTATAGTTTGTGTGCGACGTGCATGTACTGTGATTCTGTACGCGCGATCGCCAACGTGTTGTGCAGCGAGATTTTATGAAGGGCTGGCATGACATCGAAAAAACAAATGATATGAAGGATTGTACTTGTAGTGGCTGTGTTTTTGCAAAAAGGGCACGACGGCCAAGGTAAATTTGGGGCAAGGCAAAACTGGCCGTGAAGACGGAGATTTTGTGTGGGGCACCGCGGCCAGTAAGAAGGCAACGACGGCACTGGCCGTCGTGGCCGTCGTTCATTTCAAGCCCTGAACTTGCTTTCAACGATGTTAGTCTCCGCCCAGGTTGTACAATGTACTTCACAAAAAAATTACCTGTGAGATCAAAAAATGTTCGAGCGCCCTCTAGCGGCAGGTTTAAAAATGTTCAAAATGAACTTTCAGTTGATGTGTGTGGCGAAGTTTGCGGTAATCACTTTATAATTGATATATTTGATGACCTGCATGCAGGCAACACGTGTGCAAGGGCTCAGATTGATGACGTCATCAGACCGGAAGTTGCAATGAAAAGACCTTTAAACCTTAAAAAATTGCTGAAAAATCAACCGCGAGAGATATAATCCAGATATTTGCTTCAGATAGCAGAGTTAACATACATGTAGCTCTCGAGCTTTCTGATAATGACATCACGATGACGTTATCAAATATCGGATTACAAGGAATCAAAGATTTCTAGATTTAATCTTTGAAAATCCATATAAAATCAATCGAGAGAGATATGATTTTACTTTTAATGGGAACTGATAGAATAACTCAGGGTCTTCATTTTTGATATTACGTGCAAAGTCACGTGACCCTTCCTTCCGGTCCAAACCGAAAGTGCCTTATAATTTGAAAGTTTAATCTTTGAAAATCAATATAAAATCAATCGAGAGAGATCTGATTTTGCTTTTTACGGGAACTGATAGAATAATCCAGGGTCTTCATTTTGTATATTACGTGCAAAGTCACGTGACCCTTCCTTCCGGTCCAAACCGGAAGTGCCTTATAATTTGAAAGTCTAATCTTTGAAAATCAATATAAAATCAATCCGGAAGTGCCTTATATAATTTGAAAGTGGACAAAGATGTAAACTTGCTTTCAACGATGATAGTCTCCGGCTAGGTTGTACTTAAAAAAAATCATAACCGGTAACGTCATATAGTGTTAGAGCGCCCTCTAGTGGCAGGTTGAAAAATGTTTAAAATGAACAATCAGTTGATGTGTGTGGCGAAGTTCGCTGAAATCACTTTATAATTGATGTATATAATCAGCTTCATTCTAAGAACAACTTCAGGGGGAGAAATTTAAAGATCGATGACGTCACCAGACAGGAAGTTACAATGAAAAGACTTAAACCTTTAAAGAAATGCTGAAAAATCAAAAGCGGGAAATATAATCCAGATTTTTCCTTCGGATAGCAGAGTTAACATAGCCCCCGAGCTTTCTGATAATGACGTCATCAAGTATCAGATTACAAGCAATTAAAGATTTCTAGATTTATACTTTCAAAATCGATTAAAGATCAACCGTGAGAGATCTGATTTTGCTTTTTATGGGAACTGATAGAATAATCCAGGCAAGTGGTAAAGATGAAAATTGATGCGACGTCACAATGATGCTATCTGACGATTTTATGTAAATGTTTAGGTTTTTAATTGGCTGTTTCGGAAGTTTTCCGAAATAGCCCTAGTTTTCGTTAAGATTTTTTATTTTTTTGGGCTGTTTCGGAAGTTTTCCAAAACAGGCTTTGTTTTCGTTTAGATTTTTTTTTTTTTTCTCTTTCAGACTATTGCCCATAGCATTTGTACACGTTTTCTTTTGTACCGGCACTTTGGCTACTTTTATGCACCCAATTGCCTTTAAACTTGGCAGACACTTAGAGTAGACCAACTGCTCAGAATGTGTGGCGAACTTTTACGTCATGATGACGTCATCACGTGATTTTTTATGAATTTTGGAAATGATAAAATCGTAACATTCTTTTAAATATATCTGGCAAACAAAATAAGATATTTTCAAAATTCTATTTGTTATAGCTTTGGTATGTCTCAAAGATATGCCCTAAAAAGCGAAAATTGTGTGACGTCATGATGACGTCATCAAAAATGTGTTTTTTTTAGGGCATGTAAGGGTCGGTCTGAATAAAAAATGTATACTCTGAATTTTTCTCTACCGGAATTTCAAAGTTTCATGATCGTGGCTCACTCAAGTAAGAAATAACAGCCATTTGAAAATTTAGACCAAATTCAATATAACACAAAGGAATTTTGGGAAGGGCCGATAACCATGGCTATAAATGTGCATGCTTAGGCCGTGGGCCGAGTCTCAAAAAGAGCTTCTTTCGTAACGTACCTAAGGAGGATGATTTCTTTTTGGTTTGTTCAATAGAAATAAATATCAAAGATAGTATTTGGGTTGTTCTTAGTTGTGAATCTTGTTTGTTAATGAGCACAACACTCTCAAACTTTAGAAAAAAATGCATTTCTTCTAACGGAAAGAGGCTGAAAAGTGACTAGTCTGGCGCAGTTCTCCGTGTGTATGTGACGTCTGGGAGCCATGCAATAGTCTCCATAGTGCCGCGCATTGTTTACGTAAATTCAGGAGACTACGAGCGAGCGATGCATGCATGTCAGAAGAGAGCGGTCTCAAACGTAGACTTCGGCGATATTTCTTACAATTGTCGACATGACAGAGGAAAATTAAAACTTCAAAATACAAAATCCGTTACGGAATGTATCATACATGTAGCTCTTGCAGGTTTCCTTAGTTTGAAAATATTTCCTTTAGAAATACGTGAAAACAACAAGTGTATGCATGGTATGAGGCCGTCTGTGTCATGTTTACTTCGTACAGCTGCTGGTTGTGCACAATATGCACCCTGCATTTTCAGGTCGCTGACGCAATGCTTTCAAGCAAGGCTGTAGTGTAATGAAGGTGAGGTTTTTTCTTCCATATATTATCGATAGATTGATGCAATAGTCATGCATGTTTTGGTTGATTTTCAAAACTGCATACACCGAAGACTCGGTCACATGTATGCATGTGCAGTATACATGTACATGTACATGTACATGTACATATATGTATGTGAGGGCCCTAAACCAGGATTATAAGCAGAACTGCATTTCCGTCTGCAGGTCTGTATTTGTTGGTCGAGACTAGTATCATGGCCATCGTGGGCAGTGTTTTTATTTAAATGAAATGTTGAACACTGGGAGGTTAGTATTTAGTTTATTTACTTATTCGTTTATTTTGGTGTTGGATGGGGAGGGGGTGTTCTGTGAGAAAGGTTCCTCAGGCTCAGCTTTTGTGGTTGCAATTGAAAATACCAACATCTGCAGTCATCACTTTCTGAATGTTTTCTTTTCAAGGGGGTCACTATTGCATAGGAAAGAATGTAGTATTGAGGCGCCACTGTGTTGGTTGTGTATAATGTCTATGGTGACTCATGAACATTTCTAACAAAAAATTGAAATTGTTATGTCTCAAATTCCTGTTTGTTTTTTTCCTTTTGAACATATCTCCTATGACTGACCATCATTGTAATATATGGTGAAAAATGTAGCGGCAGGATGCTGCATTCTTTTCATTGAATATTTTGAAAAATTCTAAAAATGATAAACCAAACTGTTGCGTCCTTTAACCCCCCCCCCCCCCCCCCTCTTAAAAAGCACATATTGGTTGGGTTGATTTTGCACAACATGACATGTTCCAGGAAATTGTTTCCAATAGATTTGCCTGACAAGTTTAACATTTTCCAATAAATTTCATTAACCCTCCTGTTCTCAAGGCCAAAATGGAGCCAACTTACCCTATATATCCAAACCTATCAAGTGACAGATTGAAACACACAAACTGTGAGAGTTGGTGTTTAGAGTTTTCGATAGGCTGTGATATTTATAAGTATAGGAGGGTTTTATTGGGCCTTTATCAGGACATCCTGGATATTAGCAAACTATATCAAGATCTGAGAGAAGGATCCAACCATCATGAATAGTGTATATTTATAGTTGTTTTACTTTTTTTCAGCACGAGGGGTCTACCACCAGTCACTGAAGGACAAAGGATCTTTCAAAAGGGCCCATAGAAACTCCACCAGCATAACCAAGGACTGGATTGACTGGGCACTCCATTCATTCATCAAGGAAGAAATGCAACTTGATTTTACTGTGACCTTATTTTTTGAGTCAAGGCAATTTTGGGGGATTTCTGTTGCATGTTGTGCTTATGCCTTGTTGAATATCACCGATGAGGTGGCCCCGATGAAGCTACATGTACTTGGATTTTGAGCAGACATTGGAGCTAAAGTCATTTTTCTCCTGAGAAAGTGTAATCCATTACTTAACGTGACCAGATGCAAGTACTACCAAGGGATCTTTTTCTTTATGGACCATCAACCATTACGTAATATAGGGCATCTCATTCTTCAGTCTTGTTCCTTTATGGACCTTAAAAAGCCTTCAATAATCTAATGTGTGATATATCGGTGACTGTTTTATAACTGAATTATGCTATTCTTCAGCTGGAACAGTAAGGTTTGAGAAGAATAGTGGACTGTGGCCATCTGTTTCCTGAAAACTTGTGAATTAATATTGGAATATAACAGTCAGTCCAATAGCTGTTGGAAGTGAAGTTCCAATTCAAGACTGAAAAGGTAAAAAATTCTGCTTACTTAATTAATAAATTCAATGGCTAAAATTACTTTCCAGTATCACTTCGTTTCATTTAGATTACAATTAATAACAGACGAAAATAAAGAAATTGCTGACAAAAGTTAACATATTCATATAATGTTATTTCTTACTTGAGTGAGCCACTATCATGAAACTTTGGAATTCCGGTAGAGAAAAATTCAGCGTATACATTTTTTAATCAGACTGACCCTTACATGCGTTAAAAAAACCAAAAAAAAACATTTTTGATGACGTCATCATGACGTCACACAATTTTCGCTTTTTATGGCATATCTTTGAGACATACCAAAACAATAACAAATAGAATTTTGAAAATATCTTTTTTTGTTCGCCAGATATATTTAAAAGAATGTTACGATTTTAACATTTCAAAAATTCATAAAAAATCATGTGATGACGTCATCATGACGTAAAAGTTCGCCACACATTCTGAGCAGTTGGTCTCCAAGTTTAAAGGCAATTGGGTGCATAAAAGTAGCCAAAGTGCCGGTACAAAAGAAAACGTGTACAAATGCTATGGGCAATAATCTGAAAGAGAAAACAAAAAACAAAAACAAAAATCTTAACGAAAACTAGGGCTGTTTCAGAAACTTCCGAAACAGCCAATTAAAAACCTAAAAATTAACAAAAAATCGTCAGATAGCGTCATTGTGACGTCACATGAATGTTCATCTTTACCACTTGCCTGGATTATTCTATCAGTTCCCATAAAAAGCAAAATCAGATCTCTCACGGTTGATCTTTAATCGATTTTGACAAATAAAATCTAGAAATCTTTAATTGCTTGTAATCTGATACTTAATGACGTCATTGTGACGTCATTATCAGAAAGCTCGGGGGCTATGTTAACTCTGCTATCCGAAGGAAAAATCTGGATTATATTTCCCGCGGTTGATTTAAGTCTTTTCATTGTAACTTCCTGTCTGGTGACGTCATCAATCTTTAAATTTCTCCCCCTGAAGTTGTTCTTAGAATGAAGCTGATTATATACATCAATTATAAAGTGATTTCAGCGAACTTCGCCACACACATCAACTGAAAGTTCATTTTGAACATTTTTAAACCTGCCGCTAGAGGGCGCTCGAACATTTTATGACGTCACAGGTAATTTTTTTGTGAAGTACAACCTGGGCGGAGTTCACATCTTTTTCCACTTTCAAATTATGTAAGGCACTTCCGGTTTGGACCGGAGGGAAGGGTCACGTGATTTGACGCACACGAGATAAAATGAAGATCCTGGTTTATACTATCAATTGACACTAAAACCAAGATCAGGGGTCTCACAGCTGATTTTTATATAGCATTTTAAAGATTAAAAATATTTATCTTAAATCGCTTGAAATATGAAACGTGATAGCACGCCAAAGACGTTTTTGGATTTCTTGACGACTGACTCGATCGCCTAGATCTGCTCTAATTTTAAGGAATACGATACGCCATATTACTTTAAAACAAAATCGATTACATCTTCCATAATAACCTCTTAAATTTGTTCTTATTATCGCCTATAGCCCAAAACAGATTTGGAACTTTAAAACCCTCCTGTTCTCAGGGCCAAAATCGACCCATCAAATGTCAGATTGAAACACACAAAAACTGTCAGAGTTGGTGTGAAGAGTTTTTGATAGGCTGTGATAGTTATACATGTAAGTATAGGTGGGTTAAAAGTATCTGCAGACTACACAAAAACAACTTTTCAAGACTACCGCGCAGCCAGCCCAAACGGTAGTGCGCATGCGAGTGGTTGCCAGGCAAATCGCGCATGAGCATTGCGCCTTCACGCAACAGCATCGCGGAATTTCGGTCACGCGCGCGTGCACACGTAACTCGGTATGAAACTGATGAAAGAGTCTACAAGTTTAACGTTGCTTTTGAGTTTATTTTCCTGAAAAACGTCGGCCAGCGTAGCATATGGAATTCCTGAACCTAACGGATAGATAGATAAGGACACAAAGAGTATGTGTGGGCATGAAAATAATTTTACGAGGTAAAACGTGAAAAAAATCCTGTTAAAATTTTGATTTCAATTAATGCGACATCTCGACTCTCGTATCCTGGACGTCAGTCGTAGTGCAATGATCTGATGAAGACATCGTCCAACCTGGGCTAGCTTGGACCCTACTATCGCCAGATCATGTCCAAATGAGAAAGATTTTAGTTTTACTTTAATTTTTAATACCCCCCACCAAAATCGGTAAGGAACAGCAAATCTTGGAAAATAACCATCCATTTGTGTTTGACATAGTTGTATAAACACTTGGCACAACCTTTCATTTTGAGAATTTGTTTGGACATTTTTTATATTTATAGGGGAAGAAAGTTTGTGTTTTCTGTGTTAGAAGTTCTTGGCACCATGTAATTTGTAAAGTCACTCAAACTCAAAGTCAAAGTGTTCACGTACATGTTGATTTCTTCGTCATTTTTTACAGATTTTGCCGACATAAATCTTGAAATAACAGGTTGTGCCACATGTTTAGACAGTTGTTATCAAGGAGGGTTGGTTATTTTGCAAGATTTTGCTGTTCTTGACCGATTTTGGTGGGGGGTACTGTATAAAGTAAAATCTTTCCCTAACTGTTAGGCCTACATCATGTAGGTTTAATAATCCCCATCAAATTGAACAGAAATTGAAAAATGATGAAATAAGCTTTAATTTGATGTGTGTCTCAAACACCTTGGAGAGTTCCAAGTATTTTTCCTGAATTTTGAAAGTTTGCGCATTTATCATTGGAGTCTGTGGAAGTTTATTTAGGCCTACCATGGAGGAAGGATATACCGATGACCATCGCTGCATTGCGAACGTGTAGGCCTAATTTAGACGAGTTCCTGATGACATGACCCATTTTGGTGGGGCCGTGCGGAGATAGCCTAAACAAAAAATCCATCACGCCTGATATTGATAATGCTGCTGATAGAAAAAAACACGAAACAATACCTACCTAATGTGACAGAATTCAGCAACTTTGTAGACCTGCTACATGTGTGTGTAGGCTATGTGTAGGCCTAGTTTGAGTTTTTGATGCAAAACACCAACACTTTCCCACTACATCACAATAATGGCGACTGTTAGACTGGTCCCCGCCCTCAAATAATAAGCGGGATCTCTGATCTCCATTCATCAGTGTATCAGCTTCGATAACGCACTTTAACCATAGGGGATTTTCGAAACGCTGGCTTCGTCTCGGCTTCGGCTCCGTCTCCGACTTATAACTGAGAAGCAAACCAAATGGAAATATTCCAAATTTTGGTGCATAAGTTCTGCTTCAGGGTCATTCATTCGGTTGATTATGAAAGCAAAAATTAGAATACTTACATTTTGTTTGCTTCTCAGCTATTCAGAAGTCGGAGACGAAGCTGAAGCCAAGACGAAGCCAGGCGTTTCGAGAAAAAAAACTATAAACGCAGATATAGGCCTATCAAATAGCCGTATAAAATGCGTACACAATTTCGAGTTTTCCATAGGTTTGTACACAAACATATAGACTAATCCGGCGACCAAAATTGGAAGCATTTACTGCGGTGGCATCACGCCCGCGTGCATATTTTACGCACGCGCTCGATGCAGCTTCGACCAACAGGGTGTTTACAACTTGCCAAAATGCGCGCGCGACTGAAATTAAAGAACGCGCGCAACCTGCACGCGAGCGCGGCACCACTGTAAAAATGGCGTCGGCGAATTCCTGTATATAGACCTTATCGCAAATACCGCCTGGATGAGACGTCACAATGGTTACTAGGGACGTGGGAAAGAAACGCGCACCAAAATCGCTCCCATTTTCTTCCTACAATCCCTTGTGACCATTGTGACGTCTCGATCAGGCGGTATTTGCGATGGTCTATGGATGCGCCCAGCAGGCATCACTTTGTACATCGAGTCAGCGCTTTAGTAATTTAATTTTCTTCCTACGTTCCTTCGTCAGAAAATGTATTTCTTTTCTATATCTCCCTCATGTTCACAAACCGAAAGAAAAGAGAAAGACAAGAAATGGTTTGGTGAACTATTGGGATGGTAGAGCACTGGAACTCGCTCAGTTTATTCTTACATATACACGTACCCGACGTGCCCTGAAATCTGCGTATCCATCATCCATAGTGTACACAAGTACGTGTGTTATGAGAGCTACAATCTCTTACAGTATAGGTAAAATTAATTCAGTTTGGAAGCGCAGGATTGACTAGGATATTTGTAATTATTCATTCATTTATTTTTTAAATCTAACGTTAGACCTAAATGCCGAGAGACTTGGAAGGAATGAGGGTCAGTAAGCATTGCGAGCTTTATCGGTTTTCCATCTGCCGCGCCTTGATATCAATTCAGGAGGCACGAGAGCATTGTATGCTGCGGACGCGCCGCCATACCGCAGGCTGTGCAATCCGAATTTCGATATGTCTGGCACATAATAAGGTTTGGGTGCACCCAAAATTATCTCTCGTGTTCTAGTATAACTGCATGAGGCTGTGGGAGGTGGGAACAAGACCGTTTTTGGGTGAGGTGAGCCTCTGAATGAGAGGCAATTAAATCGGAATCGGTTGAGTCTCCTAATGCGTCGAGGTATCGTTCAGCGATGGCTACAGGATATGTAGGTTTGCGTGTTCTGGCTATTGTGACGTAAGAACCTTGCCTAAATTGGTCTGTTTTAGATCTCGGCAGGTAAATTATAAGGCTATCGTTACAGAAAGAACAATCTTTACGCCGGATAGCACTGACTTCATCAAATCTTAGAAAAGCAGCATAGCTAACAAAAAAAATAAATAGAACACGGAGATCTGCCAATGTTGCAGCAGAATTGCCATATTGCTTGAACAGTTTTTCTAAAATGTCTGATGTAATTGGCTCCTTTCTGGCAGTAGGTGAAGCATATGGGTGCGGTTATAGCCTTGGACAGCGGTTTTGAGTGTCCTCTGTTGGTGACGGGAGACCTGCCAGGTTGTGCGCCCATTTAACAGCTGCTGCCAGTGAGTTGGCTGCTGACTTAAGCCCCAGTCCCATACAGTACGGTTCATCACGGACCTACAAGGTTCACCCCGGACCATGAACCGTGGTGAACCGGGACCTCTTGGTCAAATTTTGAAGAAAATCACGACCGACGACCGTCGTCCAGGTTGCACCACGTTTCTTACACGGATCACCATTGTCCACCCCGGCAGCACCCCGACAGCGCCCCGACAGCACTACGGATGAACAGGGTTTCAGTACGGTTTAGCTACGGTTCGCCCCGGACCACCACGATTCACCACGGTTCACCCCGGCATCGCTACGGTTCTCCCCGGCATCGCTACGGTTCGCCACGGTTTGTCCCGGCGCCACTACGGTGGCGAACCGTGTTGGGTCCTGGGTGATACGTAATTGCCCCGTGAAGATATGTGGCGTTGATGGGGTTAAAAATAACTCCCGGTTCTGCACGGTTCTACCTGGACGACCCCGTTGCCACTACGATCCCACTAAGGCCCACCCCGTTGCACCCCGGCACAGCGACGGTTCACCCCGGTTCGGGTGATCGTCCCGGTTCACCCCGGCAGTTTTTGACATGTCAAAAACTGCCGGGGCAGCTCACGGTTATTCACGGACCACCACGGACCACCACGGACCATCCAGGCATTGCTACGGTTCGACACACGGTTCACCACGGTTCATTAACCGGCATGAACCGGGGGCCCTGTGGGACTGGGGCTTTAGCCCTTGAAGATGTTGTTAGGTGTGCGAGGTAGATGGAGAGATGAAAATTAGGCTCTGCCGGGAAAGCCGTGAGGCCTGGCTTGGAGTTTGCCCAGCGCTTCCATGTTGCTGCGTACTTGGCATTTGTTGAGGCAGCTTTGGCGGATAGCAGTAAGGTTGGAAGAGTGTTGGTTGCGAGGTCACGTAGAGTGGGATCTCTTAAAGTCGCCGTGGCTCTGTTCCACGATTCTGCCCAAAAAGGGGAAACAAGAACAACAAGCAAAAATGTGTACGAATACAACGCCAAAAAGCGTAGGAAAACTAATGTTTCCGATAAACTACTTCAGCTTTCGCTCAGTGCCCAAAAAAGCAGCAAAAACTGTTCTCCTTGTCATATTTACAACTTGATGGAAAAATTCAAGTCAACTTAAATTAACCTAAATGTGCGGGAATTGTTTTGAGACTGAAAGTGATTTGAGGCAGGGCGATCGGTGCCAGTCCAGCATTTCTGCTGGCACTCGGAGGCCACGAAAAAAACCTTAGTTTTTAAGAGGAAACGTGGTTGCATCCTATAGGGCACCGATCGAGGGTGCACTCCTTGCTCCCTGCAGTTTATCATATCGTTAATATTATTATCATTATTATTGGGTTTTAGTCGGGCGGGAGGGCGAGCGAGGTTCGAATGCTCAGACCGAGAAGAAAGGCATTGAATGCAATGCCAGCTTATAAGCTAAGGGCGTTGGGGGTACCGAAAACGTTACGTAACGTCTCTATTGAGCCCACCTGTCGTTCGATAACAAAAAGAAATGGCATTTTCTTCCTACGTTCCTACGTCAGAAAATTAATTTCTTTTCTGTATCTCATTCATGTGATGGAGTTCACAAACCGAACGAAAAGAGACAGACAAGAAATGGTTTGGTGAACTATTGGGATGGTAGAGCACTGGAACTCGCTCATGAGAAACGCCATAGAAGGTGAAAACATTAATGGGTGAGAAATTTTGATCGGCCGTCAAATTCGGCTAATTTCGACTACAAACGGTCTTGTTTGATTCCCAAATTAATTATTTAGGAACACAAATTCAATATGTCATTCGACCGATAATGCAAGGCTACAAATCAGCCTGACGCCTTACAAATTGCGTCTTAACACAAAACAATTATTGTTCTCTCTTGGGGCTTGATTTGGTACTTACATGCACTAGTCAATTGAAACGCGGTTTGCAATAATCGAGGTTCCTGCAGAAGAAATCCCGATTGAATTTATCGACTGTGCTGGTACTATCAAATCTGGGGGTCAATTGAAAAATGTGCCACACTGGGTGTGAATCATCCGGTAATACAAGGCTACAAATTTGCCTGATGACTTACAAATTGCATCTGAGCAGATTGTTCTCTATTTGCATGTATTATTCAACTAATACATAGTTTGCAATAACCGAGGTCCGAGCAGCAGAAACCCCTACTGGATTATTCTGGGTGAACTGGAACAATCAAATCTGAGGGCCAGTGACAAAAAGGTTGGGTCTGCACGGAACTCTGAACTTGAACCTAGTGAAGGTGGGGAAAATGTTATTCTCATCAGTCTCCAATCACGAATTTGAGCATGTAAATGTACACCGTCGGGGCAAATTATATAGGCCAAAAATGTGACGAGGGCCACCTATAGTACCGGTATAGGGACGACCAAAGTTCCCCAAGCTTTGCTTGCCTTCTCCATCCGCTTAACAACCTGTACGATGAGGGAGACAGGGGGACAAAAATAATTGTTCTCTGCTGACCAGTTTTGACAAAAAGCATTGACTCCAGATACGCCCTTACACCAAAATGTGGCGTTAAAAACGGGCAGCTTTTTGTTTTGAGGCGACGCGAAACCGTCGACCGTATGTGGACCCCACGTTGAATCGATTATAGAGAAGCAATGATCGTCAATTGCCCAAATGTCATATAATCCTTAAATTTACTGATTTTGTCAGCTATCTTGTTCTCTTTTCTAGGAAGCCATTCGGGCGCAATAAATGTCTATACGGCTAAGCGGTGTAAATCTGCTCTTGCGCTGCCGCGTTTAAGAATTGCGGGTACGTTCGCGTTGTCTGTGAACCATTAATGCTGTGGGCAATCCCTAGCTATGGGAGATGATGTTTGCCACTGCCGATAATTCGCGCCAGGTTGAGCTTTTGTGCCTATCCGACTGCGTCCAGTGGCCGTGAAAGCTCAGGTGCAGGTGTAGTTGATTGTGAACATAGCCGCCGTAGCCGATCTCGCTTGCTTATGAGTACACTTGCATGGTGGGTACAAGGCGGTATTTGAAAGGAAAACCGTTCAGACTCGTTAGGTTGCGCGTCCAAAACTCGAGTTCGGATAAAACTGGATAAATGGGTATTGGGCTAAACCAAGACGCGCGAGATTCGACAGTGCGGTAACATTCACGGGTCCTGAACCTAGCGATTGGACCTAATGCCGGGGTCATTGAGATAATCTGACCTGTTATAGAGGCTAAATTCTTGACTGCGGTGTATGTCGGAGAGCAACTTAGCAATCTTTGAATCCGGAACAAAAACTTAGTGTCACGCGAATCAATGATGAAACCCAAATAGTTTATTTGGGGTGTGGGGTCCCAAAATCATATGGACGAATCCGCTGCGGGCGATAGTAGATTGTACAATATACCGATTAGCGATGGCTGAATCTAGTGAGGAAGAAACAATGAGGCCGTCGTCAATGTAAACAAATGAGAGTATCCCGAGGGCGCGCCAACTGTACACTAAGTGCCTCACCATCTTGGTGAAAATGTGACAAGCACTGCTGATGAGGCCGAATGGGAGGACTGTAAAAACGTAATGTTTATGCCGCCAAGAAAATCCGAGATATTGCTGATGAGGGGGGTAAATATCGATGTGGTGGTAGCCGGACTCGAAATCGAAGGAAAAATATAACTGATTGTAACCAAGAACCTGTGCAATGTGGTTAAGATCTTCGTACTTGAAAGGAGTTGTGAATACGCACTTGTTCGGGTGTCGGAGGTCTAAAACAAGGCGCAATTTCTTGCCCTCAGCTACAGTTAACGGGTTACAGCATTAAGGTTGCGACCCCACTTCGACTATGCAGCATTTTCAGATGAGATCGGCAATTGCCGTTTCGAAAAAATCAGCATGTGTCAAACTGGAATTATTATGTTTGGCACTGAAGGGGGGCGGGGTTGATAGAAAAGGTATCTTGTAACCATGGGTTATGGTGTCAATGACCAAAGGGTTTGCTTTCAAATGCCCGGACCAATATTTTGAACATGGTTTCAATCTACCTTTTACGCTGTCTGGAGTCCATCCGTCGCCTTCTGCGATTTCCCAGTCTCTCGGTGTGTGGTTTTCACGCGGAGGAATCTCTGGGGTTGCTAGACTGTGCTCCGCTTCGCACGGCTCGGAGTGCTGGGCAATAGGCGCGGACATGGCCGATGATGCCGCACTGAAAACAGACTCGGCTGTCGGTGTTGAAGGTGGAGATAGGGTAGCAGGGGTAGCGGCGAAAATTACGCTGAGTAGACATACCGTATTCATCGAAAGGCGTGGCATGGGGGCGGTGTACGGTTTGGCTCTGGTCTTTGTCTTCTTTGCCGTCTAGGCTTTTTTGGAGGCGGCTGACTTTTCGGCTTTGCGAAGACGTTTCTCGTCATCAGAGTCTTCAGCCAGATTGTCGGCTACATATTCCTTGACAGTAGACCAGCCGTGAGGGGATCTGTCGGCCAATGAGCTTTTGGCGTTTCTTTACAAGAACCAATGCTTCAGTAAGGCCGTCCTTGGCAGAAAGTTCGTCGCCGGCCTCCAAAGACTCCAAAGACTCCAATGCTGATTCAATGAAGTCTTTAACCTTCTCAGAGTGCTCAAATTGTTCGCGGTTGCCTTCGCTCTTGAGAGGGGTCGAAATCTCAGAGAGTTTCTGCTTCTTAGTGGTTGAAGCTATCTTCTTCTGGAGAGAATTAATTGCCGACAATATCTCACTATTGCTGGTCTGTTGGTCGTCGAACATCATGGAGATTTAATAGGAGTAATTGTGACCCGCAATGGTACAGTAAATAGAATATATCGGCAAAACGTATAATAAAACGTGTGCAACAACAAGACGTATATCGTAAGCAAAGCTTATAGCGAGCGAGGTTCGAATGCTCAGACCGAGAAGAAAGGCATTGTTGTTGTTGTTGTTGTAGTAGGTTTTGTTGGCACTTTCGGCAGACTACGTGCCCTTTGTGCCATCAACAATGAAAATTAAGCAGAGCCGGTGTTTCCAACAATTCTGGAATGGCTTTCTACACGTATTGAGGACAATTCCATAGACTGACAAACCTTGACTGTATAAGCTTATGATGGCATCAAGTTTTATAGGTTCCTTGTTCAGTAACATAGATGTACATTGGTATGTCACATCAGCAGTATCCAGTTGCATATCCTGCGTGTGTAAACAGAATGGGAAATATATAATGAAGTGAGATCACGGGAGGGTTGTGTACGTGTGAGGGTGTAAGTGATTCTCCGAAGATAGAAGTGCCATGGTGGTCCTGCAAGCCGGGCCGTTTTCCTTGCAATTTAAGAGCCCGTGCTCCGCCGGTATATTCGCAGGCCCGCATAACTCCAGGTGATGAGGGTGGCACCCTGTCCAGCCAATCATCAAACACCCAAAATAGTTGAGTATCTATGGGGGACCCCCCGTGCACCCCCCCCCCCCCCAGAACTAATCCACACCAACTTTTTCTGGTGCGTTTTAAGGTCCTAAAACACATTTGGGATGTTAACAGTGAAAAAAACCCGATGCTCTGGCGATATCCAAGATGGCAGCCAATATGGCCGCCAAAAATGGTCAAAATTGGGAAAAGTCATATATCAGCCAAAATATATGATAAAAATATTTTTTTAAATGTTAGATATATGTTTTCTGACCCTTACAAATTCATTTCTGGTATTCTCGTTTTGCTACCATGCTTCAAATTCAAGATGGCGGCCAATATGGCCAGCAAAAGTGGTCAAATTTGAGAAAAATCGTATTTATCAGCCAGAAATTTTGATAATGGCATGAATGAAATGATTTGATATATGTTTTTACCCTTACAAAATACTTTCAAGTATTCTTTTATTTTGCTACCATGCACCAAATTCAAAATGGCGGCCAATATGGATGGCAAAAAATGTCAAATTTGAGAAAAGTCATATATTGGCCAAAAAGGTAAGTGATGAGTGTAAGTAAAAGTTGACATTATGTAGGCCTATTTGAAAGTCATTTTAAACTCATATCTGGCTTTTTCTGATTTGTAAACATGTTTAAAATTCAAGATTGTGGTTCAAATTACCGTAGTAAATTAAAATAATTACAAAATACATGTATCAGCAATATATTAAAATAACCATGAACACTCACTTGCTGTTGTGAAAGAGAAAATAATACATATATATACCAATTCTTTAATATCTAGAGGTATCTCATAAAAGGCTTAAGTAAAACCTATAGACATTTTATATAGCGATTGTCAACCGCTTTAACACACACTTGGTAACACTACTGTTAAAGACAAAATAATATACCCATTATGTAATTTACAATTGGAGGTATCTCAAATACAGGCAAAAGTTAAACCTATAGACATTTTATATAGCGATTGTCCACGCTTTAACACACACTTGGTATTGTGAAAGACAAAATAATATACCTATTCTGTAATACATCTGGAGGTACCTCAAATAAAAGCAAAAGTTAAACCTATAGACATTTTATAATTATAGTGATTGTCCAACGCTTTAACACACACTGGGTATTGTGAAAGACAAAATAATAAACCCATTCTGTAATACATCTGGAGGTATCTCAAATAAAGGCGAAACTTAAACCTATACACATTTCAAGCGACTGTCCACCGCTTTCACACTTGATATTTTGAAAGAGGAAAAGCATTGCAATATCTACATTTCATATAGAGATTGTCTACTGCTTTGAATATGACATAGCATTAGTCACTGTCATAGTCGTGAAGACCTGAACAGTCAGATTTATTTACATCATCTCCATCGATATCGACATCTTCGTCATCTGACGTTTCCTCCTCTGTGACTTCAGCCAGGATGTCTTCAAGATGGGATTTGCAAGATGGGATGGCAAGACAGGTCCCTCTGACCACACTGGCTCAATGAAGTCTCCACATCAGGTCCAGCCATGCTCTGTAGGAGGTGGAATTTCCGCATCAGTCCCATCAGATCCACCCTTGCATCCTTCGACAGGCAGATTTCCACCACCTGTGACCAGCTAGGTTCTAGTGTCTCCGGAGCTGATTTCGGGAAGATTCAGCAGCTCACCCTTTCCTCCAGCAACCACGCCAAATCAAGAAATTCCTGAGTATCACAAAGCGCAGGACCAAGACCAGTCCAAGCCCTGCTTCCACCCAGGTAATGGGATCACCTATATCCCCACTCCCACAGCCCCGACCCTGGCCATGGGATCTTCTATATCTCTCTACGCCCCCAACCCTCCAGCTGAATGAGATGCTCTGTACCCTCTAACCTGCACCACACCAAACCCCACCTTCGCTCTCAAGAATCCTTCATCACCCGGCACATAGTCAACTACTAGACTCAATGAACACAAAGTCCATGGCAGAAAAGGAGACTATGAGAAATCATCCATAGTCAAACACTCCCACACCGAAGACCATCAGATCAACTGGAGCCAGGCCGAACTCATCACCAGCATCGAACGCTGGTACCCCTGCCGCATCAGAAAAGCCATTGAAATCTTCAAGCACAACACGGTTCCCCAAGACATCGGTTTCTCCATCAGCGACATCTGGGGCCGGCCCCATCTGGGGCCGGCCCCATCCTGACCTCCCAGTCCAATGGGTCTCCTATACCCTAGGATAACTTGTGTAACCAATGGGAGGGGGGATTCGGAGGACTAATATCGCCCAACCAGGACAGAGGCCCACGAACGACTATAAAGTACAAATCACCCCTCACAGGTCAATGGAAGTCACAATTGGATAATTCAAATGTATTTTATATACAATTACACAAGCATCAACATTTATTTTACATCAAAAACAAGTTATCAATTGTAGTGCATCCAAACAGGCAAAGTTAATCATAAAGTCGGCTCTTACTCGTGCCTCCAATTATGTACGAGACAGTAATTCTAAAGTGCTCGAAAAATCTGTAACGTAACGTCAAATGTTACCTGAAGTCCAATCAAATATTTAATTCTATTTACATCCTAGTTAACTTTATACTGGGATTAACACCATTTCGTGTCAACCATCAATTCGAGACAGTAAATCAAAACTGCTCAAAAATATCTGTAACAGTAATTAACTATTACCTGAAATCCAGTTAAATATTTAATTATATTGCAGCTTCACATGTTACGTTTATATTTAAATCAGCACTCTTGTGCAAGCAGTCAATTCAAAACAGTAAACCAAACTGCTTAAGAATCCTTCACAGGACTTTATAGTATTACCCGAATGCCAGTTAAGTATTTCTTTGGATGTTCTTTACAATCGATACAAAAATAAATATAACACTATTGTGAATTAAATATGCAACAATGTGTTACATATTCCCAGTTCCCAAGAGCTCTTTAAGCTTTGTGATAACGTAATTTAAGAATTTAATCCGGCCTTAAACGACAGTCAATACTGATCACAAATTGAAGTAAATTGAACTTCCCATCTCCAACTGAAGAAGGATCAAGGACAGCCAGCCCATGCAGCGTCTACAACCTGTGCCGGGACTACCGATCATCAGCGTCATAATAGCAAAACTCATCAGCGATGCCCTCAAACAAGCAGTATGCAGGAAAGGACGAGTCCCGAACAAGATGTAGTACAGGACAAAATGCTAAAATGCTTGCAGTGCAAGATTGCATAGCAAAGGACAAGTTCCGAGCAAGATGTAGTCAGGACAAAAATGCCAAGACGCAAGCAGTGCAAGATTGCATAACACACAGCAACCGTAGTCTCATGAAATGACAGACAGACTCCCTGTGCACGCAGCTACAGGCTAGTTTATAATAAACATGTTCCACTTGGATGCTTATACCTCACAAAAGCAAGCTAAAGATATTTGTATAATAAAATAATTCCACAATAGGCCTCGGGTTATAGAGACCCTGCAGCCAAAGAATTACCGAACAGGTAACAAAAGAGTCGGTTGGTTTGGTTGGTATGAAATAAAGAACAAATGGTCATACCAAGAATTGTTGAACAGATGCCAACCAGTGAACTATGTAGTTGACACAATGAAATAAAGAACAAATGAGAATAGCAAGAATTACTGGCCAGGTGACAAAGGTCTACTGGTCATAGGGACCCTGAAGCCAAAGAATTACTTAAACAGGTAACAAAAGAGTCGGTTGGTTGGTTGGTTGGTATGAAATAAAGAACAAATGATCATACCAAGAATTGAACAGATGCCAGCCAGGCAAGAATTACTGTACAGGTGACAAAGGTCGACTGGTCACACTCGAGACTGGTTTTTTTCTTAAAACACTGGATTACACAAGAGAAAACCCAATCTGTGCAAATTCTTTCAAAATTCTTTTTTTGTCATTGGTAGCGGAAAAATATCTCTTATAGTAGCAATTAACTCCTCCCAATATATCATTGGGAAAAGAAAGCCACCCTTTTTCCAAGAGTTTAAATGTAAATATAAATCTTCAGCATAATCAGATCTAGTTGACTCACCGCTAGTCTGTCACTAGGGGAAAAGAGATTATCTCCGTTGAGTCAAGATCCTGTAAATATGCAAGAAGTTAGAATTAGCCACCACTCCTGTAACAAAAAAATAGCACAACTGTAGGTTAAGTCTGATATAACCCATTTTGTTTTATGTATTAAAGTTCTGTTAAAACTAATGTATGCTGTAAATATTTTCAAGTGACAGAAATTGAACAATTTAAGTTGTCAACAATCATGCCAAAAGTAAGTAATTGTCCACAATTCCACATTCTATTCTAAGTACTCAAATGGAATTGCTTGCCACAATTGACGTACCTTAGCCAAGATCAAGCGATAAACATATGTTACAAATACTAAAAGCAATACAACGAATAACCAGATTACATGATTCCAATGGAGAGTAGGTCCAAACTGACCCATCAGGCAAGTTAAAGCTACGATACAATTCAATGCAATAAGTACCTCGAACAAATAATGTTGCTGATGATCGACTGCAATTTGCTGTCGAGACAAAACAGAACGAGGTTCTTTAAAAGGATTGGTATGTTGACCTCGAGTGGATCGCTTTGAGCGCCTTACAGGTGGAACAGATGGAAGACGTCGTCTCCTAGGAATTGAGGGATTTGGAAGAACTACTCCTATGTCCATGTCGGATGACTCCGATTCAGAGTTCGAGGGTGGAACTTGCAGAACAACATCTGGACATGACGTAGCCTGTTTAGAATGAGCAAAATCTGGAGGGACCATCTTCAATTGAGAAGAATTAACAGTTTTAGAAGGTCCCAACCCATCTGCTAACTGTATAACGTAAACAAATGATTCCTTGCCAACATGTTTAATAATCTTGTACACATCTGGAAAATAATAATCCTGCATTTTAGAACGCCCTGTGCTGTGTTTCCGTAATAAAACTAAATCTCCACACTTGTACTGTTTTGGGTTTGTTTTACGGTCATACAAAATTTTACTTTTAGCTAATTCCTTATTAAGTTTTAGCTTTGCAAGGCGATGAGCTTCTTTCAGTCGTTGACGATGAAGGGAAACCCAATCATCATCTGAAGTCGTTCTAGTCTCACCAACAAGTAAGATGTCTATAGGAAGTAACGACTCTCGCCCAAACATAAGGTAAAACGGAGAAAAACCAGTGGATGCGTGTTCTGTAGAATTGTATGCAAAGACAAGTTCCGACAGATACCTGGGCCAATAAGACTTTTGTTTAGCAGACAAAGTACGAAGCAGGTCATGCATAGTACGATTAAAGCGTTCGCACTGAGCGTTTCCAGCAGGATGATATGGAGTAGTGCGAGATTTTACAACATTGTACATTAAACACAATTCCCTGATTAAAGCAGATTCAAACTGTCTACCCTGGTCTGAATGGATTCGTTGAGGAACACCATACTTCCAATGGTCTAGAAGCACACAGATGACCCAATTGATTCCTGATGAAGGGCCTGGACAACTTAGAAACAGTGCAACGCTCACAATTCTGTATCCAGTTTCTCACATCTTGATACATGTATGGCCAAAAGCAACGCTGGCGAATGAGAGATAAGGTTCTTTCCTCACCTTGATGGCCAAATTCATCATGAAGGGAACTTAAAACCCTGTGTTTCAAAACAACAGGAGTAACAAGTTGATGCAGAAATCCCAATTTAGGATCCTCCATGTTCCTGTAAAGAACCCCATCATCCAATACAAGGCGTTTGGACTGTCGCAACAAAACCTTTACTGCATTTGACTCGAATTTATACCGAGATGAACAAGACACCTTAATTATTCAGATGAATATACAAATACCGCGATATATCTGAATCGGCTTGCTGCAGAGTCCGCAGTTCTTCCCTGGAATAACTTGGAAATGCAGATATGCTGGAACAATAACCAGCCACTACTCTGGGTGGACCCATATCACTGGATGTCTAAAATGCTTGAAGTTGCAACTCTGCTGGTAAAGTCGAAAAAGATAAATCTGAAGTATCAATACACGTTATTGAATGTGATGTAACAGTCTCACTTGAATCAACCTCAAACTGACGTGAAAGTCCATCAGCATTTCGATTAATGCGTCCGGGACGATAAATAATGTCGAAATTGTACGAAGCCAGACTGGCAACCCAACGTTGTTCGACAGCACCAAACTTATCAGTGGAGAGATAACACAAAGGATTATTATCTGTACGAACAGTAAAAGTAGAACCGTACAGATAATCTTTAAATTTTTCTGTAACGGCCCACTTTAATCCCAACAATTCCAATTTCAATGAGCTATAATTCTGCATAGTTTGCTCTTTTAGACGCAAAGAACGGCTTGCATAGGCGATAACCCTTTCTTGTCCGTCTTGTACTTGCGACAAGACCGCTCCTAAGCCAGACAAACTAGCATCTATGTCTAAAATGAAAGGCTTCTCAAAGTCTGCGTAAGATAGAATAGGTGTAGACACAAATTTTGATTTTAACTCATCCATTGCCTTCTGACAAGAATCACTCCATCTACTCCTAAAATATTTAGGCGAATGACTCCGACACTCGGCCACCAAAGCATGTAGTGGACGAGCTGTTTTAGCAAATCTAGGTACATAACGACGATAATAACTGGCAAAGCCTAAAAACGATCGAAGCTGTTTCACAGTGCGAGGCACAGGCCAATCCACAACTGCCCTAGTTTTCTCCGGATCAGTTGCAATTCCGTTGGCCGACAGCACGACACCCAAGTAATGAATTTCTTTTCGAAAGAGATGGCACTTGGAAGGTTTTAACTTCAGATTATGTTGTTCAAGTCGGGTGAACACTAAATCAAGATGTGCCATGTGTTCTTCGAAAGACTTGGAATATACACATATGCCATCTAAATAAACAAATAACATTTGGTATATCAAGTCACCTACGCACCTTTGCATCAAACGTTGGAAAGTAGCGGGTGCTCCGCAAAGACCAAATGGCATCCTTACATATTCATACAAACCCATAGGCGTTATAAATGCCGTCTTCTCTCTATCGGCCTCATTGACTCGAATTTGATGATATCCACTCACTAAATCTAGAGAGGAGAAATACTTGGCACCGACTGGAGCATCAACCAACTCTGAAATGCGAGGTAAAGGAAAAGCATCATTTTTAGTCACAGAATTTAAACGACGATAATCTACGCACATACGTAGCGTGCCATCTTTCTTCCTAGCAAGAACTATAGGAGCAGCATATGGACTGTAACTTTCAACAATAATTCTATTATCAAGAAGCTTGTGAATGTGTTCTTTAACTTCCTTGTATTGGTTAGGTGGCACCCGCCTATATGTCTGACAAATTGGATCTTTATGGGTAGTATTAATGTTATGTTCTACAGTATCTGTGTCACCCAAATCAAATTCGTTTGTTGCAAAAACATCCTTGTGTTTAAGTTATGCAAAAGTTGATGGATCTGTGCAAGTTCAGCATCAGTTCCATTAAAGTCACTCAAATCGACAGAAACGGACATTGGAACACCCGACTCTGGAAGCGATGTCTGAGAATAGTCATTATCTCGCTAACATGTATTTCATGTAGTAGTATGGTAATTGCCGATTCAGCGACAAATCCTATTTTTTCACTTTCTTCCCCAATTTTACTGTAGGTACATACGTCAAATTTAAAAAAAAACAAAATGTCTAAAAATACCCCAAATTTAATTCAAAATTTTGCTGGGGTACTACACACCAAAATTTGCACAAAATCAAGAAAATAAAAAGTATTTTCCATAGTCCACAAGCGTACGAAAACGCCCGGGCGCCCGGGCGAAAAAAGGCAAAACATGATTTGTCGTAGGGCAAAAAAAAAAACCCTCACCTCTACACTCAGTAGAGATGAGGGTTTTTTTGTGTTACGTAGATCTACTGTGTTACTAACTACAACTACTCTTTGCAAGGAGCGCTAGGCCTAGTCTCTAAACTCTCTTGAGCACTTGTGTAGCTAGGAGGCTCATCTCTACTCACGTTAGAATCACGCTCATATTCTTTACATATTTCTAATTTAAAGTTGTAAGTTTTGCGATAAGATCTTTTTTTTCTTTCGCTAGAAGCTCGACCACTTTCTTTTCGACCTCATCGTCTATTTCTTTTTGGTTAGAAACAGACTCTTCTCTCGCTTTAGTTTGTGTCCTAATAGCTTCTTTCATTCCATAAAACTTTTTTAATTCATCGTTAATCAAAGCAAATTCTTCGTGACTTACATCGCCATCATCTACAGCCTGAGACACTAATTCATTTATCGTATTTAATTTTGTTTCGGCTACTACTCTAATCTCATCGTGTTTCTTAGCTTTACCTCTAAACTTTTTACTAAATCGTTTTAATACCAAACTTACACCCACGCATCCTATAGCTAATCCTTCTAACACCACGCCTATAGGTATACTAATAACACCGACAACGCTGACTATGCCTATTGTACCGGATAAAGCTCCGACACATTCTATAACGGTCTCTGCGTTAGATAAACAGGTAATAATTTTATTATACTTTTTGTGTAACCGTTCTCTCTTATCTCTCTCGTTGGCTATCTCTTTTTGCACTCGTTCGATTTTATTTAACCTAAAGACTGAAGACTCGTTCGTTTCACTCGGGACATCAGGCAATTTAGGGTAAACGGATTCTGCGGTCATTTTATAAAGTCGTATATTTTATATGACTTATTATTTTAAATTTTTTTGCATGTATACTAGTATCAAAGTACCAACACCTACCAATAATGTCCACACGTGCTCCGCCAACCAACCTACCGACTTGCTCAATAGATTAAACAACCAACTCGCGATAGTACCCAAAATACCCGGTAATGCGGCTAATAACTTACCCCCCAGCTTTTTTAGCAAATTGGACAAGTTTTTTAAATGATTACTTATCCAATCTTTCACGTTACCTCCGGGCTTAGGCGGAACCGGGGTCGCTGCAGCAGCTGTTGCAGCGCCGCCACCAATAGCCGCCGCCAAAGAAGAAACGATCGTACTTATAGCTAAAGCAAACGCGGCCAATATACTAACGACCGTCACGCCCTGTTCTCGAAACAGAATTCTAATCTTTTCTCCTAGCGAGGTATCGCCATCTAGTATTTTATTAATCGTTTCTTTGATTCTAGCGATTTGACTTTTGAGTCCTAGCGGATCTTTCATCATTTAGATCTTTTAATCGATTGGCTATTTCTCGTCTCTCTCCTTCGCTCGTTGCTTCAGTTAGTTCAGCTTTGGTTTGATTAATTTCATCATCTAACCTTCTTAATTGAGCTAAATTTAATTCTAACTCACCTTTGTGAGTTTCTAACGCTTTGCTTAAACCAGCAATTTCTCTAAGGTTCTTTAATCCTGTAATTTTAGCAATTACTGTTTCTCGTTCAGCTAATACTTTTTCTCGTTCATTTAATGCTGTTCTTCGTTTAGCTACTACTTCTCTCGATCTATCTAATGTTTCTACTCGCCCCTTTAATGTATTTACTATTTTACCTAATTCTTTATCTCGTTTATCTAATTCTTTTTTTCGTTGATCTTTTGTATTAAGTAGTACATCTATTTCATATAGTAATTCACTAAAATCAACATCTTGGTTCGTTAAATCTACTTCTTCTATCAATTCATCTACGACTACTTTTTTTACGATATCGTCAACATCATCGGCCGCTTTTGGAAGTTCACTAATCTCAAGATTTTCGGGGTGTATCTGGCTTATTTCTTGTTGAGGTTTACTAATTAATCTAGCAGATGTATAATTAGCAAAACCAAGATGATATCTGATAAATTCTGCGCTAGTTTTCTGTTGAATAGTTTTTAATTGTAAAAACAAGCGCGGATTTTTTTTTTGTGTTAATTTAATCCATTTATTTTTTCTAACCCATTTTACAGATAATCCCCCATCTTTATCACTTTTAAAATTAGTAGTATCTTCAATATCTGCTGTATATCCACTAGTCTCATATGTATATTTATAGAAATTGGATAGTTTTTCTTTTAACAACATCACCTTAAGTTTTTCTATTGATGTAGAGTCATCTTTATTTAGTAGTTTTAACCGATTTTCTAATTCTTCTTGATAATCAGAAAACGGCCCTTCATCGTCTCTGTCTAATTCGAAATCAGCATCAGCATCAGCATCATTTTGTTCGTCTTCTCGACCTCGGTCACCCATTTCGAAATCTTCTCCACCTTCAGCCATTTTAATAAGTAGTATATTTTATATTTTACGTAGTATTTACTACATTCTGAGGAATTACTCCTTGGCTCACCAACCAAGTCTGAGTAGCTAGAGCGCTACCTACCGTAGCGGTGATTTTAATCGTATCTTCTACGTCTAACTTTCCTAAATCGGCGGGCTTAATTTTCAAAAGTTTTTTACTCAACATAGTATAACCTACGGTCAACAAACTCAACACAGCGCCGTGATAAAGAGTATTTGCAACGTTCTTCGTATCCATTTTACTTGTACAAACATTTTTTTTATTTTTATTTATTCCATTTCTAATAGGTCTTCAACTTTAGGGGTTGAAGTTGCGATCGCAACTCCTACTCCAACCTCTCGCTGCGAATCTACAGGCTTACTCTTTTTAAACGCGAGATACCCAATTCCTAAAACAACCAAACCAACTATCGCATATCCCCAGCTCGGAATGTCTCTCATCGTTAGCGCTGGCGTTTGCTGGGGAGGTTCTTCTTCTATACTTTGCATTTTTTGTATTTGTTCTTTCATCTTTCTGTTTCTTTCAGCCAGTTTTTTACCTTGCTCTACTCTTTTAGGGTCTTTTGCTCTTTTTTTTGTGACTCTTGATAGAGCCGACTGAGTCGGCTCTTGGGGAGGCAGAGCCGGCTCTTGGGGAGGCGAAGCCGGCTCTTGGGGAGTTTCTTGGGAAGGCTGAGGGGTCTCTGATACTTGATCCGTCGTTGTCGTTTCTAGACTCATCTTTTATAATAATACTACTATTATTTGTAACGCTATTATTACTACTATCTACCTGTAAATGTTTAGTCGTGATCAACATAGCCACCAAAGGAGATAAATAAACCCCATAATTGTAATGCACTTCGCAAAGTAAACTGGACAAGCTGCTAGAAATAACGGGATCTTTTTCTAAGTCGTTGATAAGGGCTTCTTCAGAATCTAAACAAAGTTTATAACCGAATGGTGAAGCCAGCGGCAAAGTCGCGCCTAAAGCTTTTGCGTAACAGGTCAACACGCAACTCCCCAAACTGACTATCATTTCTTTACCGAGCTTGGCTTCGTATTTTTATATAGCTTTTCTTGTTTTTCCGCAGTCAAGCTCTCTATTTCATTGACGGAGTATTCTTTACCGAAATATTTTTTAGAATCACCGGAAGCAACTACGCCTAAAAGTCTATTTTTAGGCATAGTTGCTTCTGGGGTCGTAGCTACAGTCGTCACTAAGCTGGGTGTAGCAGCTACTGTTAGATGAGGTTCTTGAGATAACGTGCTTAGAGATTCTATTGACTTGCTCATTTAAAATAGAACTATATTTTTAAATCTTATTTCTACAAGAAATATAATCGTAAGAAAATAAAGATAAGTTGATGGCTATTACTAGTTTTAATAATAGGTCTAGATATTCTATCATATTTTATAGATGACTAGATAATCTATAGATCATCTATTAGTTATCTATAGATCATCTATTAGTTATCTAACAGGTATCTAACAGTTATCTAACAGGTATCTAACAGTTATCTAACAGGTATCTAACAGTTATCTATCAGTTATCTATCAGTTATCTAACAGTTATCTATAAACCATCTATCAATCATCTAATAGATCATCTATAGATCAACTATAGATCAACTATAGATCAACTGCCAACAGACAGGAGGATCAGTTTTTACCAATAATTTACTAAAAGGCACATCTCTTAAGATCTTTTTAATTCTCGATCTTTCTTCTAAAGGAACCGCATCATTTTCATCGAGACATTGATCGAAACTATTCTTATCTTTGCAATAGAACAATACGACAAATGCAGTTTGAGCTCTAAAATCTGTCATTACGCAATTATACTTTTGAGTCATCAACCAACAGTAGTGATTGTCGTGCCTACCGCTAAACGCCAATTTCGTTAAAACGCAAGTGTTTTTCCCGAGCGCTGCCTTACGATATTTTATTTCTTGTTCCGAGCTACAATCGTCTATCAAAAATAGAACGTGCGATCCTTTAAATCGAGCTCTATAAAATTCTAAAGCTTCGTTGAGAGACACCTTTTCTACCTCTAAATCGCATAGGTATATCTCGGGATCTAACCACAACCAACGTCTCTCGCGATATGTCTTGTTGTTGCTCAACGTAGGACAAATAACTACGATATTTTCAAAGTGATCTTTATACTCAGTTTCTAATAGATCTAAAATATATTTGGTTTTACCCGAATTAGTCCTACCGCATACTAGCGCGCAGTGTGGTGTTTTTGGAAACGCTTTATACATATTTAATAGTATGGTTTACTTTTTGGATTTTAAGAGTAACTACCGCTAAATCTTCCATCTTCTAACACCAACTGACCATCCATCACCAAGAAAACGTAACATTTTAGAGCACCAGATGCCTCAGCCTCTCTTTCTAAATGGAGAGAAATACCGCCACCCACGTCTCCTATTTTCCTGCCAGAACCGTGACTTTTGTTGTCGTCGGTTACCCTCGTATCTAGCCAAAGACCGTAACTAGTGGTTAAATAGGAGCCTAGCGTCATATCGTGTAAGCCTAAGTCTTTGGACACGCTGGCACCAAATTCTGTATTAGAGTCGCCGAAAAACTTGGTAATCTCGTCCCAGTGTTGATAACGCTTCATGCCCTGACTATACAATTGATTCGGCTTACCCTCTATCGTAACGTCTACTTTTTCGATCTTTGGATTATAAAAAATTCGAGGATCTTTTTCACCCGACTCTTTAAATAAAAGAAGTATACCTTTGAGACTTCTAATGGCTTGATTTAGATTAATGTTCCAAGTAGTATCGGACTTGTTTAGCGTTAAAACCGTATATCTTTGAACTTTTTCGTATAGAAAATGAGTTTTACCTCGATATTTTTGTCTGATACTATCTGCCAATGTTTTATTAGTCACCGTTTCAAACTCGAGATCTAACCCAGAAATTTTATACTTCGCGTTAGAATCGGTAGATTTTACTACACTCGAGTGATCGTTAAAAGTAAATTCATAAGTTAGTCTATCTTTGAGCGTCGATGGACTAAAAGGCTGATGATCTGTAAGCATTTCAAAATCTAGAGGAATGTAATATCGGTTACCGTAGGCGTTGGCAATCGCTTTGTCATTTCCACCATTCTCGCTAGCAACCCCATCGCTAGCGCCGATTCTGAGTTTCGTGACGTTGCTATCTTCGAGTCCTCGATACGCATCGTTCGCGCTGGCTGGTCGCCACATGTCTTTATACGCGTTATATACATCGGCATCCGTAAACGCTACGAAATCTTTACCTTCTAGTTTGATTCTTACGCCACTAATTAAATTTCGGGCAACGTTATAATATAGAGTTCTTGCATCGTCTTCGCCAGCGCCTTCAGATTCTAAGTCTATATTAAAAGCTAATCGTACTGTACCCGGCACGACTACATCGTCTTGACTCAACATAGGAAATTCAACGATCAACAGACTGCCAGCCGACGCGGTACTAGGATTATGAGTAATAACCATCGATTGTCTCAACCCCTTCAACGCTCTAGGATTTTTTAAACTTCTGTGTGGATTCAGTTTGCTTCCATAAATTGCGTTCATTTTACTTAACGAAACAAAATAAAAAGCAAAAAAACTTTTAAATAAACTTAAACTTTTAGACAAACTTATAAACTAAATAACCTAAAACAAAAGCAAAAACTTTTAAATAAACTTGTAAACTAAAAATCCTAAAACAGCAGTGCCTCCTACGATAAATGCAATTTCACCATCTTTTTGGCCTTCGCTGGGTACGTAAAAGTCTGACAATACAGGTTCACGAGGTAATCGCATATCTTCGTTGGTTACTTCGTTATATAGTCTCAACGCCTCATCTACATTTCTAAAATCTTTTTGAGCCCTGGCTTCTTTATGTAGTCGATCGTTTAGATAATCTAGAACCTTGGTTCTTTGTTCCACCCACTCTTGTTTAGCTCGAGTTAATTGTTCTAAAGCGAGGTCGTGTCGTTTACGTTCTTCAGCCGACGACCCACCCATCTTTGAAAATAGAAAGTTCGATCCGCTAAACGCTAAAGCGTTTACAAGAGCTCCACCAATCATCATTAATGCACTCGCCATTTTTAATAAGTCGTTAAAATTTTTACAAAGTATAAAATAAAATGGAAACAAAACTAAGTAAAATATTTTACAGCCCTAAAGGATATTGGAAAGGTGCAGGCGCTATAAAAAAATTGTCGTTAAAAGCTAACGTACCCGAGCCAGACGTTAGAAATTGGTTGAGAAAACAAGCCATGTGGCAAATATATTTACCACCCCCCAGTTTTATACCGAGACCTACGAGTCTCAATAAGGTTATAGGGCGGCCTAATGAACAACATCAAGCGGATCTGTTGTATCTACCTCACGATGTAGTTAAACGCAAAAGATATAAATACGCGTTGACGATCGTCGATGTGGCCACTCGATATAAAGAAGCTGAACCCTTGACGAATAAAACGAGTACTCAAGTTGTAGAGGCGATAAAAAAGATTTACAAAAGATCGCCCTTGTCTTGGCCTCTCACTATAAAAGTAGACCCCGGTACAGAATTTATGGCTGAATTTAATACTTTGATGCAGACTCGCAACGTCGCAGTACAGAAAGGCGAGGTTGGCAATCATAGAGCTCAAGGTATAGTAGAAAGATTTAATCGTACTTTAGCCGAAAGATTATTCGGTCATCAATACGCTCAAGAAATGTTAGAGCCTACCGAGCGCAGCCGCGAGTGGGTAAAAAGATTGCCCGATGTCATAAAAGCGTTAAACGACGAAGAAACTAGATTAATATCGACTATGAAAGGTAAACCGTTAACTCCTCGAGCGGCTATGTCTCAGTTAGAAATAAAACAATTGAGTTCTTCGGGACTCAAGAGCCCCGAAGTCGCGCTAAGTGTAAATGACGATATCGTTAGATATCTTTACGCTCCTGGAGAGCTCGAAAAAGACGTTAGAAGAAGAGCTACCGATCCTATTTGGAGCTTAGAAATGTATACGATTAGAAGGAGAACGACAAACCCCGGACAGCCCGCGTTGTACTGGCTGACTCACGGCCCCAAGAGATCGTTCGTTAAAAAAGAATTAATGGTCGTTCCGTCAGATACTGAGTTACCACCTTCTTCAGCGACGTAAAATATCGTAAGCTAGATACCCAACCCCAGCAACGGCTATTAAACCAACGACTAAAGCAGTTTTTTCTTGTTCGTGCGAGTCTGGCGGTTGAGTAGGTGGTGTAGATACGACCGTAGAGATAGGGGGTGGTGGGGGTACTTGCGTAGCTACGACCGTAGGGAGTACGTCTGAGAATGGAGGTGTAGGGGTTGGTGACGGGTCTAAATTCTCTAAATCGTCTAAATCGTCTAAATTTTGCTGGGTTACTGCACTACTCTTTTTTACGGGAGAGGGTGGGGTTGGTAACGGGTCTAAAGGGTCTAAATCGTCTAAATCGTCTAAATCGTCTAAATTCTGCTGGGCTATTGTACTACTCTTTTTTACGGGAGAGGGTGGCGGTGTAGGGGCTGGTGGCGTAGCTACGACGTCTGAGTTCAAGTTGATATTTAATCCTATCGATGCGCCGGGTGTAGCTATCTGTATATTATTATTATAACCTTGGTGAATACCGACTAAAAGCTCCATATTTGATGGAATTAAGTACAATCCAGGGCTAATCACAAAGTTTAACGAGCTTCTAGCGTACTGTAAAGAATTTTGAAATCTGGTTATAGAAGATTCCAAGTCCGTACGGCTGTTGATGATATCTTCTACTATATTTTCAAATTGTCTTTGCGCATCTAATCCGGTACCTGCAGTTAGTATACTCGTTTTTGTTTGGGCTTGCGCACCGAGTATGGCGTACACGTACGTTCTAATGCTTTCGTTTATTTTTTCTATACCAACGTCGGTAAACGAGCTCTTCTGGAGTATAAAATTTCTAAAACCGAGTCGTACAACATCCGCGGATTGTCTGATATACGCGAGCGTAATTTTACTATAATGTTTCGCATCGCCCGACTCTACAAATCCCATATAGGTGGCGCCGGGGTTCATAGCTTCATAATCGTATTCCCACAATTTATTAGCTGTCACATATTTACCCGTACTCGGGTCATATTCAGCCGAAACCTTGTAAAGCTTAATAGGGGTATAATTTTTACCGGGTACGGGTAAAGGTATATCTGGCGAGTACTTGTTTATTTTAAACACATAAAAATAAGCGGTACCTAGTCCTACAGAAGTTAAGTCTACGGTCTGTTTAAAACTCAAGTTTGGATCGACATTAAAATATCGACAAATATCGCTATAAGCGCCTTTATCGATGTTATTGTTTAGATCGTCGAATATATTGTCGTTTGGAACTGGGCATTTTAGAAAGTATAGTATCTTTCTGATCGTGAAATATACGTGAAACTTGAATAAAGCCGATATTACGGGGTTTGTATGAAGCAATAAGTCTAGTC
This sequence comes from Hippasteria phrygiana, assembly GCA_037893225.1. Classification (NCBI taxonomy): domain Eukaryota; kingdom Metazoa; phylum Echinodermata; class Asteroidea; order Valvatida; family Goniasteridae; genus Hippasteria; species Hippasteria phrygiana. The sequence continues at coordinate 238,662 of JAZGUH010000558.1, read as the reverse complement.
CTACGCCGCAACCAGAAGTCGCGCACCAAAATGCAAAGTTGAGTTGATTTTGATAAAACGTCATGGGGTCCGATGCATAGCGTTGTACCACTTCGTCGTGTTTTACATCGGACATTTTATAAGCGCTAAATATATCAACTAGTCGAGCGATAAAACTCGCGTTTGTGTTAGCGTTTACGATGATGTTAGGTTGACTCAAGTGCATGTTCAACGGGGTACTCTCCGGGGTTATCGCTTCGTACTTATCGCTCGTCGTTGAGTCGTCTTGACTTCTAACTAGATTCACGATATCTAGAGCCGGGCTTATCGCTTCGTGCTTGTCGCTAACGCTTTGTGCTTGCGTAGCTACTTGAGTGCGCCCTATGCGAGCAGCTAGATTCGCGATATCTGGAGCATTCGTTACCGGTCGATTATTAGGGTCTAAAAATTTCACAAATTGAGCGAATTTCATTTTATTTTTAATAAACCAAATATTTTAATCTTTTACATAAAATGGAATCGCACGTTTTTGAAATGTTTGATGGTGAACGAACGTTTAGACTGTCAAAACCTATAGATAACTCAAAGGGGGATTACAGTATGAGTTTAACCAGCGCGATAGTAACCGCGGGCTTCTACAACATGGATAGTAATAGCGAAATTCTCTATTTTATGCATCAAATCGATCCAAACACTGGTAAAAAAACGGGTAGTACGGATGGTAAAATTGATATTCCTGCTGGATATTACGATATAGATTGGATCGAAGAGAGACTCAGTAAATTAGTTTGGTTAGAAGTCTCTGTAGATAAACATAATAAAAAAATATCTTTAAATGTAACGGAAGAAAATAACGTTCTACGCTTTGATAAAAACATTAAACAATTGTTGGGGATAACGGTCAAAAACTTAGTTTTTGGCGTAGATTATGTAGGGCATTATAATACAATGCCTGTCGATGCAATTTTTTTACATTGCGATCAGTTATCTACGTCTAATAATTTCTATAACGGAAGGGGAACGCACTTGTTACACGTTATACCGATAACGAAAAGAGACGATACGCTCGTAGAGCGTGCAAGATTAACCGCCCGTAGACTCGTGGGTGATAAGATAAACCAACTTAGCTTTAGTATCAGAGACCGAGACGGCGATTTAATAAATAATCGAGGAAAAAAGATTAGTTTTAACTTGACGATAGGTAAATTTTAAGCGATTTTTTTAAGCTTTTTACGCTTTAATAAAATGGAATCGCACGTTTTTGAAATGGCTAGTAACGAACAAACTTTTAGTCTATCAAAACCTATAGATAACTCTAAGGGAAATTACTGTATGAGTTTAAACAGCGCGATATTTACCATCGGTTTTTATAATATAACTCAACGTATGACTATAGCATGGGAAATAAGAAGATACGTCCATTCAACTAACGGTGAAAAGGTAATTCCAGCTGGAAATTATGATATCGATGAGTTAGTAGCTGAACTTAATAACTTAACTGTCTGGACAGTTTACGCGGACAAGATTAATAAAAAAATTGTTTTTAATGCCAGTGTTGGTGCGGATCGACTTGATGTTGTCATTGATTTCGATCTATATGCTCAAAAAGTGTTGGGTGTACCCAGTAGTTGGCACTTTAGTATAGGTGGACTTGTGGGGTATTATAATATGAATTACGTGAATACAATTTTTTTACATTGCGATCAGTTATCTACGTCTAATAATTTCTATAACGGAAGGGGAACGCACTTGTTACACATTATACCGATTATATATAAAAGCTCCGATTCGGATGTAATAGCGACTGTCCAGAATAAAATAAAAACTGTCGTACCGCTCGTAGTTGATAAAATACCCGAACTGAGTTTTTCTTTCAGAGACCGCGACGGCACTTTAATCGATAATAACCATAAGATATTTATTTTTCGAGTAGATATTTATCGATCGTCTTGTTCTGGGCTTTAGCTACGCGAGTGACCCGAACTGAGTTTTTTCTTTCAGCGACTGTCTTGTTCTGGCTAGAATAGACTAAAGGCTAGAATGATGACCGTAAGCCAGAGTGTCTATACCATTAGGTAAAATATATCTCTTTGTATCTAAAGGATTTAAAGATTGCTTGACCTGAGCCTCCGTGTATATCATGTGACGCTCTGTTCCAAAACGAATCATCTTGTTTGAATAGCATTCGTTCGATAAAACGCATCGCTTGTACTTTTCGTAAGATAGATCGTTGTTTATAACCACTCGGTTTACGCCTTTGGCCTTCTTTATAATATCGTGTTCCCCGTATAAAATCGAGTACATCTTCGATCTGATGCATGTAGCTTCACTTATGACTTTTCCTCCGCATTCGTCTTTAAATTTACCGATAACTTTCTTGTTAGTATCGTCGTATAAAAAGTGGTCTTTCTCGTAGTTAGAAAAATCATACAAGTCAGACTGTTTTTCCAGATTCCGATAAACGTCTTTCGTATAGATAATCAAAAGCAGCGAGTCCGTGTCTGTATACATCAATCTTACTTTATCACCATACGTCTTTTTTAATTGGTTGTAATAAAAGTCATACATTAGAGTCTTCGATAAATCTAAGATACTAACGCCGCAATAGATGGGTTTATTTAAATACGTTTTCTTTTTGTACGATTCCACGAATGAGAGACCGCATTCTTTAAACGCTGTAGTAGACTTGTAACAAGGTTTAGAAACTATTTTTTCGTATTCTTCTACTTGATCGTTTCGCAGTAGCACACCATCTATTCTATTTCTGACATTTTCCATCGTTTTGCCGAATACAGAATTATTCATTAATTTGAAAAAGTCTTTTTCGAAATCCGACTTTGCTTTCGTTCTGAGTTGCGTGTTTTTATCGATGTACGATTTCATCCAAGGTTTTTGTTTAAATTGTAACGCCCGATGTACTTTAGTTAGTTTTAGGCCTAGCCTCAAACACTGTTTCAAATTGACGTAGTGCAATACATATTTTTCTTTGCGATATAGCGTACCGGTTAATTTTTTTACCTTAGCACCATCTCCTATATCACTCGCCAACTCTCGTTGATACTCCGATAACCATTCTTCAGGTATGATTATATTATCGGCGGCTAAAGGATAATCGTTGTGTAGATCGTGTAGTTCGGCTGGATATTCCATGTCAACTTCGAACATATATCCCGTTGAAGCCTTATCTTTTAACATCATGATACGATCGTGGGTAAATTGACTCGTATTGACCCATTTAAATCCGCCGTAAGGTAGCGGTCGACTCATGGCCCATCCGTAGAGGTTGTTGGCGTCTAGATAGAGAATATACGAATCGGGTTTATCTTGCTCGTAACCTTTTAGGTACTTATTGTTAGCCTTAGCATAGCGCGTACTACCAACGCTCGATATTCCCCCTCTTTTCGCTTTTTCAAAAAATATATGTTTATCTACATCGGTTAATAATTCTAATTCTATTTTAGTATGCCTTAATAAAGCGTCCCAACTTAATCCCGGTGCTGTGAAGTAGTTGGCTGGATCCAACTTGTAATTCGTTCTACACATTTGCCTAAAATTCTCGAATACACCGGCTAGTAATAGAGTATCCGCTGTTACGTATAAGTCGTGGTATTCACCCATGTTGTTGAGATTAAAGGTCCGCCATACTCGTTGCGCTCTTTCGTAGTCTTCGTCCGTTATATGTTTGTCCTTTAGAGCGCTGTAAAAAGATTCTTTCGGCGGCAAACTACTCTCGCTAAATCGTTCAAAGCTGTCCATATACTCGTATGGATATACACCCTTTTGTAATAAGATGTCTGCGTTTTCTTCGCCATAACGTTTCAGGAGTAGCCTAAAGGCGTCTCTCGGGCAAGACGTTACCAATTTGTCGAGACCGCTAGACATAAAATGAAACGAGTCGATAAATCTATATTGACCGATCGAAAATGAAATGTATTTTTCTGAATTTTTGGGTATACACCAGATATCTCGTTGATACTTAGAAATACCCTGCATGATCAAGTGCGCGTCATAATTTTCTAAGTTGTGAAAGACGACCGGTATTTTCGTTTCACCGGGTTTTACTCGTAATTTAAGATTACAGTAAGCGTGTGCGGCTCCTCTGTACTTGCCTGTAGTGTGACAATGATCTCTTACTTTTCGAAATTTGTTAATTTTCTTTTGGCAGAACATACATGTTTTCTCGACGTATCCCTTTTCGTTTTCGTACGTGTATTCTTCCAGTTCTTCTTTACTTTTAGGTTCTACAGGCTTGCAGCACTGACAATTACACGAGTAATTTGGATAAATTGGTTTTTCGCAAATCCAGCACTCGTTAGAGTTTAGGTGAATTTTTTCTTCTTTTAGCGTATATATTATCGGCTTAATGCGAGCTAGTAATTCATTAATCTTAGGTTCGAGTTCTTGCAACGAGGTTATAAAATTGTCTATAGCGCGTTCACCTCTATAAGTCTTTCGCTTGATCTGTCGGCCATCACATCTAACTATAACGTACGAATAACCGCAGGCTCTATGTTCGTGAGTTTTACTCGACGGCTCCTTTGTTTTTTCTTGGGGCACCAAGATAGATTCAAAATCCGCGTATATGACGTAGGGTGCATCTTGTAAATTCTTAAAGTTTTTAAACATTAATTTGCTTTTGTCCAAGTATTTGTTCGCGCTTTCATGCGGCATTTTAACGGTAGATAAAGCAGAGTCTATTCCTTCGCAATCTTTTACGTGTCCATCTAGCTTCTCTTTCGAATTAAAATGCGTTAAACATCTCAAGCAAAACAGTTTACGATGTTGACTATTGGTAACGCCAGATAAGAATCTAGGTAAGTCACTTATCCAACAATAATGACCGTCATATAATAGCAAACTGATAGTTTCTATATCGTATGGTCTTTTAGATAAATATAGCGGATATATCAAGCCCCTTTTGTCTTGTGGATAGGTTTTATTTTTGCAGTCTGTGTCGTATCCCAACACGTTTATACTTATATCGTTTTGTCTTTCTATTCTCGCTATCTGATTTATAGGTGCGGGGAAGTCTATGTTGGTGAAGTTTAACCCGTCATCGGTTTTATAATTAGAAGCTCTGTTTTTTTGCCAACTATACAGCGGGTTGGTTTCTATTTGGTTTTTAACTTTATCGGTATATATACCTAGGGCGGCTCTTAAACACCATCTTATACACTCTTGATCTTCATTTATGATGTTGACGGTTGCGTGTTTTTTAGTTATATATTCGGGTAGTTTTACGTAAGAAGCGCCTACCAGAGGGTTAACTCTGTTTATGTTGATGTAAAACGCGACTATTTTATCTATAGTCCAACCACTTCCTTTATTCGTAAATTTATCTATCTGAGATAATATCGTTTCATATTGTTTCCCGATAGTCGTAGCTATCTCGCTCTTGTTTAAGACTCGATTTTGGTAACTAAAATGAATAGCGGTTTGTGTTGTAGTCTTAATACCTGATTTTTTTACATACTTTATTTTAATAGCGATCTGTAGTTTCATCGTTTTTATTTTTATTAATTCAGCTACGATTTTGTTTTTGATCATCGACGTATGGGTGTTGTAAAATTGCTCCGGATCGTCGATAAACAGACTCGGAATCAGTTCCAAATTTCGATAACTGTTTTCAAATCTTCTAGTCTCTCGAAAGTCTGCTTCTCGAAAAGTATTTTGCTCCTTAAATCTTTTTATAGCTTCGACGTAATCTTTTTTTATCGCTCGACCATTTCTACCCGTTGAGACGACCCGAATATTTTTATCGTGCGCGAGTCGCTCTAACGAAGCTTTAGATCGTATTCTCAAATTTTTAAATTTGTCTTCTTTTATAGCTCGAATATAATTTCGCCTGATAGTTACACCGTTACGTCCTGTTGGTGTTCCTAAAGATAAGTTATACTTATCGATATATCTTTTTAAAGATATTTTGTTCCATCTATTGTATCCTCGAATCGTAGGTTGTGTCTCCATCTTTTATAATGGCAATATAATATTTGTTTTTAAAATAAAAAATTATTTAATTTTTTTTGGCTTACGACAAATCATGTTTTGCCTTTTTCGCCCGGGCGCCCGGGCGTTTTCGTACGCTTGTGGACTATGGAAAATACTTTTTATTTTCTTGATTTTGTGCAAATTTTGGTGTGTAGTACCCCAGCAAAATTTTGAATTAAATTTGGGGTATTTTTAGACATTTTGTTTTTTTTTAAATTTGACGTATGTACCTACAGTAAAATTGGGGAAGAAAGTGAAAAAATAGGATTTGTCGCTGAATCGGCAATTACCATACTACTCATGTACTGAAACAGAAAAATCAATATGGCGAGAACTATCAACAACAGAATCTGCTCCCCTCAAAACTCCAATACGAGTATGAGGTTTCAATGTAACACCTGAAGAAGACAGGTTATCAACTCGTACCTGAAATTCTTTTTCAATTTCAATCAAAGTAGAGGCCACTAAAATTCCTACTGGGAGATGATCACTGTTGCGCAACGGTTCAACAACTGCAAGTTTGTAAGGAACAGCTTTTGACGCACAGGCACTCACCACAACAAAGCTCTGTGGAGGAACAAAGACGGATGTCGACGCAGTCTTCACTGCTGCAACCGCTGTACCTTTCTTAGTATCAACACTAGCTTGTAAAGTTAACAGACTCTTCAAAGAAGACAAAGTGGAAATTGTCGGCTGAACTCCATCTGGAATTAAATCTATTAATGACCCAATATATTCATGCCGAGTAACCCAGGTACCTGTCGCTTCATGTCCTTATTCTGCTGATCATGGGAATCCTTCACAACTAAAAAACCCATCCTTGGCAACTTGTAGCCAGACAACTCCACATCCAACTCGAGATATCCTATATAGGGTATATCTAGCCCATTGGACGTCGTTATACGTAAAGAAAGACTGTCGGACTTCAGCTCAGCCCCTGCAGGTTTAAAGTATTTTAAGAAACATTCTTCAGTAACAGTTGAAATCATCGAACCTGTATCTACCAGACAATGAACTTCAATGTCTGCTAGCTTTGCTGTTAGGGTAGGACACCCAGACACTAAATTTGACAAGGAATGATCGTGAAAATTAACAGATGCAACAGTAAGGTCCCCCAGTTCCCTCTCGCTAATTAAAGGACCGTACTTAACGAGAGGGACTAGTTTTCCTTCTTAGGAGTCGAGGAACGCTTTAACTCTTCTATGGTGTCTTCAGCTTTCTTTAACTTCCACAAGTAGCAATTATCTTGTACATGCCCAGGTTTTTGGCAAAATGTACAAGGTGGTTTAAACGATTTCTTTCGGGGTCTAAAAGTTTGAGGTTTAGACTCGGCCGCTACAGAAAGAAGATCTTTAACATTCTTTGACAGCTCGTCAATTTGTTTCTGTTGTTTCTGTAAAATATCCAGAATAGTCGATTCTCCTACCACCACCTGTGAAGTCTCAAGAGTAGCCTCATACTTACTCTTCCGCAAAAGAGATTCTTCTGCCCAATCCAAAACCTCTGCTCTTAAAGAGAAAAAGTCAATGTCAGGATGTTCACGAATGCACGCCTTGAGGTGTTTTTGGAGAAGAACATCAGCAACGCCTTCTACAAACTGATCATTAAGAAGCTGTTCTTTACTTTTTACAAGGTATGGACACTTTCTTTTAGCACGTTCAAACAAATCTAAAAGAGCATGAGAGTAAGCCCTCAGGCTTTCACCTTCTCCCTGCTTACGCTCAAAAAGAGAACGCTGTAATTGAACCGAAGTTCCCTGATCACCGAAAGCATCTCGGAGAACCTCAAAAATACTTTCAACTGAATTTGTGCCCCTATATTTTACTTCATCCCTAGCTGGGCCACTAAGATGTTGAAAGATGAAATCTATCTTTTCCATCTTAGATAATGGACGAGACTCTATGCCTAAATTTATATCAATAATCCAGTCCTCTAACTTTTTCTCATCCAACCCCGAAAATGTAGGTAATTTTTTTTGGCTGGGCATAAGCAAAAATGTCGGCTTGGTAGCTTTGATAGCCTCAACTTGTTGTTGAAGGTGTTCAATCTCCTCCATTAAACTCTCTACCTTCAGCTGTTCATCTCCACCCGTAGCCATGATGAGACAACTTAAACCTACTATCCACAACAAAATGTTCATATACAGAACTATACAACCACGCACTGCCTGCAACATACCGCTACTCAGCATCCAAATGCAAAACCGCTAGTGAAGGCATCACAGAACGACATAGTACTACAAGGATGTCCCGGCACAGGTACGTAGTCCACTGCACAAAAGAAGGTATGTAATAACAAAGTAGTAAAGTTAATTTAAATTGTACAAGTATCCAACGAATACAAATACAACTAACACGTATACACGTAAAACCCTATATCCAGGAACAGTTTGGTTGAGAACATTCCAATATAGTCTTAAGCCACAAAAGACTTCAATATACAAAATGTACAAGCAATCCAACCTAAGCTTCCGACTAATCTAGTCGAACATCCAATTAAATTTACAAACGGTACCTTACATGAAAAACTGAAATTACACAAATTCACAATATTTACCAACGATTTTTTTTCTTTTCTTTTTTAACTATAAATCTAACAATCAACTACTAAAATAAATGTCTATCTTGTCTTTCAGGACGATTCTCTTCCGGGTTTTCCGTGCTCCAGAAGTTCACATCAGAACATCCAGTCAATACACGACCATCCAGAAAGTAGTACGGCCATCAAATCCTCCACTTCAGGGTGTAGGCCTATATTGACTGTCGTTTATACCTAATTTTTGTATTATTTTTCTATTAATTATCTCAATTGTGACAATTCAATTCCATCCTCGTCGCCAAACTGTAACCAATGGGAGGGGGGATTCGGAGGACTAATATCGCCCAACCAGGACAGAGGCCCACGAACGACTATAAAGTACAAATCACCCCTCACAGGTCAATGGAAGTCACAATTGGATAATTCAAATGTATTTTATATACAATTACACAAGCATCAACATTTATTTAACATCAAAAACAAGTTATCAATTGTAGTGCATCCAAACAGGCAAAGTTAATCATAAAGTCGGCTCTTACTCGTGCCTCCAATTATGTACGAGACAGTAATTCTAAAGTGCTCGAAAAATCTGTAACGTAACGTCAAATGTTACCTGAAGTCCAATCAAATATTTAATTCTATTTACATCCTAGTTAACTTTATACTGGGATTAACACCATTTCGTGTCAACCATCAATTCGAGACAGTAAATCAAAACTGCTCAAAAATATCTGTAACAGTAATTAACTATTACCTGAAATCCAGTTAAATATTTAATTATATTGCAGCTTCACATGTTACGTTTATATTTAAATCAGCTCTCTTGTGCCAGCAGTCAATTCAAAACAGTAAACCAAACTGCTTAAGAATCCTTCACAGGACTTTATAGTATTACCCGAATGCCAGTTAAGTATTTCTTTGGATGTTCTTTACAATCGATACAAAAATAAATATAACACTATTGTGAATTAAATATGCAACAATGTGTTACATATTCCCAGTTCCCAAGAGCTCTTTAAGCTTTGTGATAACGTAATTTAAGAATTTAATCCGGCCTTAAACGACAGTCAATACTGCATCTTGATCACAAATTGATGTAAATTGAACTTCCCATCTCCAACTGAAGAAGGATCAAGGACAGCCAGCCCATGCAGCGTCTACAACCTGTGCCGGGACTACCGATCATCAGCGTCATAATAGCAAAACTCATCAGCGATGCCCTCAAACAAACAGTATGCAGGAAAGGACGAGTCCCGAACAAGATGTAGTACAGGACAAAATGCTAAAATGCTTGCAGTGCAAGATTGCATAGCAAAGGACAAGTTCCGAGCAAGATGTAGTCAGGACAAAAATGCCAAGACGCAAGCAGTGCAAGATTGCATAGCACACAGCAACCGTAGTCTCATGAAATGACAGACAGACTCCCTGTGCACGCAGCTACAGGCTAGTTTATAATAAACATGTTCCACTTGGATGCTTATACCTCACAAAAGCAAGCTAAAGATATTTGTATAATAAAATAATTCCACAATAGGCCTCGGGTTATAGAGACCCTGCAGCCAAAGAATTACCGAACAGGTAACAAAAGAGTCGGTTGGTTGGTTGGTATGAAATAAAGAACAAATGGTCATACCAAGAATTGTTGAACAGATGCCAACCAGTGAACTATGTAGTTGACACAATGAAATAAAGAACAAATGAGAATAGCAAGAATTACTGGCCAGGTGACAAAGGTCTACTGGTCATAGGGACCCTGAAGCCAAAGAATTACTTAAACATGTAACAAAAGAGTCGGTTGGTTGGTTGGTTGGTTGGTATGAAATAAAGAACAAATGATCATACCAAGAATTGAACAGATGCCAGCCAGGCAAGAATTACTGTACAGGTGACAAAGGTCGACTGGTCACACTTGCATGTAGTTCTCCAGCCTTTTGTCTTTCACAATGCCAAGAGTGTGTTAAAGCAGTGGACAATCGCTATATAAAATGTCAAATACTTTTGCCCTTATTTGAGATACCAAATTACATGGGTACAAAATGTATATTATTTTGTCTTACAAAATAAGTGTGGTAAAGCGGTTGACAATCGCTATATAAAATGTCTATAGATTTACTTTAGCCTTTTTGTGAGATACCTCCAGATATTAAAGAATTGGTATATGTATTATTATCTCTTTCACAACAGCAAGTGAGTGCTCATGGTTATTTTAATATATTGCTGATACATGTATTTTGTATTTCTTTGGTAATTTTGACCGCAATCTTGAATTTGAAACATGTTTACAAATCATTTTACTTACACTCATCACTTACCTTTTTGGCCAATATATGACTTTTCTCAAATTTGACAATTTTTGGCATCCATATTGGCCGCCATCTTGAATTTGGTACATGATAGCAAAATAGAAGAATACTTGAAAGTATTTTGTAAGGGTAAAAACATATATCAAATCATTTTATTCATGCCATTATCATAAGTTTTGGCTGATAAATACGATTTTTCTCAAATTTGACCACTTTTGCTGGCCATATTGGCAAAATGAATTTGTAAGGGTCAAAAACATATATCTAACAATTATATTTATGCTTTTATCATATTTTTTGGCTGATATATGACTTTTCCCAATTTTGACCATTTTTGGCGGCCATATTGGCCGCCATCTTGGATATCGCCAGAGCATCGGTTTTTTTTCACTGTTAACATCCCAAATGTGTTTAAGGACCTTAAAACGCACCAGAAAAAGTTGGTGTGGATTAGTTCTGGGGGGGGGGGGGGGGGGGTGCACGGGGGGTCCCCCATACATACTCCACTAAAAGATGATAGTATTAGCACGTGTGAGTACAATGATGTGGTGCGCGTGTAAGTGGGAGATTATATGTACGAGGATATTGGGGTGATTATGTTACTCTTTTAATAAAGAGTATTACATGGATGAGATTTTGCTTCGAGCTGAGTAAATTTTGTAATGTCGTTATATTTTCTGTATATTTTAAGGATTTTTGTAGGATACGTCTGCTGTTGTTATATTTTTTACAGGAAAGCAAAAAATGGTTAACATTATCATAAGAGTGGCATATTTCACAAAGACCATCAGGATGTTTTCCTATTTTATGATGAAAGTTATTGAGATTGTTGCACATGTCCAGTCGGAGTCTATGGATAATCGTTTCCTGCCAGCGTGGAAGGTTCCATGTGTTGATATGGAAGGAGACAGTTGGTTGGATTGTTTTGAGAGCAGAATCCATGGACTCCTTCCATTCCGATTGCCACTGTTGTCTAAGATGATTTTTAAGTTGATGTTTAGCTTGTCTGTAGAGGTAATTTGAAATCGATGTTGCTTTTACATGTGGCTTTTTTGGTAGATTGGTCAGCTTTTTCATTGCCTATAATACCGCAATGACCTGGGATCCATTCGAAAATAACTTTGTCTTGATTTTGGATGCTGATAAGGGTGTGTCTGATGTCACAGAAAATTGTATTATTAGGAATAGGATGAGAAATCGCTTGAATTGCACTTAAACAATCTGAGAAGATGCAGGTGTGGATGGGTTGGACTTCTTAATCCACTCTACAGCCAATAGGATGGCGAACAGTTCTGCTGTAAATATGGAGGCTTCGTTTTTTAGTTTGAAACCTTTAGAGTATTTGAGTTGAGGTATGTATAGGCTACATCCTACTGTGTTGGTGCCAGGGTTGAGTGAACCATCTGTATAGATATGAAGTGAATTGCCCCAAGTAGTGTGTATAATTTCAGAAGCGATGATACCTTTTTCGTTATTGTCGATAATGTGCTTTGTTCGATTAAGTATCTCCGTAGATACATAAGGTTTTGTGTAGTGCCAGTACGGAAATGGGTTGTGTAGGGGGAGGACATCCCAGGGATGTTGATCCCATCTTGCTTCAAATGATGTATGATGTAGATTATTTTTTCACTTCTCAGCAAAGTATTGCTTTTGCCAGCAGTCGAGTTGAACGTGCTTATTTGGATGTGAGGTATGTGTACTAAGTTTGATGCCATATAAATTGCAGAGGGAGTTGCGTTGAAGATGCAGCGGTGGATCACCACACTCTATTTGTAGTTTGTTTAGTGCAGTCCCATAGAGTGCTCCAGTGCAGATTTTAGGGGCCTGATTGTCACATTGTAAAGAAGAATAACAGGGCTTTCCAATGATACCAAATTCAAGGAAAAGGAGTTGGAAACAAGAGAGAAATCGTCTGTCAAACTTGAGTTTCCGAACGTTTTTGAGGAGTTTAGATACAATATACAAGCAAATTTATTTATACTCAAATCCAAAAACAAATTACAAAATTCACATGAGCAAATTCACAATTCAAAAATTACAGGTTTTCGTTCAGCTTACTTCCAATTTTAGGTAAGGACTTCACAAAATCCAATCGATTCACAATAATTATTCAAAATTGCATATTCATTACATTTCGAAAGAATTCGAAATTCACTAAATTGAGCTCTCTTAATTAAACTCTCATATCTTTCTCCAATTCAGTATTTCGTAAATTCAAAGAGGCGCAAAATGTCTTTCTAAATATCAGGAAATTATCTCAACGTCCCAATAATCTAACAAGTGTATAACTAATTTCACAACCTCGAATGTTACGATTCCAATTCCAAATTTTTAGCCGACTCTTAAATCAAAATTGTTTAACTCTACGGAGCCAAAATATTCAAGGCATCTATCAAATTTCACCCTATTAATAATCTTCATTCGACAATCTTCAATATACATGTATCAACGTCTGCCTAATTGATTTACGATTAAGCTCAAAGAGGTTTTTAAATGAAATAACCACTCCTATGGTCCGATTTTGTTCAATAATACAATAATACAATACAAAATCTTTGGCAAATCTCTCCAACCTTCACATTTTTCAATAATTTGATATTAATGTAGTCAATATGTCGTTTCCAGTTATACAAAACCGAGACTCTTAAAATCTCCTGGAAACTTTACAACTTCAAATTTGTACTGCCAACCTTGTTCTATATTATACACAGCAAATATACACAATCTTTCCAGACTTTCAAGTCGTGGAAATGCTAGCTATGGCAGAATCACACAACAAAAATCAACAGTTCAGAATGTTCCGATTTCTCGGTTTACGAAGTTGGTGATAGTAAAGTAGTGCCACTCCCGATTTCCCCGTCCGTCAACACACAGGTAGTAACCGTCCGCTTTAATCAGTCAGGGGAACAACAGGTAGGGTACACAATGCAGATCCCGGCACACAATGGAACGTATTCACAGCAACTCTACCACAACTTAAAACCCAAAAATTTAGTGCCATGGTTAGGGGTCTCTTTACTCGAGTGCAAAAGATTCTTCTTGTCACAGAAGACGGTTGACAAAGTTCAACACTTTTCAGGCATTAACACTCTGGACCAAGATTGTGATACCATTCAGCTCAAGAGTCCTGTGAAATATTGACCCTTCTGCTATCAGGCTCTGGTCCTAACTGACTGGACTACACCCCAAGAAACACTGACAAAAATGTCAAGCTCCACTAACCACGGCACTCAACAAGAGGCACATTCCAGTAACACACTCTGAACCACCACATACCAGTCCTCATAAGGTAAGTTCACTCAACTGAGAAAAAGGAATTGTAAAAGTAGGGTATCTTGAATATTCACTAGGCCTAAACTATTAACCAATCAGGATAAGGGAAATAAAATACACACAGACTGGTTGTTAAAGCAAACTTTATTCGTTTAAAGGAGCAACCTGTACAAACTTATTTCTGCAATAAAACAATTTCAGATCAATTGTGACATTTCACCACCCCCCCTTTAAAAAAAAATGTATTTATACATTTTCCTCGATCAACTAGATTCAAGAACGACTAAGAAAGTCAGCTCCTATGTTGTCACTCCCTTTAATGGCTTCAATATGGAACCTATAGGGTTGTAGGGCGAGTGCCCAGCGCATTATCCTTCCATTAGCCACTTTAGCCTTTTGTAGGAAAGTCAAAGGTTGGTGATCGGTTTCAAGAGTCAAACGTCTGCCATAAAGATAAGGCTCAAACTTACGAACAGCCCAGACAATGGCGAAACACTCTTTTTCCATTACTGAGTAAGATGTCTCTCTGGGAAGAAGCTTTTTGCTAGCGTAAGCCACGGGGAATTTCTCACATGAAGTAGGACAGCTCCCAGCCCCAAGTGTGAGGCATCTGTTCTTAGAATGAATTCTTTGTTGAGATCGGGAAGATGAAGGATGGGTGAACTAGTAAGCTTATCCTTAAGAGTGGAAAAGGCTTGTTGTTGACTAGTTTCCCAACAGATTTTGTTTGGCTCCTTGTTTTTGGTTTTATCAGTCTAAGCGACTGCAATCACGAAGTAGTTAGGAATGAACTTCCGGTATTAATTGGTCATACCGAGAAATGATCGGAGTTGTTTCTTTGTTTCTGGTTGTTTGACTTGCTGTATGGTAAGTATTTTCTCAGGTCTGGGTCGTACGAGACCTTTCCCAACTATATGACCTAGAAATTCAACTTTTTCTTCGCCAATGAAGCACTTGCTTGGTCGAGCTGTCAAGTTAGCGGATCTCAATTTACGGAACAACTCTTTCACTATCTGAACATGGCGTTCCCAAGATGATGTATGGACTAATATATCATCAATGTAATTAATTACACATTCTTGATCTCTGAGAAGTTTACGCATGATTCTACTGAAAGTTGCCGGTGCATTTACTAACCCAAAAGGCATTACAGTAAATTGGAAAAGACCATCAGGAGTGATAAACGAGGTAAGTGGCTTGGATGACTCATCCATGGGTACCTGCCAATAACCTTTGCTCAGATCGATTTTGGTGAAGTAATTGTCATTGGCGAGTTTCGTGAATAATTCGTCCTGATCTGGGATTGGTTTTGCATCAAAAATAGAAACTTGGTTTAGTTTCCTATAATCCACACAGAATCGGTTTGATCCATCAGGCTTTTTGACAAGGACGATAGGAGAAGCAAAAGGTGTATTGGATGGTTCTATGACTCTCATTTGTAACATTGTGCTCACCTCCTCCTTCACGGTTTTTCTTAAGGCGTGGGGTAGTGGGTATGGCTTACTTCGTATTGGCTCATTCTTGTGGAAGGCGATTGTGTGTTGTCCCAAGGTGGTCCTCCCTGGCAGATCAGTTAGAATGTCTTGGTAGTTCCCAAGTAGTCTGGTGACTTCACTTCGTTGATCTGGATGGAGAGCTGGGTTAATGTTGACGTCCTTGATCGTCTCTATGGCTGTTTAGGGATGGAGCTGCAAAAGATTCTCATTGGACAATGAAAATGTGTTATGAGATTCAGAGACATCATCATATTCAGACTACAGCAGTACCTACTATCTCAAAGATACACTGAGAAGTTGTGGAAGGAATTTCCAGGCTGTTGGCCAGCTCTGTGGGTCTTTCACAATACTTCTTCAATATATTAGCATGGAACACTTTGGATTTTCCATTGAGGTCAATCCGGTAGTCCATGGAGCCAATCTTTTCACAGATAGGAAATGGGCATTTCCACTGGAGGAGAAGTTTATTTCTGTCTGTTGGTAAGAGCAGAAGTACTAGGTCTCCAACAGAGAAACTTCTCGCCTTACTTCGCTTGTCGTAATACACACTGTTTTTTTGTACCTAACAGTAGATTTCTGAAGAGCTAGATGGGCCGTTTGACAGGTATTCTCCAACCTTTCCCACAAATCCAGCATGTATTGGTAGGTGGTTTTCGTCTCCGCTGTGTCAACCTCTCCTGTCCACAATTCACGCAGAATAGTCATAGGGCCTCTCACTTGACGACCATAGAGCATTTCGAATGGAGAAAATCCAAAACTCTCTTGTGGTGCTTCTCTGACTGCAAACAGAAGTGGGTTAATGTAACGATCCCAATCCCTGGGTCGTTCTGCACACATGCGTCTTAAGGGTCACATTAAAACGTTCCACCAACCCATTGCACATAGGATGGTATGGTGTGGTAGTCAGCTGGTGAACAGAGAGAAGCTTGCTAACTTGTTTCATGACTTCAGATGTAAACTGTGACCCTTGATCGGTAGGCATCTGTTTTGGAACACCAACCCGAGTGAAAACACCAACTAAGGCTTCTGCAACCCGCTCTGCTTCGATACTAGGAAGGGGAAATCGCTTCAGGATATCGTGTGGCGAAATCGATGATGGTAAGTATGTATCTGTTTCGGCTTTCTGTCATAGGGTGAATGGGACCAATGATATCTACTGCAATTCGGTCGAAAGGGGCTTCAATCAAAGGCATGCTACCAAGGGGAACTTTAGTTACCCTACCCTTAGGAACTGTCCTCTGGCAAACATCACACGACCTACACTACCGAGTAATATCAGCTGTCATCCCTGGCCAAAAGAAATATGTCAGAACCCTGTCGATTGTCTTCTTAGGTCCTTGGTGACCACACCTAGGAACCACAACCTGCTCAAAGATATTACCAAATTCGATATTAGGAGCATGAAATTGTCTGTACAATATTCCATTCCGATATAAAAATCGGGACGTAGCCTGGCTTCGACTAACCTTCTCAGACTGAGTTTCAGCCAGTTCTCTACTTCGACGAAGAGTTGGATCCTCCAGTTGAGCTTTCTTCAATCCCTCGGAAGTAACTATGTCATCCATTGGCTTTGGAACTTTAAGAGAACGAAATGGTTTGGTGTCTTGAGACTTCGCCTGAGACCTCGTCTGGACAGCACAGGCCTTTGATGGAGTGAGGCTCCATGACTCATCTGGATTGTCTGGAGCTCGAACACCTGGAATATTTCCTAAAATAAGATCATAAACTGGTTTGTTCATACACAAAACCTCCGTCTGTCCAGTGAAGTAGGGAGTACTTACTAGTACCACAGCAACAGGAACTTGTCGAGTGGTCCCATCAATGAGGATATACAAGTCTTGACCTCACCAGTAAGTTGATCATCAGAGACTAGGTCACGTCTGATCACCACGCCGCTGCATCCACTGTCCCTGAGTACAGATACTGAATGTTGACCCACTCTGCCAGAAGTGACGGGCATCTTCTTTGTGATGTTATCACTACATGCAGCACTCATAATGGGTAAAGAATGACCACATTTAAGAGTTACGTGATTCTGATCATTTCCAAAACAACATGCACCAAGGGAAGATACCTTGCTAACTACCATACAGGCAACTGTCTCGGGTTTTTCTGGTGAGTCATTATGGACACACGCACATCCCTGACAATGAGAAGAGGGAATCTTACTTCCAAGCATAGAGGCAACTGGATTTCTGTTCTGATAACAATTTTTTGCAAGATGACCAACTTTATGACAGGTATAGCACCGACGGGGTGCAATGGAGCCGAGTGTTGCAAATCTACAATCTTTGGCTACATGACCTTGTTTATGGCAGAAAAAATAAAAGCATAAAAAAGCAGCTAGCACCAAGCAGATCCCTGTCACCATGATATACAGTAGTCTTTCTATTTCCCATCCATTACATGAGTTTGTGTACCTGGCATTTTCCTTTTCAATTCCCGGACCATCCCCCATAAATTTGTCACATCGGACAAAAGGAAATTTAGGAAAACTGCCATACACCTCCATGAAATGAGTGAAGACAACTGGACGCTTTTCACTATTCTAGATACAATATACAAGCACATTTATTGATACTCAAATCCAAAAACAAATTACAAAATTCACATGAGCAAATTCACAATTCAAAAATTACAGGTTTTCGTTCAGCTTACTTCCAATTTCAGGTATAAGGACTTCACAAAATCCAATCGATTCACAATAATTATTCAAAATTGCATATTCATTACATTTCGAAAGAATTCGAAATTCACTAAATTGAGCTCTCTTAATTAAACTCTCATATCTTTCTCCAATTCAGTATTTCGTAAATTCAAAGAGGCGCAAAATGTCTTTCTAAATATCAGGAAATTATCTCAACGTCCCAATAATCTAACAAGTGTATAACTAATTTCACAACCTCGAATGTTACGATTCCAATTCCAAATTTTTAGCCGACTCTTAAATCAAAATTGTTTAACTCTACGGAGCCAAAATATTCAAGGCATCTATCAAATTTCACCCTATTAATAATCTTCATTCGACAATCTTCAATATACATGTATCAACGTCTGCCTAATTGATTTACGATTAAGCTCAAAGAGGTTTTTAAATGAAATAACCACTCCTATGGTCCGATTTTGTTCAATAATACAATAATACAATACAAAATCTTTGGCAAATCTCTCCAACCTTCACATTTTTCAATAATTTGATATTAATGTAGTCAATATGTCGTTTCCAGTTATACAAAACCGAGACTCTTAAAATCTCCTGGAAACTTTACAACTTCAAATTTGTACTGCCAACCTTGTTCTATATTATACACAGCAAATATACACAATCTTTCCAGACTTTCAAGTCGTGGAAATGCTAGCTATGGCAGAATCACACAACAAAAATCAACAGTTCAGAATGTTCCGATTTCTCGGTTTACGAAGTTGGTGATAGTAAAGTAGTGCCACTCCCGATTTCCCCGTCCGTCAACACACAGGTAGTAACCGTCCGCTTTAATCAGTCAGGGGAACAACAGGTAGGGTACACAATGCAGATCCCGGCACACAATGGAACGTATTCACAGCAACTCTACCACAACTTAAAACCCAAAAATTTAGTGCCATGGTTAGGGGTCTCTTTACTCGAGTGCAAAAGATTCTTCTTGTCACAGAAGACGGTTGACAAAGTTCAACACTTTTCAGGCATTAACACTCTGGACCAAGATTGTGATACCATTCAGCTCAAGAGTCCTGTGAAATATTGACCCTTCTGCTATCAGGCTCTGGTCCTAACTGACTGGACTACACCCCAAGAAACACTGACAAAAATGTCAAGCTCCACTAACCACGGCACTCAACAAGAGGCACATTCCAGTAACACACTCTGAACCACCACATACCAGTCCCCATAAGGTAAGTTCACTCAACTGAGAAAAAGGAATTGTAAAAGTAGGGTACTCTTGAATATTCACTAGGCCTAAACTATTAACCAATCAGGATAAGGGAAATAAAATACACACAGACTGGTTGTTAAAGCAAACTTTATTCGTTTAAAGGAGCAACCTGTACAAACTTATTTCTGCAATAAAACAATTTCAGATCAATTGTGACATTTCACCACCCCCCCTTTAAAAAAAAATGTATTTATACATTTTCCTCGATCAACTAGATTCAAGAACGACTAAGAAAGTCAGCTCCTATGTTGTCACTCCCTTTAATGGCTTCAATATGGAACCTATAGGGTTGTAGGGCGAGTGCCCAGCGCATTATCCTTCCATTAGCCACTTTAGCCTTTTGTAGGAAAGTCAAAGGTTGGTGATCGGTTTCAAGAGTCAAACGTCTGCCATAAAGATAAGGCTCAAACTTACGAACAGCCCAGACAATGGCGAAACACTCTTTTTCCATTACTGAGTAAGATGTCTCTCTGGGAAGAAGCTTTTTGCTAGCGTAAGCCACGGGGAATTTCTCACATGAAGTAGGACAGCTCCCAGCCCCAAGTGTGAGGCATCTGTTCTTAGAATGAATTCTTTGTTGAGATCGGGAAGATGAAGGATGGGTGAACTAGTAAGCTTATCCTTAAGAGTGGAAAAGGCTTGTTGTTGACTAGTTTCCCAACAGATTTTGTTTGGCTCCTTGTTTTTGGTTTTATCAGTCTAAGCGACTGCAATCACGAAGTAGTTAGGAATGAACTTCCGGTATTAATTGGTCATACCGAGAAATGATCGGAGTTGTTTCTTTGTTTCTGGTTGTTTGACTTGCTGTATGGTAAGTATTTTCTCAGGTCTGGGTCGTACGAGACCTTTCCCAACTATATGACCTAGAAATTCAACTTTTTCTTCGCCAATGAAGCACTTGCTTGGTCGAGCTGTCAAGTTAGCGGATCTCAATTTACGGAACAACTCTTTCACTATCTGAACATGGCGTTCCCAAGATGATGTATGGACTAATATATCATCAATGTAATTAATTACACATTCTTGATCTCTGAGAAGTTTACGCATGATTCTACTGAAAGTTGCCGGTGCATTTACTAACCCAAAAGGCATTACAGTAAATTGGAAAAGACCATCAGGAGTGATAAACGAGGTAAGTGGCTTGGATGACTCATCCATGGGTACCTGCCAATAACCTTTGCTCAGATCGATTTTGGTGAAGTAATTGTCATTGGCGAGTTTCGTGAATAATTCGTCCTGATCTGGGATTGGTTTTGCATCAAAAATAGAAACTTGGTTTAGTTTCCTATAATCCACACAGAATCGGTTTGATCCATCAGGCTTTTTGACAAGGACGATAGGAGAAGCAAAAGGTGTATTGGATGGTTCTATGACTCTCATTTGTAACATTGTGCTCACCTCCTCCTTCACGGTTTTTCTTAAGGCGTGGGGTAGTGGGTATGGCTTACTTCGTATTGGCTCATTCTTGTGGAAGGCGATTGTGTGTTGTCCCAAGGTGGTCCTCCCTGGCAGATCAGTTAGAATGTCTTGGTAGTTCCCAAGTAGTCTGGTGACTTCACTTCGTTGATCTGGATGGAGAGCTGGGTTAATGTTGACGTCCTTGATCGTCTCTATGGCTGTTTAGGGATGGAGCTGCAAAAGATTCTCATTGGACAATGAAAATGTGTTATGAGATTCAGAGACATCATCATATTCAGACTACAGCAGTACCTACTATCTCAAAGATACACTGAGAAGTTGTGGAAGGAATTTCCAGGCTGTTGGCCAGCTCTGTGGGTCTTTCACAATACTTCTTCAATATATTAGCATGGAACACTTTGGATTTTCCATTGAGGTCAATCCGGTAGTCCATGGAGCCAATCTTTTCACAGATAGGAAATGGGCATTTCCACTGGAGGAGAAGTTTATTTCTGTCTGTTGGTAAGAGCAGAAGTACTAGGTCTCCAACAGAGAAACTTCTCGCCTTACTTCGCTTGTCGTAATACACACTGTTTTTTTGTACCTAACAGTAGATTTCTGAAGAGCTAGATGGGCCGTTTGACAGGTATTCTCCAACCTTTCCCACAAATCCAGCATGTATTGGTAGGTGGTTTTCGTCTCCGCTGTGTCAACCTCTCCTGTCCACAATTCACGCAGAATAGTCATAGGGCCTCTCACTTGACGACCATAGAGCATTTCGAATGGAGAAAATCCAAAACTCTCTTGTGGTGCTTCTCTGACTGCAAACAGAAGTGGGTTAATGTAACGATCCCAATCCCTGGGTCGTTCTGCACACATGCGTCTTAAGGGTCACATTAAAACGTTCCACCAACCCATTGCACATAGGATGGTATGGTGTGGTAGTCAGCTGGTGAACAGAGAGAAGCTTGCTAACTTGTTTCATGACTTCAGATGTAAACTGTGACCCTTGATCGGTAGGCATCTGTTTTGGAACACCAACCCGAGTGAAAACACCAACTAAGGCTTCTGCAACCCGCTCTGCTTCGATACTAGGAAGGGGAAATCGCTTCAGGATATCGTGTGGCGAAATCGATGATGGTAAGTATGTATCTGTTTCGGCTTTCTGTCATAGGGTGAATGGGACCAATGATATCTACTGCAATTCGGTCGAAAGGGGCTTCAATCAAAGGCATGCTACCAAGGGGAACTTTAGTTACCCTACCCTTAGGAACTGTCCTCTGGCAAACATCACACGACCTACACTACCGAGTAATATCAGCTGTCATCCCTGGCCAAAAGAAATATGTCAGAACCCTGTCGATTGTCTTCTTAGGTCCTTGGTGACCACACCTAGGAACCACAACCTGCTCAAAGATATTACCAAATTCGATATTAGGAGCATGAAATTGTCTGTACAATATTCCATTCCGATATAAAAATCGGGACGTAGCCTGGCTTCGACTAACCTTCTCAGACTGAGTTTCAGCCAGTTCTCTACTTCGACGAAGAGTTGGATCCTCCAGTTGAGCTTTCTTCAATCCCTCGGAAGTAACTATGTCATCCATTGGCTTTGGAACTTTAAGAGAACGAAATGGTTTGGTGTCTTGAGACTTCGCCTGAGACCTCGTCTGGACAGCACAGGCCTTTGATGGAGTGAGGCTCCATGACTCATCTGGATTGTCTGGAGCTCGAACACCTGGAATATTTCCTAAAATAAGATCATAAACTGGTTTGTTCATACACAAAACCTCCGTCTGTCCAGTGAAGTAGGGAGTACTTACTAGTACCACAGCAACAGGAACTTGTCGAGTGGTCCCATCAATGAGGATATACAAGTCTTGACCTCACCAGTAAGTTGATCATCAGAGACTAGGTCACGTCTGATCACCACGCCGCTGCATCCACTGTCCCTGAGTACAGATACTGAATGTTGACCCACTCTGCCAGAAGTGACGGGCATCTTCTTTGTGATGTTATCACTACATGCAGCACTCATAATGGGTAAAGAATGACCACATTTAAGAGTTACGTGATTCTGATCATTTCCAAAACAACATGCACCAAGGGAAGATACCTTGCTAACTACCATACAGGCAACTGTCTCGGGTTTTTCTGGTGAGTCATTATGGACACACGCACATCCCTGACAATGAGAAGAGGGAATCTTACTTCCAAGCATAGAGGCAACTGGATTTCTGTTCTGATAACAATTTTTTGCAAGATGACCAACTTTATGACAGGTATAGCACCGACGGGGTGCAATGGAGCCGAGTGTTGCAAATCTACAATCTTTGGCTACATGACCTTGTTTATGGCAGAAAAAATAAAAGCATAAAAAAGCAGCTAGCACCAAGCAGATCCCTGTCACCATGATATACAGTAGTCTTTCTATTTCCCATCCATTACATGAGTTTGTGTACCTGGCATTTTCCTTTTCAATTCCCGGACCATCCCCCATAAATTTGTCACATCGGACAAAAGGAAATTTAGGAAAACTGCCATACACCTCCATGAAATGAGTGAAGACAACTGGACGCTTTTCACTATTCTAGATACAATATACAAGCACATTTATTGATACTCAAATCCAAAAACAAATTACAAAATTCACATGAGCAAATTCACAATTCAAAAATTACAGGTTTTCGTTCAGCTTACTTCCAATTTCAGGTATAAGGACTTCACAAAATCCAATCGATTCACAATAATTATTCAAAATTGCATATTCATTAAATTTCGAAAGAATTCGAAATTCACTAAATTAAGCTGTCTTAATTAAACTCTCATATCTTTCTCCAATTCAGTATTTCGTAAGTTCAAAGAGACGCAAAATGTCTTTCTAAATATCAGGAAAATATCTCAACGTCCCAATAATCTAACAAGTGTATAACTAATTTCACAACCTCGAATGTAACGATTCCAATTCCAAATTTTTAGCCGACTCTTCAATCAAAATTGTTTAACTCTACGGAGCCAAAATATTCTCAAGGCATCTATCAAATTTCACCCTATTAATAATCTTCATTCGACAATCTCAATATACATGTATCAACGTCTGCCTAATTGATTTACAATTAAGCTCAAAGAGGTTTTTAAATGAAATAACCACTCCTATGGTCCGATTTTGTTCAATAATACAATAATACAATACAAAATCTTTGGCAAATCTCTCCAACCTTCACATTTTTCAATAATTTGATATTAATGTAGTCAATATGTCGTTTCCAGTTATACAAAACCGAGACTCTTAAAATCTCCTGGAAACTTTACAACTTCAAATTTGTACTGCCAACCTTGCTCTATATTATACACAGCAAATATACACAATCTTTCCAGACTTTCAAGTCGTGGAAATGCTAGCTATGGCAGAATCACACAACAAAAATCAACAGTTCAAAATGTTCCGATTTCTCGGTTTACGAAGTTGGTGATAGTAAAGTAGTGCCACTCCCGATTTCCCCGTCCGCATATTGGGGAGCAGTGCTTCCACAATCAAAATGAAAATTTCCATATCCTGAGATCCAAATTTCCTTATTTTCCCCCCGATTTCCTTATTTTTATTTAAACCACCAGAAGCCTAATACATGTTTGTATTAGTGCTTTTTAATTCCTTGTGTTCTAGAGGGTGGGCAGAGGTTAGTACCAGTGGCGGATCTAGGGGGGGGGGGGGGGGGGGTTGGGAGTTTAACCCCCCCCCCCCCCTTGGGCTGAGAAAAAAAAAAAAAAAAAACCAGTGTCGGGTGTCGAAAATTCGGCACGCTGAGGTGTGTAGGCCAATCACCTCAGGTAAACCCCCCCCCCCCCCCTTTAGTTAAAACCTAGATCCGCCCCCGAGTACAAATCTCAAAATATCCGGTCTCTTTTGAAGAAAGCAAGTTTCTTTCTACATTCTTCCGAAAGAAAGTTAATTTCTTTTCTACTTCTACCTCATTAAAAAGAAAAACACAATATAAGAAAATACTCAATGTGACAAGTTGTTGAATTTGGTGAACAGTTGGAAGTGTGCACGCTGGTACACCTTGCTCTTGTTTTAATAAACATCCACTGGAAATGTACACTCATTCGTACATGTTCACGCTTCCTCTGTACACAAACAAACAGTACATTTAGCTCAATAACGACAGATCATATGACAATATAAATGAAATTTCTGTTTCATTCTTAATACATGTAATAATCTTAAATGTCGAGCGATTTGGAAGGAATAAGCGTAAGTGATGGGTCTGATTTTATATATATGCGTTACGGGCTTTCTCCGTTTTCCACCTTCCATGTTGTGAAACTAGGAACGGAGACACATGGGCGTTGGTCGCTGCTGTAGCACCGCCTGATCGAAGACTATGGAGGCCATAGATTGAGACATCGGGGACTAGTGGTTTGAGGGCTTCAAGAACAATTTCTCTTGTTCGTGTATATACCTTAGTTTCTTTGATGTAGGAATGAGGCCGGTTTTTGTGGCGGTCAAAGCTCGAAGAACGGGTGCGTCCGAGTTGGGAGGATCACCTAAAGCGTCAAGGTAACGACGGGCTATGATGACTGGACAGGTTGGCTTGACGGAACTGATCTGTTTGCTTTTGGCCAAGTGTATCGTAAGCCGGTCCGGAGTGAATGTGCAGTCTCTGCGTCTAATGTTAGAGATGTCGTTAAATCTTAAAAATCCGGCGTAGCTTATAAAGCATACGAAGAGCAAACGGAGATCTGCTAGAGTCGCTTCGGAGTGCCCGTGGGTTGCTAATAGTTTGTGTAAAATGTCGGGCGTTATAGGCTCCTTTCGAACGGTTGGAGTCGCCGTCATCAGGCGTCTGTAGCCTTGAAGTGCGGTCTTGACCATGGGATTGTCTGTGGGCGAACTTTGACCGACCAAGCTATGGACCCACTTTACTGCTGCAGCGGTGGCGTCGCCGACTGACTTCCCTCCCGAGGTGGTTGCAAGATGCCACAGGTAAAGGGAAAATTGATAAGGGTCGACTGGAAAAAACCTGTATCCCGCGTTTTGACTTTGCCCAGGTAAGCCATCTCTTCCAAATCGCCCGATATTTACAAGTCGTGGAGCTTGCTTTTGCAGATAAAAGTAAGCAAGGGAAGGAGCCACTCGCTAAGGTTTTTAGGTGGGGGTCTTTAATAGCATCCTGTGCTGATGTCCATATGTCTGTCAAAAAGAAAAGAGAAATGTCAACAGCAAAATCAATATGCCTCAAAATGAAAGAATGGCAATGCAAGTTGCATAAATAGACTCGGTTGGACGAGAACATAAGACTGACAAGTGCAGTAATATAATTGCGCTCTGCGGCTGGCAGAGGACAAGGATAAATTAAAGCTGAAGGAAAAATTAGAGAAACGATATTCGGCGTCGACCGCCAGTCTGACGACAAATCGCCAGCGCTCGGTGGCCACGAAAAACCCCATGTAGAGGAAACGTGGGTACGTCCCGGGCGATCGACGGAGGCGTACTCCCCCTGGACCGAATATGAGATTCTTGAAAGGGCGGGATGATTGGGAAGGGCAAGGCCGTACTGGTGCGTGGCCGAGAGTGAGCTTACACTGTAAGCGCCCAGCTTATATATTGGTGGTTACGTAACCACAGGTATGCAAGTGTAAGGACACTTGCAGCTGTCGTTCGAAACCGAAAAGAAATTTCACTTACGTGCAGCATAGGCCTATGCAGTGTAAGCTCGGAACAGCATATCATTTACCAGTAACACTGCACTGTAGATGCTGGCTCTAGTAATCAGTGGCGCGTGCGCGTATTTTACGTGCTGACGAATAAACTCCGGATAGTCTTGTTTCAAGTCACTCTGTAACTGATAGGGCATTCAATAAAACACTAATTCGGAGGATGTTGTAGAATTTGCCACTAATTTTGGGAGAATATTGTAGAATTTGCGCATATTTTAATAATTTCCTTAGGATTTCCTTGGATTTGGGGGATTTCCTCAATTTCTTTAGGTTTTTTCATTTCCTTAAACATTTCTTCGAAAGGAAAAATTTCCTTAAAATAAGGAAATTTCCTTGAAAGTGGAAGCACTGAGACTGAGAGCAAACGTTGGATGATCACAGACAGACAGACAGCCCTACAGCCCGACAGACAGACAGACAGACAGACAGACATACAACTATGCGGTATGACTATGAATGGTGTATAAATGACAAGAAACTGTATGAAATGAGACGAGATGCAGAGATCTCACCCCACTTTTCAGTAGTCAGAGAAGTTGTCAGTCTATGGAAAATTCGGTCCTCTCTGGTGTAGAAAACAGCACGTCCTCACACCTCGATGTCGCCCACCGATCAAAGAAAGGCATTGTTGTTGTTGTTGTTGGTTTGGTTGGCACTTATGGCAAACTATGTGCCCTGTGTGCCAGTGACTGCGAAAATTAGTGATATCACCGTGATGATTTATCAATGCTGGCACGAGCGCCCACGATCCCCCAGACACACAATGCTGCAGTGGTCCTTGCAGGGCCGAGCCGTTTCCCAGCAATTTAAGAGCCCGGGCTACGCCGGTATGTTCACATGCTCGCGTACCCCCAGGTAAAGAATGGCAGCATTATGTCCGGTCAATCGTAAGCACTCAGCGCCTGCGCATGCGTCACATCACAAAATCAGAGATGACATGCTCATGACCTAGGTCATGTATTAAAATAATATAGTCACAGTTTGGAATGTCACAGCAGTGTAGTACAATCTATACATTTATTTAATGTTGCAGGCGTGTATATAGGTAAAAATTTGACGAGTATGTGATTTCCCTCCGAATAATTCTGTCAGGGTCATTTGGGCATCTGAGAGTTTCAGTGTTTCTTGAAGTTGTCTTCTTTGGTTATGATACTTTGGGCATTCAAGCATAAAGTGTTTCACATTGTCATTTATGGCACAAATATCACAAAGACCATGTGGGTGTAGACCCATTTTATACAGAAAACTATTTAAACCTCTACACATACCTATTCGAAGTCTATGCATAATGACTTCTTCCCATCGTTTAAGTCCCCAGTTTTTAAATTTAAAGGATGGTTCTGGCAACTCGTCAATCCCATCAGTCTGGGCCCAGCTTATTTGAAGTTCAGTTTTAAGAGTATATTTGATTTCGGGAATTGATAGTGGAATGCAGCAGTCAGGAGTATATTTTTAAGTGGCTGATTTAGCTAGTTTGTCAGCTTTTTCATTTCCTGGGATTCCACAATGACCAGGGATCCATTCGAAAACAACCACGTTGCCCTGATGTTGGATGTTATAAAGAAGGGCGAGTCGGATGTCACAAACCACCTTATTTTCAGGGGGAGTTTGGGAAATAGCCTGCAAGGCACTTAGGCAGTCACTAAAAATGCAGGTGTGGAGTGGTTGAACATCTTCAATCCATTCAAGAGCAATAAGGATGGCGAAGAGTTCAGCAGTAAATATAGATATACCATTATTAAGTCGAATACTTTTGGAGTAATTGAATTAGGGAATAAAAATACCGCAGCCTGTGGTATTTTGAGTCGGATTAAATGACCCATCAGTATATATATATGCAGAGAAGTATGCTACATAGAATGGATAACGTCCATGATGATATAGCTTTTTTCAATAGCCCTGTCTACATTTTTAACTCGTGATAAAACCTCCTTAGATATATACTATATAGGGTGTGTTGAAATACCAAAATGGGAATGGATTTATAAGGGGATAAATAGTAAAATGGTAGTTGGAAAGCCTGGCTTCGAAAGGGGTTTTGTGAGTGGTGTTTAGCCATATGTCAGCAAAATAATGTTTTTGCCAGTTATTAGTTTTGAGATTTTGGTTTGGGTGGGATTCATGAGCACTGATTTTTATTCCATAGAGATTGTTTAGAAAATTACGACGTAGGGCAAGAGGAGGATCCCCACATTCCAGCTGCAGTTTTTTCAGTGATGATCCACGTAGAGCACCAGTGCATATTTTTAAAGCCTGATATTGTATACTGTCTAGTTTTTGTTTGAGGGAATTGGAAGCTGAATCATACGCTTCACATCCATATTCTATAATAGGTTTGATAAGGGCAGTGTACAGTTGGAATAGAGTCGTACAGTCTGCACCCAATGTACTTCCACTAACACATCTGAGCAGGTTCAGTTTCTTCCTGCATCTATCACGGGTGTAGTCTATATGGTGTTTCCATGTGAGTTTGGAGTCAAAGATTACACCAAGGAATTTGGCATGTTGCTGAATTTTTATGGGGCTATTCTGGACATTAAGAGATATCTTAGTATGTTTTTTATTTGTGAAAAGAATAGCAGCTGTCTTGGGTGCCAACAATTTCAATCCCCACTTTGCACACCATGATTGTATGTTAATAATGGCCTGTTGTATTTTCTTTTCTATAAAATTAAGGTAATATTTCTATTAGATTTCCATATAGCCACGTCGTCTGCATATTGTGAGATTTGTACCCCAGGGACGTTCTTACTAAGATCGTTAACAGCGATATTAAATAATAAAGGGCTTATAACACTACCATGAGGGACACCGTTTTCCACTGTCCTCTCTTCGGATAAGGAATTGTAGATTTTTACCTGAACTTTCCTAGCAGATAGGAAATTGGATATCCAGTGGACAATCCGACCAGAAATTCCCATAGTTTGAAGTTTAATAATAATCCCTTTGCGCCACAGCATATCATATGCTTTTTCGAAATCAAGAAAGACTGCAAAGGTGCTTTCTTTATTGGCTTTGGCTTTATTTATACAGGATTCTAAATGATTGATGTGATCTTTAGTGGAGCGGCCTTTCCGAAAGCCACTTTGATGATGAGAGAAGAGATTGTGTTTTTCGAGGTACCACATTAGTCTACAATTAACCATACGTTCCATCAATTTGCAGATACAGGATGTGAGGGCAATAGGTCTGTATGAATGCTTGAGTCCACGGTACTATCAAAAACGTTTGAAAATGTTATAAATGCACTTCTATCTAATGTTTAAAAGTGGTTTAACTTAATTAATAAATGTCAGTGCATGTGATATTTTGAAGACGTCATTATAATGTTGCCACCTTATTATCTGTAAGTTTTTATAATGTTCTTAAAACATATTTTTAAAAATATAATACTATGTTTTACAAATATCCCTAAAATGTCATACCGCAGAGTTGACAACATTCATAAAACATTTTATAGATGTTTGAGTCCATGGAAGAATCAGTAACGTTAAAAGAATGTTTAAAAAACACTTCATACTGATGTTTAAAACTTGTCCGAATTATTAAATGTATCTCAGAACATTTTATATTTAAAAGACATTATAATGTTACCAGTCGTATGTTTTTATAATGTTCTTAAAACATATATTTGTATCCTTAAAAACATGTTGCAGAACTATGTGTAAAATATTATGCCAAATTATTGATAACATTCTTAAAACATGTTATAAATATTTGAGTCCACATAACTATTATTAACGTTTTAATAATGTCAAAAAAACATTTCTGCCTGATGTTTAAAACTTGTCTTTGGTAAAAAATAAATCTCAGGCATTTGATATCAAAACGACGCGATGATAATGTTACCATCTCAACATGTGTATGTTTTCATGATGTTCTTAAAACATCTTTTAAAAATATGAAACCATGTTTCACAGATATCCCTAAAATATTATGACAAAGAGTTGACAACATTCTTAAAACATGATGTAAATGTTTGAGTCCATGAAAGAATTAGTTAAACGTCTAAATTGTTAAATATATCTTAGAGCATTTTATATTTGAAAGACATCATTATAGTGTTACCACCTAAATAGTCGTATATTATTATGATGATGTTCTTAAAACATATGCGTATAGCATACAAAACATTTTTCAGAAATATCTTTAAAATGTTATGCCAAATTATAGATAACATTCTTAAAACATGTTATAAATGTTCAAGTTAAGAAATATATGTACATGTATTAGGTAATAAATATATCTCTCGGGCATTTGATATCAAAACGACGTTATGATAATGTTACCATCTGAACATTTGCATTTAAAAAATGTGTTTAAAACATCTTTAAAAAATATAAAACCATGTTTCATAGATATCCCTAAAAATGTTATGACAAGAGTTGACAACATTCTTAAAACATGTTATTAATGTTTATAGTGCATGGAAGAATCGGTTAAACGTTTAAATAATATGTTGCTGCAAAAGTACTTGTCTGAATTGTTAAATACCAGTATATCATAGAGCTTTTGATTTTTAAAAGACATCATTATAATGTTACCACCTAAATATAGTGGTGTACTATTATGAAGTTCTTAAAACATGTGTGTATAGCATTAAAACATGTTTCAGAAATATCTTACACAGGTTATGCCAAATTCTTGACAACATTTCTAAAACATGTTCTAAATGTTCGAGTCCACAGAACTATACTATAAACGTTTTAATAATGTTGTAAAAACATTTCTTCCTGGTGTTTAAAACTTGTCTTAGAAAATAGATATATCTTTTGGGGCATTTGATATCATAACGACGTCGTGATAATGTTACCATCTGAACATGTTTATGTTTTTATGATGTTTTGAAAACATTTTTGAAAAATATGAACCATGTTTTACAGATATCTATAAAATGTTATGACAACAAGAGTTGACAACATTCTTAAAACATGTTCTAAATGTTCGAGTCCATAGAACTATACTATACACGTTATAATAATGTTGTAAAAACATTTCTGCCTGGTGTTTAAAACTTGTCTTAGATAATAAATATTTCTCGGGGCATTTAATATCATAACGACGTCGTGATAATGTTACAATCTGAACATATTTAAGATTTTATGATGTTCTGAAAACATCTTTGAAAAATATGAAACCATGTTTTACAGATATCCCTAAAATGTTATGCCAAATTCTTGACAACATTCTTAAAACATGTTCTAAATGTTCGAGTCCACAGAACTATACTATAAACGTTTTAATAATGTTGTAAAAACATTTCTTCCTGGTGTTTAAAACTTGTCTTAGATAATAAATATATCTCGGGGCATTTGATATCATAACGACGTCGTGATAATGTTACCATCTGAACATTTTTATGTTTTTATGATGTTCTGAAAACATCTTTGAAAAATGTAAAACTATGTTTTACAGATATCTCTAAAATGTTATGCCAAATTCTTGACAACATTCTTAAAACATGTTCTAAATGTTCGAGTCCACAGAACTATACTATAAACGTTTTAATAATGTTGTAAAAACATTTCTTCCTGGTGTTTAAAACTTGTCTTAGAAAATAGATATATCTTTTGGGGCATTTGATATCATAACGACGTCGTGATAATGTTACCATCTGAACATTTGTATGTTTTTATGATGTTTTGAAAACATTTTTGAAAAATATGAACCATGTTTTACAGATATCTATAAAATGTTATGACAACAAGAGTTGACAACATTCTTAAAACATGTTCTAAATGTTCGAGTCCATAGAACTATACTATACACGTTATAATAATGTTGTAAAAACATTTCTGCCTGGTGTTTAAAACTTGTCTTAGATAATAAATATTTCTCGGGGCATTTAATATCATAACGACGTCGTGATAATGTTACAATCTGAACATATTTAAGATTTTATGATGTTCTGAAAACATCTTTGAAAAATATGAAACCATGTTTTACAGATATCCCTAAAATGTTATGCCAAATTCTTGACAACATTCTTAAAACATGTTCTAAATGTTCGAGTCCACAGAACTATACTATAAACGTTTTAATAATGTTGTAAAAACATTTCTTCCTGGTGTTTAAAACTTGTCTTAGAAAATATATATATCTTGGGGCATTTGATATCATAACGACGTCTTGATAATGTTACCATCTGAAATTTTTATGTTTTTATGATGTTTTGAAAACATTTTTGAAAAATATGAACCATGTTTTACAGATATCTATAAAATGTTATGACAACAAGAGTTGACAACATTCTTAAAACATGTTCTAAATGTTCGAGTCCATAGAACTATACTATAAACGTTTTAATAATGTAAAAACATTTCTTCCTGGTGTTTAAAACTTGTCTTAGAAAATACATATATCTTGGGGCATTTGATATCATAACGACGTCGTGATAATGTTACCATCTGAACATTTGTGATGATGTTGTGACAACGTTATAGTGACCTCAATTTGCATGTTGACCCCAAGTGGGCGTGGTAAACCTTGGTGAAACAATTTTGTCACTTTCTTTCAACATGAACGTTATGTTTTGCGTAACAGCGATATGTTTTAGGGTGTTTTCATAGAGATAATTGTGTAATATTTAACTATTCAAAGTCTCAAAGAAACAAATTTGCCAAAAAAGCAAAACAAAACAAATAGAAGAATTTTGACTTGCAAACTGTGACTAAAGACGACGGTGATATTGGGCATATATATACCATTTAGGGACGTACTTAAAGTGGAGGAGAGGCTTCCTCAGATATTTAATTATGTATAGTATGTATACATAGTATTAATATATTGTATAGTATGTTAACCAATATTAATTAAGTATTAATCGATATAAAATCATTGATTTTCAGGAGCAGAGTTGCCGAATCTTGATAACATAAACCGTTTCATTAATTGCAGGAACGATTAAGTGTGGGAATGGCATAAAGTGCATACAGATAGAGCTTGCAAATTACTGCTCCAACACGTAGTTCAAACGTTAATTAATACAAATTATAATATGATTTATTTTATAACATTTTAGTAACATTTGGGTGCAGCAACCCAGCTAACACATTGATGTTTTGATAACGTGGTATAAATGTTATGTGTAATGTTGTGATGATATTACGAAATAATGTTATGGCGACATGGTCTTACAAACGTTTTAGTGATACCTACATGACATTAATGAACAAATGTTGGTGCGATGTTTTCATAACGTTTCAAAATGTTCACAAAACATTGCCCATGAAATATTTTTACGATGTCAAATTAATATTTCATGGGCAATGTTTGTAAACATCGCACCAACGTTTTTTCATGAATGTCATGTCGGTATATCACAAAAACGTTTGTAAGACCATGTCGCCATAACATTTTTGCGAAATATCACGACAACATTACCTTAAAGATGTTATTTTGATGTTTCAGCATCAGGTCAATGTAACGTTATGAAAACATCGCACCAACGTTTTTTCATGAATGTCATGTCGGTATCACAAAAACGTTTGTAAGACCATGTCGCCATAACATTTTTGCGAAATATCACGACAACATTACCTTAAAGATGTTATTTTGATGTTTCAGCATCAGGTCAATGTAACGTTATGAAAACATCGCACCAACGCTTTTTCATGAATGTCATGTCGGTATCACAAAAACGTTTGTAAGACCATGTCGCCATAACATTATTTCGTAATATCATCAAAACATTACACATAACATTTATACCACGTTATAAAAACATCAATGTGTTAGCTGGGCAGATTAGGAATTGTTTTACCCCATTGTTCTTTGAGTTGCACTTTAAGAATGCGTTTGATTTCTGTATCCAGCAGAGGGGATGTGGTGATCAATGTTGCTTTTATAGGTGGCTGACTTAGCGGTTTGATCAGCTCTTTCGTTTCCAGGGATACCACAGTGACCTGGGACCCATTCAAAATTAACTATGTTGCCCTGATTGTGAATATTAATTAGAGTGTGTCGTATATCACAGACTATTTTGTGTTGAGGAAATGGTTTAGAGATGGCCTGCAAGGCACTAAGACAATCGCTGAAAATACAGGTGTGTAGTGGCTGAACATCTTCAATCCATTCCAGGGCAAGGAGGATAGCAAAAAGTTCCGATGTAAAGACCGAGACACCGTTATTGAGACGAAAACCTTTGGAGTACCTTAGTTGGGGAATAACAACGCCGCATCCGATCCCGACCGTATCCAGAGTAGGGTTATATACGAGCCGTCTGTGTAGACATGAAGAGAGTTGTTCCAGGTAGTATTAATAATTTCTAGGCTTATTAGGCTTCTCTTGTCGTAAATATTATCAGTATGCGCCACTCGAGACAACATTTCCGTGGAAAAGTAGGGCTTATTGTAGTGCCAGAAAGGGAAGGGATCGTTAAGGGGTAAAATGGTAAAAGGAAAATGAGAGACCCTTGCTTCGAAAGGGGTACTGCGGGTCGAGGAAAGCCACTTTTCAGCAAAGTAGTGTTTTTGCCAGTTATCAAATTTGAAGTATTCATTAGGATGGTTGTCGAGAGCATTCATTTTAATTCCATAAAGATTGCACAGAAATTGTCGGCGTAAAGCGAGAGGATGGTCACCGCATTCGGTTTGCAATCTGTAGAGTGGTGATCCATGAATAGCTCCAGTGCATATTTTCAAGGCTTGGTATTGAACGCTATCGAGTTTTTGTTTCATCGTCAGGGAGGCAGAATCAAAGGCTTCACACCCGTACTCTAAGATGGGTTTTATAAGGGCAGAATAGAGTTGATACAGCGTTTTGCAGTCGGCACCCCAGGAATTTCCGCATATACATCTCAGAATATTGAGCCTCCTTTTACACTTGACGAGGACACTGTCGATATGTTGTTTCCAGGTTAATTTGTTGTCAAAGACTACAGAAATTTTGTCGAAGAACAGGTAGGGACCGCTAGATTTTGAATGTATAGGGAAATGTTGGCGTGTTTCAATTTGTTTGTAAACAAAACAGCAATTGTTTTAGTTGCAGATAATTTGAAGCCCCACTTTTTACACCATGTATTGATATTACCGAGGTTTTGCTGAATTTTCTTTTGTAGGTAGGGAATGCTTCTGTTTGATTTCCATATGGCAATGTCATCCGCGTATTGTGCAAAGTTTGCATCAGTGACTTCATTGATGATATCGTTGACAGCAATATTAAACAGGAGCGGACTAATAACACTACCTTGTGGGACACCGTTTTCTAGTGTTCTTTCTTCAGAAAAAGTGTTGTTGATTCGAACTTGAATTTTCCTATCAGTGAGAAAACTGTCCAGCCATTTGGTTATTCGGCCGTAGATACCTAAGGAGTGAAGTTTTATTATTATCCCTTTTCTCCAAAGCATATCATAGGCCTTTTCTATGTCGAGGAAAATAGCCAAGGTACTTTCTTTGTTGGAATGGGCTTTATTAATGGAAGATTCTAAATTGAGGATGTGGTCCTTAGTACTTCTTCCCTTTCGGAAGCCACTCTGGCATTTAGATAGTAAGTTGTGTATTTCCAAATACCAGAGAAGGCGGGAGTTGACCATGCGTTCCATAATTTTACAAATGGTAGAAGTCAGAGCTATTGGTCTATATGACAGAGGGTTAGTGGAATCTTTCCCTGGTTTCAGGAGTGGGATGAGAATAGCGTCTTTCCACTGTTTAGGGCAATAGGAAGTATGCCATATCATGTTGAAAATAAGAAGAAAGTAATCCCAAATTTTCACAGGGAGACGTTTAAGAACGGCGTTATTTATACCGTCTTTTCCTGGAGTACTGCATTTAGACGAATTAATGGCATGATTTAATTCTTCAATATTAAATGGCTCATTAATATTACTGTCATTGTTATCGTTGAAGGAGAAGGTATCTTCAGCTTTAGTTTTGATGGAAATAAAGGAGGAACAGTAATTATTCGTACAACTAACTTGAGTAAAACTATCGGCAAGGGCTTCAACCTTATCTTTATTTGTGATGGCGTCGGTGTCATTATGACGAAGTACAGGAATACTGTTAGTATTGCCAGTTTTTTCGATACGTTTAATTTTGTTCCAGATAGTTTTAGTGTTGGTTTTTGGATTTATTCCATTACAAAAATTCTCCCAATCTTTTCGTTTAGCTTTATTGGTGGTTTTCCTGACGATTGCACATGCCCTTTTGTAGATGATGAGATCTGAAGGAAGGCAGGTTTTCCTAAGGGTTTTCAGGGCGTCCTTTTTGTTGGCAATAGCTTGTTTGCATTCGTCGTTCCACCAGGAGGAGGGCGTTTTGGAGTGATTTGGGTTAGTCTTGGGAATGGAACAGTTCATAGCAGAATAAAGTTGTTGAATAAAATTGGCATACGTATCTTCAATAGCATCCAACTCGCTGGGTTTAGTAATGTATTTATTGCAGGCAGTTTCGAATTTACTCCAATCAGCTTTCTTAAGGGACCATTTAGGGGTGTTGTTCATCGGGTTTTTGTAGATTGGATGATTGACTTCGATGAGGATAGGGCAATGATCGCTACCCCAGGTGTCATTTAGGACTGACCAGTTACATTTGGCAGCTAAGCCTGGCGAAAAAAAATAACATCAATACAGGAAAAAGAGCCATGAGATGTATCGACTCTTGTGCCCTCGCCGGAGTCAATACAGACCATATTCGTATCAATTAGTATGTCGTCAATGATCTGGCCATTACGGTCTAGTTTGGAACTTCCCCACAGTGGGTTGTGACTGTTAAAGTCACCACAAACTATGCAAGGTTGATCAATTGTATTCAACATTTCTTTCAGAGACTTGGCATCTTTCTTCTTTGTTTTTGATATAGAGTCCCAGATTTGCATAGTGCCAGTCAGTAATTCCGTTAAGGATTGTTCATTACAGATGCATTGTACGTGTTCGGTTTGCGTTTGTGCTGTTTCAGCAGTTTGAGTTGAGGCATTTTTGTAGGTTTTTACCGGTGGGGTGGTTTTTGGGGCATGTTATTTGTGGTATCCTTGGTATTATTCTCGGTGAACTGTTGATGGGGTTTGTTTCCGTTGTAACTAGTGGAGGGTTGAGCTACGGGAGTTTGCTGGTAGGCTTGCTGCGTCTGCTGGGTGGGAGTGTTATCGGGACGGATACTGATATCAGTTTTTATAGCCTTAGCTGCGTCAGCGTAGGAGATATTATAGGTTACCTTAAAACCTTGGATTTTTCTTTCTTGCTTTATCGTATTGCAGCCTTCATCTGCAACATTTAGCATCTTTTTTATTGCACTGTTCGTACGAGTGAGGGCCTCCGCACCGTACACATCGTGTGGTACTTCTACAGTTGGCTGCCGTGTGGCCTAACCTTTGGCAGTTAAAACATCGAATAACTGGAGGGATGAAAGGTTTTACTGTGAAAAGCTCGTACCCTACTTGAAATTCGGACGGCAGGTTAGGCGTGTTGAAGGTCAGACAGATGGATAGGCTTTTTTCGAGTTTGCCGTTTCTTCGTCGCATAAGGCGTTTAACTACTCCAATGACTCCCTTTTTTACAAGAAGAAAGTAGTTCGTCGTCAGTTATATCAGTATCTATTCCTGTAATGACACCTTCACTCTGGGTTTCTGATTTCGCATGTTCAGTATGTACAGTCCATTGATCGAGTCGAGTTATGGTTTTCATTTTCTGTGCTTGCGCAGGGGTGTGGCAGCTGACTGTGATCCCTCCTTGGTTGTTTCTAGACACACTCTTGATTAGGTCTTTTCCAAAATTATTAAGTGCTTTAGCAATTCTGATTGGGTTTATCCTAGCTAATTTAACATCAGGGGAGTTGATTATGACTAGTGTAGGTTGGCTTTGGGGGTTTTGTATGTACCGGCGTTTAGTTGGTTGTTCATCGTTAAGGATGTCACTTTCCGAGTCGGAGTAGACTGTATTAACATAGGCTGGATTGTGGTCGTTTTCTAGTACTTTGCGACTGAGATTGGTTTTGAGCCTGACTGAGCTGAATAGGATATCCAGAGTTGAGCGGTTTTGGTCATATTCGGGTTCCTGTGCTTCAATGGGGGTTTGTTGGGATAAATGCGCCCAAGAGTTTTCATATCGGATTCTGGGTCCCGGTCCTCGGCCATTTTGGCCGATTTGGGAATTAACCAGCTAGGGAGGGAGAAAAGATGAACAAATATGGTAACACCTCTTGAAATACTAATATTGCTTACCAAAGTCCGGAAAAATGAAGCCTTGGCCGAAGAGTCAATCACTGGTAATCAAAGGCAAAGAAGAGGATTTAAATTTCGCGCCACTGACTGAGACACGTCCACCCTCTGTCAAAGCCACGCCCGATCTCGAAAGGCATTGAATGCAATATGCCAGCTTATATAAGCTAAAAAGGGCGTTGGGGCGTAACGAAAACGTTACGTAACGGCTCTATTGAGCCCACCTGTCGTTCGATAACGAAAAGAAATGGCATATAGCTCTTTGGTTTTAACCCAGAGCCAAAATCCGAAGCCGAAGCCGAAGCCGAAGCCGAAGCCGAAGCCGAAGCCGAAGCCGAAGCCGAAGCCGAAGGCGAATCCGAAGCCGAAGCCGAAGCCCAGGGTTTGATAAATGAATGCCCGCCCCTAGTCAGAATAGTTTGGTCTGGGAACCAGGCGCTCGGCCAAAATGTACATTGGGAAATGACACCGATCGCTAATGCAGTATGGCATGTATGGCATCTCTCAGACATGTCAGAAACATTCCTGCTAAAAACCTTCATGTACATGTAAGTCCTGACAAAGTGACAGTTCACGAACATTGGACCAGTTCCTTCCTCCATGGTTGGAATAAACCTTTTCGACATTCTGCATTGTTGCCATTAGCCAAACCATGGAGGAGTAATAACCATGATCTTCCTCCATAGGATGGGACGCTGTATAACCGCGGTACTTATCAGGCTGATATCACGTTTCCCGATCGGAATAGAGATTGCTCACTAACCTTCCCGAATTGTCCTGTCTTTTGTGTTGTATAACTCTTGCTTTTTTTAAACTGACATAAAAAATCTGACGGTGGTTTGGTTTATTCCCATGCGATGCCTGTGAAAATAGACATGCTCGTCATTGCTCGTCATTGCTCGGCGGAGTACAGACTCTGTATTATCGCGGTATGTGGGAAGTGTTTTTTACAATGATTTCAACTTTTTTATTCATGGTTAATGTTTGACCAAAACATCCCCTGAATAAAGTCTGATATTTTCCCTGTAAAGTTCAAGTTGATTAAAGACGATTAGGCCCTGCAAGATGATTTCTTAACACCCTGTCCCCCCTCGAAGGCGACAAAATTCACTGAGACAAGTCTACTGATTGACGATTGGGGGCGCCATTCACTTTACACGGTGCGTCGTTCTATTTGTTTTACCGCACTGTCCTTATTTTGATCCCGTAAATGTTTCTACGATTTCGCGGTGGAAATATCGTCCTTCGGCATCATTTTGCATTTGCAGCTGTAGAATGGGAACCAGACAATGGAACTTCCATGGACAGAGCACCATTAAAGATTCATGTTAAAATATAGACGGTACCTTTTAGCAGACACGGTGAGGCAAAATGTACAAGTTTTGGAAAACGTGAATATTTATTAAAAATCGTTAAAAGTCCCGACACAACATTTTTTAATAGTCATTTTTTTACACAAATCAGCAGAAAGTCCTTAATGCTTGATGAATTGGATATAAAATTGCCAGTCGAAGGAGTTTTGGCAACAGAAAAAAAAAAATTTCCGATGCCGCGATAATAGAGTTGCCGCGATAATAGGGAGTCCGACTATATATGTAGGAAGATCATGGTTATTATTGATAAGTACATGTATCAAACCAAAGGACCTAAAAAAAAAAACTAGGCTAAAAACCATGGAGAAGTAATATTATTACTCCTCCATGGTTTTTAGCCTATCTTTTTTAGGTCCTGTGGTTTGATACTTATCATGCCTATATAAAAATAAGTAGGGAGTCTACCGAAATGGCGATTTCCGTTTTCGTATTTGTTTGTACAGAAAACCGTGCAAGAATTGTCCCGTTTTAAACTTGTTTTTTTATAGTCAAAATGTAACAATTAAATAATATAAAAAAAAAAAAAAAAAATCAAAGTGAACAAAGAAACTGGCAGGAGCGGGATTCGAACCTGCGACCTCCGGGTTACCGTACCGGCGCTCTACCAACTGAGCTATCTTGCCCTATGTTGGCGGTCTCCCAAATTGTCAGTATCCCAAATTGTCAGTATCTTTGTTCGGGTGGGCGCTAGCATGGCTAGTCAGAAGTCATAAACCCAGAATGCCGTATAGCCAGGGATCACACCTAGTCCGATTAACTTGGAACCTCTATCGCCTTTTTTAACATTTGGACATGATCTGGTGATAGTAGGGTCCAAGTAAGTCTGCAGTGGTCATGCTGTAATTCCGAAAATATGTCTAAAGTCCCAACAAAAACATACGATTTCACCCTAAAAAACGACCACCAAAATACTAGATACGCCACCTGCCACCTGCGGAACAAGTGGAGTTCCATGATTAGATGGAGGTGCTTAGGTTCACTTACCATCCAGATAAAAAGTGAAATTTACCGTTCAATTCACAGAGACACCCGTAAGACATGTTTTTTTTCTGTCATGGAGTTCAAATTGTGACCCCTCGACCTTTATGACGTCACCCCTGCGCGGGCACACGGATGCATGCGCGACAAGCCGTATGCCGGTGACTGTTTCACGTTCATTGTACCATTCATAAAACAGTCGTCCGCATACGGCTTGTCGCACATGCGTGCGTGTGCCTGCGCAGGGATGACGTCATTGGGTCGAGGGGTAACGATTTGAAATCAATGGCAGCGAAAAGACATGTTTTACGGGTGTCTCTGTGAATTGAACGGTAAATTTCACTTTGTATCCGGATGGTAAGTGAACCTTAGCACCTCCATCTAATCATGGAACTCCACTTGTTTCGCAGGTTTTTGTTGGGATTTCAGACATATTTTCGGAATCACCGCACGACCACTGCAGACTTACTTGGACCCTACTATCGCCAGATCATGTCCAAATGTTTAAAAAGGTGATAGAGGGTCCAAGTTACTCGGACTACATCATTCCATGGTAGGCCTAGGCCTAGTATCATGGAGTATTCGCAGTTGCTATTGTTACGGCAGCCGTCGTTACAGAACTGCCTTCCCCGATGAAATGGTATTCAATGTTTATTACATTTCTTTACCCAGGGTGTGCCCATAAACAGTTTCAAAACTGGTTTCCGTATATTTTAGTTAAAACTAAATATTTACACACACTTATTTAAATGAATACAAGAATATTTACACAAATAAATCTATTTACGGTTAACATGGTTAACGTTTCAATTCTCCAGTAGAAGTCTAGCTGATTTACGGGAAAAAAACCTGTGAAAAAAACCCTTTTAAGTTTTGGGGAAAAACAAGGGGAAATTCCCATCCGGCTCCAAAGTATTGTGGCAACTAAGTTTATAACTCCGCAGATCAGCGTAAATGTACATGTAGCTATTTTGAGTGTAGAACAACTACGTACATGTATACATGTGTACACGTCATGTCATGGTTGTTGATGAGCAGTTGCATAGGTGTAGTTTTATTGCACAGACCTGTGCAGGATTAATAATTTGGAGGTCTATAAACACTTGAAATTGGCTCACGGTTCAAATACATGTTCAACTCGAGCTTATCAAAATAGGTTGAGTTTTGGGGGTTTTGTTTTTGGTTTGTTTGTGTTTGTCACGTACAATGTAATAACTATTTCAAATGCAGCACGGTTTTTGCATGTTTTTTTATGTACCATACTTGTACATTTCATAATGATAACCACAACGTTCAAAACAAGGCAGGCATCTACATGTAACTCTACCAAATCCATTCACTTAACAGAAGTTCTATTTGAGAAAGGGACCATGTTCATCTTTGGCAGCCAAGTCTGGAGGATGCAAGTTAGTCCTTGGAATTGAGACGAGTTGTGATGAGACTGGAGCTGCTGTGGTTGATGAAGATGGAAATGTTCTTGGAGAGGGACTCTTCTCACAGAAAAGAATTCATGCCAGGTACGTACATGTACATTGTAGGTCATGCTTCTTCTGGCAGTGACATTGCTTTATAGCTGTGATATTGTCCTTTGAACCCTCTCTCTCTCGGTGCCAAACATGCCAAAATAGAGCCAACTACATACCCTACCTATCAAAACCGAGTTTCAGGTTAAAACACACAAGCTGTTGGAGATGAAGGGCTTGGGTTTTTTGATAGGTTATGACAGTTATAAAATATTTTAATTCGTCAAACAGTCCACAAGGGAAACTGACTAGGTAAATTTTGAATACATTTTCAAAGTGAACAAAGAAACTGGCAGGAGCGGGATTCGAACCTGCGACCTCTGGGTTAACATACCGGCGCTCTACCAACTGAGCTATCTTGCCCTATGTTGGCGGTCTCCCAAATTGTCAGTATCTTTGTTCGGGTGGGCGCTACAATGTAGCTTCCCAGGTTGTATCGTAAAATTAGGTGTGATCCCTGGCTATACAGCATTCTGGGTTTATGACTTCTGACTAGCGCCAACCCGAACAAAGATACTGACAATTTGGGAGACCGCCAACATAGGGCAAGATAGCTCAGTTGGTAGAGCGCCGGTACGGTAACCCGGAGGTCGCAGGTTCGAATCCTGCTCCTGCCAGTTTCTTTGTTCACTTTGAAAATGTATTCAAAATTTACCTAGTCAGTTTCCCTTGTGGACTGTTTGACGAATTATAAGTTAAAAAGTCGTATCCTCATTGAGTGATCCCCACAATGTAGCTTCCCAGGTTGTATCGTAAAATTGGGTGTGATCCCTGGCTATACAGCATTTTGGGTTTATGACTTCTGACTAGCGCCCACCCGAACAAAGATACTGACAATTTGGGAGACCGCCAACATAGGGCAAGATAGCTCAGTTGGTAGAGTGCCGGTACGGTAACCCGGAGGTCGCAGGTTCGAATCCCACTCCTGCCAGTTTCTTTGTTCACTTTGGGAAATATTTTACTTTTAATACCCCCTACCAAAATCAGTCAGGAACAGCAAATCTTGGAAAATAACTATCCATCTGTGTTCAGAATTGTATAAACACTTGGCACAACCTTTAAATTTGAGAATTTTGTTGGGAAATTTTCGTGAGATATAGGGGAAGAAAGTTTGTGTTTTCTGTGTTAGATGTTCTTGGCACAGTGCAGAGTGTATGGTAACTCAACGTGTTCACATACATGTACATGTTGATTTCTGCCTCATTTTTTTACAGATTTTGCTGACATAAATCTTGAAATAACTGGTTGTGTGACATGTTTAGACAGTTGTTATCAAGGAGGGTTGGTTATTTTCCAATATTTTGCTGTTCTTGACCGATTTTGGTGGGGGTATTAAAGTAAAATCTTTCCAGTTAATGGTTAAGTTTATGATTAGATTCATGTCAACCAATCTGAGAAAAAGTACATCTAATAATTTTTCAGAGTGGGCAAAGGGGATTTACAGCAAGGGAATTTCAACCTGTAACTTCTGGATATTAAAAGTTATCCCAGTAGAACAAAGAATAGTGTAGCATGCGTCCTACATGTGTATGTATGTGCCACAGGGCTGAAGACCAAACATGCCAAATGGCAT
Organism: Hippasteria phrygiana; assembly: GCA_037893225.1. Classification (NCBI taxonomy): domain Eukaryota; kingdom Metazoa; phylum Echinodermata; class Asteroidea; order Valvatida; family Goniasteridae; genus Hippasteria; species Hippasteria phrygiana. The sequence continues at coordinate 194,440 of JAZGUH010000558.1, read as the reverse complement.
ATGGGACTCAAACATACATGTACAATGTACATGTACTACATTTTGGTGAGGGTGTACCGGTACGTACATAGTGTACGGGTTCTGTATATATCTCCGAGGAGGAGAAAGGAAATACAAAGAAACCTTTCAGTCCTCGCACATCAAGTCTTTTGTTGAAATCGGTCCTCGCATGTAGAAGTACGTGCTTAGTCTATGGGGTTGGGTTATATTAAAGGAACTATAGGAAACACAAAGCATTGTCCTCGGACGTATTGGGAAAGTACGACAGTGTGCATGCAGAAGCAAAATGCATGCACATAACTGAGAAAAGCGAAAAATACATTAATTACAACAGGGTGCAATGGGTTAATGCCACACTTTGTTGCTATGGATAGACCAATAAGGATCAAGGATTCAAGTTTGCTTGAATATAAATGCCCCATAGCATTCCAAATTACAGAAAGCTTACAAGGTCCTTTCCAGGGAGACTACTGGACCGGTTTACGTCTATAACCGCAATCCCGCATGACGTACGTAGGCCCATGCGGCCAATGGGCCTGTTTATTAAAGCACGTACAGGCAGTGCGACAGTTCCGGATCATTGACAATTCCGGATCACTTGATTAAACAAGAATTAATCAAAGTGCAACCAAATTTGTTTTTTTAAGATTGTTTTCATTTTGCAATAGTCAAAGAGAAATTTTGAAGATCGCTTCACTGTTACCCATAATGCAGTTCGTCAACATTTGTAATTATTTTGTAGTTGGCCTCTTGGACGTGAAATGCCAGTCAAAATTCTTGTTTCCCCCAACATTCATCGTTTTTTTATTGACTTTACTAAGTTTTCTTGATAAAAAATTATCTCATATGTCACAGATTAAAATATTTTTCCATTTTCGCCGAAAGATTTTCATGGGCGTTTAAGACAGTTCCGGATCACCACCGTTTGCAATTTGCAATTGCGAATTTCCACATGGTTTCACATCATTCACTGACGTATCATTTCGATTTTCTTTTTTACTGCACAGTCTTAATAACTCTTGCATGGGATGCTTATTAAATCCAAGGCCAACAATGTATTTTCTTTGCCTTGTTCCGGCGAGTCTGTTTTTTGTTTAAGCTGATGATTGTTAATGTTTGGGATGCATGCACTCTCAGGCCCAATGCAGGCTGCTCTGGAAGAGCGCAGCACACACAGGTGCACACGCGAGGTGGTCAGCATACGCGTGATCCGGAACTGTCGCAAACGATTCGGAACTGTCGCGTTTAATCCTGTACAAAAACTGAGATTTAATTCCCTTTAAATTGAGTCTATGTGGACATGTTTGGTGTCAAGATGCTGAGGAGGTATTTTACTACGAAGTGACGTCACTCGGACACAGAAACTCCTAACACCAGCTGGCATACAGCGGTTTGTACGAAAAGTGATCCGGAACTGTCGCACTGATCACTGTACAATGTACTGCTCTATTCATCATTCAGCTGTGGCTGGTGTGGGTTTCGCGCTGAATAGAGTTTGGTGAACTACATGTAGATTGTTCTTGAATGTAGAGTGTAGATGGGCTTTTCATTCATACTCCCTGTATTAAAGATACCTTTAATTAGCCGCACCGCCCTCAAAATCTCTGTATGCCAGCACTTTATCCACGGCCTACATGTACGTGTCCACTCACTTATCCGGTGCTACCCGTAGATACTTTTCTGTGTGCCACATGCGCACTACCCTCTGTCAGTAATTCCAGCCAGGAGTACGCACTCTCGATAACAAGGGGTTGGGGACTCAAAACCAATTTGTATTAATCCTGCTTTGCTTTTTAACTAAAATCCTGTATAGAAATGGAGGTGTTATTCCCACATTGGCCCAGGACCTTCACAGAGAACACATTGACTCAGTTGTGCAGCAGGCTTTACAAGCAGCTGGAGTTCAGCTCAAGGTACTCATATTTTTTAAATGTTAGGAACATTTGACCATACAGTGTATGTTCCCATACTGGAAAGAGGTGTGCAGGTTCTGTATATACTTCCCGAGGACAAGAGGAGAAAGAAAATACAAAGAAACCTTTCAGTCCTCGCAGGTCAAGTCTTTTGTTGAAATTGGTCCTCGCAAGTAGAAATACATGTATATGTACATGCTTAGTATATGGGGTTGGGTTATATAATGGAACAATAGGAAACACAAGAGGAGAAAGAAAATACAAAAGAATCTTTCTTGTCCTCAAGAGTCGGTCCTCGAACATCAGGATACGTGCTTAGTCTATGGGGTTGGTTTTTTTAAAGGAAGAATAGGAAATACAAAGCATTGTCCTCACGAGTATAGGAAAGTGCGACTGCGTGATCATACGAGTGTATCATTGGATCATAACAAAGTGGCTAAATGGAAACTTTACAACCGTTGAATCTTGAATCTTTTGTGACATTGCTGTTAGGAAACAGTAGCAGACATGATACACCATCTTGGAAATCAAAGCGAGGCTGTTAACGTAAACAAAATGATACATGTAGCATGGCTCATGCAATGTGTCTTCGTCTGTGGTGATTGTGCAAGCCTTCAACAAAGTAAGATGAGATTAGTTTTGAAAAATTGATGCAGGCCTGCGTGAAGTTTTACATGCAAGAAATTGTGCCATGCAACTGTCTATGTACATGTACATGTACATGTACATTGTGTACTTTCACTCATCAGTGCATGCGTCCGACATGCAAGTTGCTTGCTGAGTGGTGCATCATCACTGATCTCTACAATAATAAATGTGAAGGGCGGCCTAAAAAATTGACACAATAAGCCACCATCTTAGTGTACCAAAAGCCACACGAGATTCCCATACAAACACACATAAATTGGGGGACCTAAGGAAACGATTTAGTCCTGTCATCAGGTTGCACATCAAAATTGCCAAGTACTACATGTACCTCGGCAATAATGCTGAATGTGAGCATCCATGGACGAATACTGCAAGAAGCTTATTGTTAATTTTAGTTCGCAAAATGTGAATTTTAAAGTGGCATTTTAGTTTGCTTACTCTACAAAGTTGTTGACCCATTGTATACTGCAAGAAAGAATATGCCATCATCAAAGGTCAGGAACCACAACAAATTGAGAAAATAAAATTCCATTACAGAAAACATCTCGCCTCTATTTACCTACATTTGCATACCAGCGCGCAAGCGCACAAACCTCGCTGAAAAGAAAAGTGATAAAGTCACACCCTCCGCGCCCACTGCATGCCCCATAAAGGACCCCGTAATATAGCGGCTTGTCCTATTTGTTTTCAGCGACGCGTACAGTGTACATCGTGTGATTGCTAACATACAAACCGTACAACGCTGTGACAACAATGGCGGACGTCGCCAAAACGAAAAAGAAGCCTGTCATCTCAAGCCTTGCATCAGGCAAATCGCCCTCCGTCCAATACTCCAAGCGTGATATTTCAGCTGCACTGACTTGGTCTGCCACCCCCCGGGTACGACGGCAGGAAATTCCTCAGGGACGAGCCCTCCTCCTACGGCTATCCCCCGAGAGGTCTCGCATACCTTTGGTAGTCTACAAGAGCACATGCGAGCAATGGAGGTCGACCCATAGTGGGATGGTGGGACATGGTGTCAGACACCATTGCGTCCCTCAGTACGACCAGCCACGCCCGGTCACGGAGGCCTCGGGGCACCACCGGCACCACCAACCTTCGATCCGTGTGGTTTTCCACATCAGTACGGTGAGCTTTTCATGCCACTACGCGCTGCATTATGGAAATTCGCCACATTCTTCGACAGATTATGGCGTGCCTTTCACTCCGGGACCCCGGCGTCAATCTCCAGATTGTTCCAGTGACTACACGGATCGCTTCACTACCAGGAGATCGCAGCACGCTAGCCACGACAGGTTGCTATCGCAGGACAACCTTTAATATGGGGTGGTCTTTCCACGCCCCTGCCCATCAGCCATTTTCACAACGGATGCTTCAAGGCAGGGTTGGGGAGCTCATCTAGTGGCCGGCACTTGGTCAGCGACAGACCACCAGTTACACATCAATCACTTGGAGCTCCTAGCAGTGTTCAAAGCTTTACAGTCCCTGAACCCAGAGTCCCAAACAAATTGGTCATGGTCAAGTCAGACAACTCGAAAGTAGTGTCCGACATCAATCGTCAGGTGGGTTAACCCATTCTCTGTCTCTCTTTGCCTAGCCACTTGGGAGCTAAATTTGTACATGTACATGGGTCATTCCATGAAGTTGAGACACAATGTGTACTGTGACATAGTGTTGCTAGCTTGGGAATAAAATCAGGACTTGATTTTCGACGGAGGACTTGAGAATTTTCGACCAGGACTTGAGAATTTTGACGGACGGAGAATTTAGTTGAGTTCATTGAGCCGTTTTATGCTGAGTGCCCAAGCCGTCCAAGTCCCCGCCCATGTCCTCGCCCATTGCAGAGCTGCCCAAGTCGTCTGAGCCCGTAAGATCTTTTAAGTTATCTATTGTATAAGATCTTTTCTTAATTCTACACTTGTTATGTACAGCCGGCACAAACAAATGTTTTGTCACAGGCCACACGTCTCGAATATTTTCATTATTTAATCACATTGTTTGTTTGTTTGTTCTTTATATCAGTGTGATCTTGTTTGATTTCTTTGTTGCATCTGAGAAATTTCAGGCTTTTTGTAGTAATGTTTATTAACGAATAGTCTAGAGATGAATTTAGCTTAGATTCAATGTGACATAATATTTAGTTTAGGGTCCTCTCTCTTGAGTTTCACATGAACTCCCATAGACTTACTATGGATAAATCAACGATGTAACAAGGGACCCGGTGTCCCGGTTACATCTTAGTTTATGTTGCTCATAATTCATAAATAATACATGTTAAAGCATCCAAATCTGTATGTGGTGGTTAGAAAATGTTATCCTTTGACATACCCATCAAATAGTGTTGGCTAAAACAATTGATGTAATAATTGATTTGGCAAGCCTGCAAGGATGTAGCATGGGACACCACTCCATCAAGGGTGGAAAACTAACACATGACACCAATTAGGGGGTCTTTTTTATGTTTTTGAAAAGAGGTTCTCCAAGTCTTTATCATGTTCATGGACATCTCACATATTGCTTACAGATGAATTATGGAAGAAAGTTCCAAAAATTGTTAGGATGTAACATGGGACACCGCCGTTACCTCCGAGTCCATTTTTGTCCATTTTGAAAAGGCAGTCAAATATATTGACTCTACAAGTTACTTTTATTAACCCTAACCCTCCAGGGTATTTTGGCTAGAAACCCTGCCAGACGTATCAGATTGCATACTTTGTCACATTGACTTGTGTGCAGAGTGCAGCAAGGTCAAGCTGTCACCACAGATGCACTGTGCTTCGTCTGGCAGGGTTAGGGTTAATATAGTATCCCTAAACCCTCCAGGGTATTTTGGCTAGAAACCCTGCCAGACGTATCAGGTTGCATACTTTGTCACATTGACTTGTGGCAGAGTGCAGCAAGGTCAAGCTGTCATGTACAGATGCACTGTACTGCGTCTGGCAGGGTTAGGGTTAATACAGTAATCAGACAAAAGAAATCAAATTAAATTTTGATGAAAAGTAAGGAAGCTAGACATGCAGGCAGGATGTAACAAAATATAACTGAGTGGGACACCATCCGTTACCACTTAACCACAGATTTGTAAGCCATATAACAGAAAAGATGTTAGAGATACTGAAAATATGATTTGTTGTTTGTTAGGTTACATGCAGTTTTGCATATTAAACCTGTCGTGTTAAAGAGAAAAAATAGTTAATTTTTAAACCTCTGAACCCTATTCATACTTTTGTAAGTGTTTATGTCACAAAATTTCCCCGATAATTTAGCCCGGGACACCATCACACTTGGTGATCACATAAATGCCTTCATGTTTTGTATCATTCGAAAGCCTTCCTTTTACTCTTCAAGTACATACCATAATCATCATTAACCCTAATCTTCCCTAACCTGCCAAAATCAAACACCCCTTTGTGTTGAATTTTGTGTGATTGGGTACTGTAGAGCCTTGGCACCATCACTTTGCATGGGACTTGATGCCCTGATTTTGTCTAAGTACAAAGAATGTGCCATTGGTTTACTACACAGTGTTGGAGTTTGTGTGGTTAGGGAAGGAGGATTCTAGTAAAAAGGCTTGGGCTGTTAGGGTTAAAGCCTGTTTGGTTTATTAAACAAGAAAAACAATTACATGAACAAAGAATGCCAATATATATGTGTGTGTATCTCAATTTCATGGAATATTGTACATTGTACTCTGTTGGTGTATTCTTCCTCATAGGTGGAGGCAGAATTGTCCAGAATAATCCTCATGGCTCCATTCTGGCCACAACAGCCATGGTTTCCTCAGCTCCTGGACCTTCTTGTTCAACCGGCCAGACCTCCTGTCACAACCGAGGTCTCACGTCCTACAGCCAGATCCAGCCACTCTTCATCTTTAGTGCCTGGATGCTGTCAAAATCTCCCTCTAAGCAGCTGGCCTTTTGAAGGAAGCTACTACCATGGCAGCCAAGAGCAGATTAGAATCCACCAGGAGAACTTATGATAGCAGACTTCTCCACTTCACCAAATGGTGTGAGGAGAGAGCTGTCGAACCCAATACAGCATCTGTAACTTCAATTGGGGATTTCTTCCTGCACCTTTTCAACTCTGGGCTTCAAATTGCCACTATCAGAGGATACAGGTCAGCCATTGGTGTCCTTCATCAGGGCTTTCAGGATAGTTCAACAATTTCATCCAACCCGTCCATAGCTCACTTGATGCGTGGTATGTTCAATGACCAACCTCCCACTTGGAAATTAATCACATCTTCGGATCTGGGTGCCGTTCTCCTGTCACTTGCCAAAGCTCCATTTGAGCCTGCAAATAGTTTTTCACTCTATCACCTCACAATGAAAACGGTGTATTTTATTGCCTGCTGCTACATCTTACCGCAGGAGGAGTGAGCTCCATGTCCTGTCAGTAGAACCAGGGCACATACATGTACGTTGGGAACCAGGTGGTGCTCACTTTAATCCGACAGGTCAAGTTCCTGACAAAGATCCAGTCAGCAAATTTGTTCACCTCCTGACATATTTATGCCAAACTTAACACCCTTGCGAGCACTCGGCCTTTGAGGGGCAACATCAAGCAGCTGTTCATCACAACCATCCAGCCTCATCATCAGGCCTCTGACCATGATCGCTCAGTGGATTTCGGATGCAGTTGTAAGTCCTCCCGAAAACCTACGATCGAAATATCAAGCCCATGAAACACACAGCGTGTCAATTTCTTGGACCCACCTGCCTGGAGTTTCTCTTTCAGATATCATGAAGGCGGCCTGCTGGACGAATCCATCCACGTCCACGTCATGTTACTTGAAGGATGTCGTGCAAGTGGAGGGACACATGGGCAGGAAAGTCCTCCAAGAAACTGCACGATCAGCAGCCCGCAAGGCCCCTTTAGAATAGATAGGCAGCTCCCAGTTATAACAACCTTTTCATGTCTTATACAGTTTCATTTAGGTTCAGTTTAGACTTCTTCACCACTGCATGTCTCCCCCTCCTCAATATCTTTCAGTGCTACTGATCTGCACGTCCTCAGGCGTACATGTATACATGTACATAACCTGTACATGTACTGGGTATTGTTTAACCTACATGTACTTTCCTTCTATTATTCTCATTTGTCCCTATTGAAATCTTAAACTCCATAGCGTTTTCTGGTGGGGCACCTAGATTTCTAAAGACTTCCTCGTCAGGCACCATTGTCCCCACTGTTACCCATTGTGTTAAAGTAGGGCTAGTGAACTTTTTTTGTAAAGGTTTTATTTGTTTAAGAGATTGTTTTCATTGTAAAGCCCACCAAAATAGAAAACAAATGATGGTAAAATAGCTCCAATTGACCAGTGCAATCCAAAGTTATGGCCAAATATATGTCGCTCAAAATGACATTATTTTGTATAGGAAATGTGTACGAAAATGTTCAATTTTTTTGAAACTGAATAATAAGGCATATTTAAATATCTGTCAAAGTGTAAATAAACGCTTTAGTAACCTTTAACTTGTTTTGTCCCATTGTTTTCCAGAAATACTATTGGTTCCAGTTGGTTTTGAGTTGTTAAAAATCATAATGTGCAAAAAAATGGATGTCAAAAATGTAATTTTACACAAAATGACCAACGGCAAGGTTGACAAATGACTAAGTCCAAACTAAAAACACTCGAACAAAACGCCCCCATGTAATACAAATAGAATAGTCCATAAAGCTATATGGGTGTGGGAGTGGGTATGATCCATTTTTTACTACAGGGTAGAAAATTAAAATCCCACAATGGGGCAGAAGCTCTTGTTAAATTTAACAGGAAAATTATGAGTAATTTCATCAACAATAAACAAAATACATCAGGTATGATCTTGATTTGAAAGGGATTTGGCTGTATTTCGTAACTGGGACAACCGCATGAACTCGATTTTTTTTCGAACGTCAACGAGCCAGTCCGGCAGTCATGGCATGCAGTCGACATAAGGCACACAAAATTGTGCCGAGCCCCAAAAAACGGTAGTTTATTTCAGCAAAAAGACCCTAAAAAATCTAAATACATCACCTTTTAACATGATTCATTAACTTGTGAGACCATTTTCTCATGAACAGTAGTATTTTTATGTCTACATTAACGATCAGCTGGTGAACAATCACGCTTGACTATCGATCTGTTGACACGCGTCAGGCATGAAAAGGCGCCATGATGAAAATCCATAACGACACAAATGTGTCTATAACTTTAAAATAAAATTATATTTTGACAGTTAAAAAAAAAGGAATTCAAGCCTTGATATTACTAATTAAATTTGTGAAGGTTCCATTATTATTATCAATATATTTTGTAAAGAAAAAGTATTGAAAAAAAGAAAAGAAGTCGTAACTTTGCAACGCATGGACCGATAATCATGGAACGAGGATGGTTCAATGCACTTTTTTATTAGCTTCCGAGTTATGTATGGTTTCTTGACGTCTGCAATGCGATACTACCGTCGAGACCGAGTTAAAAAAAGTCACCAGGGGAGAAGATTCTTGCCATCGATCTTGAACGCAGGACTGCCGTGTCATGCCTCCGCACGCGCATGGGGCCGGGGCCGAGTACGGCCCGGCCGTGAATGTAACATGTGCGCGCCACGTTTGTCGGACTATTTGGAGATAAAATGAGACTTTTCAAACAGCAAAAACCAGTGCAATTTTAACGTCAATCACAATCAAAATGGGAAAATATGTAAGTTTATTACATGATTCAACTATCAGTTTCCAAATTACGAGGAATATTTTCAAATTTTAACTTTTAAATGAGGAATGAAAAATCTGACTTTTTAAAACTAAAAATCATTGGGCGACGCTGTTAACGTCGGGCGTTCATTTTGTACACAAAGTGATCACCAGGTGCAACTACCGTGTGCGCGAGCCCTAGTTAAAGGGACACATTGCCTTCAAATGTCATGAAATTTTGCTGTTTCGAAATGTTCCTTAAGTTTTATAAGAGTTGTTCTTGCCAAAAAACACGTACATGTATAATGTGTTGTAATTAGTGAGTAGTGATTACAAAACAAAACGTTTGGCCTCTGACCCCTGACATCTGACCCGCGAAACAGACTTATTTCCAGTAGTAAAACAGCATTGGGAACCAGACCTTCTTGTACCACACAATGCGTTGGCGCCAGGCTGGCCCCGCGGCCATACATTTACAAGTAGGCCTACCGTCCGTGTCCCGCGACGAGACAGTCCCGATATCCCTACCATATATCACCCAAGACGCAGGGCAGGCTTCGCTTCACCCGGCCAGGCTACACAAGCTCCTTACAAAAGGCTTGCGGCTTGACCATAATCACGATAATGGAATAACAAAAGTATTCCAACATGTATTTTTATTTATTAACTATAAAAAAAAGTAATTGAATATCACAAACAGACGGTTATTGTAATAATAATTGCCCAGACGTACTTCAACCAGCTGCGACTGGAAATACGACTGAACACGGTCCGCCATTTTGTGGAGTCAAAAATTCGGTTCTAGAAAATGGCGGACCGTTATTTGTCACGAAATTCAACAAAAAGCACGTAATTTGAAGAGATAGTTATGTGAATCTTTATATTCTACTTTAAAAAAAGCTTCCCAACCATATCCATTTCATTTTTATAGCCCAAATCGCCAAATCCAAAGCAATGTGTCCCTTTAAGGTACCCCTTATTTAGGCAGTGTATGTGGGAACACACACACCCAGTCATGTTTTACTTGGGTGTTACATTTGTACCTTCCATTGGTCCATCGTTTCCATCGTCTTTTTGATTGCACGAAAAATTGCACAGAATGCATATTTGGTTACCACCTCCCTCATAGACTTGTGTGTATTTATCTGCCATGTTTGGTACCAGAGAAAAATTGTCAAATCTTGATGCGCACATGCGCAGTTGGAATACCGAACTGGCTTATTGAAACTTCAACTCTGCGAATTGGAATAGGAAAATTTGCAAAAACAATTCGCATTTGCATTTCGCAGCGAAATTTTGCGAACGCAATGCGAAAATTTAGCGAACTCGGTGTGAAAATGAATTTGCGAAAATGGTGCGAAAAACTTGCGAAAACGTCCGAGTCACGTCAGCGTGTAGAGGCCCCACTGCGTGCCTTGCCGGCCGTCCGCATGCATAAGAACATCACGGCAGCGAACTTCTGCTCCAGAAAGCTCCAAAATGGGTCTCCATAATTTTTCAACAAATGTTGAAGAAAATCACTACCGTGCAGCTACCGTGATTTGGGGGAAAACATTTCAACAAGAAAAATCTATTTCTTACCTATGAAATCTCCATCCAGTTTGACAGGAATACATTGTACATGCACTTTTATAGCACGTGTTCGTAAACAACTGTTTGCCAATAGACTTCACATTTACACAATGTAGTCTTTAATTTACCATTTCATTCTACAAAAATTTGATTCAAGCACCAGTACACAAAAAAAAAATAAACTAGTTCATCACGGACTAGAACATGTCTGTTGAATGTACTTAGTGAGAATTTAGTTGGCAGGTGTTGACTTCAACAAATACGCTGCTTCCACAGTGCCCCGCGCAATGTGTGAATCGTTGTACTTCTTGACAAATTCTTTATACGTCATGCTGGGGGGCATGGGCCGCGCTGCCAGCCAGGCTCATTAATCGTGTATAGTGCATATGTACATGTACATGTACATGTATCCTCGGCCTCGGAGTTAAACTGACTTTTGGTTTTTGCATTAGTTTTGGACAAAATGAGAAACAGTATACAGTCGACTCTCATTAATAAGAGCTCGGTTAACACGAGAACTCGGTTAAGACGAGAATTTTCCTTGGTCCCGACCGAATTGTGCACATTCCTATGGGAGAAAATTTAATTAATACAAGCTCTGGTTACGCGAGAACTCGGCTAAGACGAGCATTTTTTTGCGGCTCGATTGAGGGCAAATACATGTATTGTCATCTATTTTCCACGAACATTTTGGAAAACAACCTGTCAATCAGCGGATCCATTCAATTTGAAAAGTTATTGTAATTATTGTTGGTTAATTCTGCAGTGCAGTTTTCACTCCGCGTACACATCACCTGTTTGCGTCTCATGCCGCTATGATAATGGGGCAGTCACAATGCTCGCTAATTCTGCACTGCGGTTTTCACTCCACGTAGACATCGGCTGTTTGTGTCTCGAACGTGCCGCTAGAGGGGGCTATTAAACGGTAGACAATGGGGCTGAGTTCGGGCGAGCTGTTCTTGTTTGCTCAAGAACAAATCGTGTCTTCGTTCGTGTTCCGGCTGCTCGAACGCCAAAGAACGTCTGATAGCCAAGAGCGCCATCTATCGCTGGTAACCACGCAAAATGTAATGGCTGCGCCCATTATGCACGATATTTAAGCATTCATTTCAAAAACCTGAATTTCAGTCGCAAGATAATTTAACGGAGGCACAATATTTAGACTCCCTGCATAAAACTGCATTTTCCCCTAGTTTGTTCAGAAAAAGCTTTAGTTTTCAAAACGTTTGGAAGGAAACTTTAGGCAACATTACGCCGACTTTCATGCTTCGTAAAATCATCCGCCATCTTTGGTCGTCTTCTACGTCGCGTTAAATTACGTCATGTTCTTGTAAACTCCCGACTGGTACATGTAGGTGGTGTGTGATCTTGTTCCGAGTGCAATGTTCGCGGGTCGCGTTCCCGCCGTTCGGGTGCAAGAACGGGAAACTCGTGTTAAGAACAGACCGCCTAACATTGGCCTAACATTAGCCTTAAAACATTTAATGGACAATTTCACCAGTGAGATGACAGTTGCATCTGTGAAGATAGATTTAATGAAAGTCGCAGAAGAAGTCGTCGGTGTAATGAAGTCCTCGGGGAGACACTCGGGGCAACACCAATGTTTGCACCCAGGAGACGAACAACCAACCCACTTGTGCTGAGCCCGTTTGCTCTGCGACCAGTACGAAGACGAGCAACTGTAACAAAAGTCGTCTTCGCCATCTGCCTCTTCGTCATCGCTGGTCATCTCTTCCTCAGTGGGCGGTGGTGGTGTCTTCTCTTTCTTTTTTTTCCCTTTGCTTTGCCCGGTGCCTTTCCCGCCTGATTTGGCAGCCGCTTTCTCAGCAGATTTTTTCTTTCTTTCCTCTTGTTTCTTTTTCTGCTGTGCGATATCATCCCTCACCTCTTCTGATGTCATCACTCTGGCTTTAGACTTGATACGCAGAGGCAACTTTCTTCCCTCTGGGACTTTGTCTGCTTGTGGATAAAATATTGAAGCCACCTCCGGGGAAACGATGCCGAACCTGACCAGAGGGTTGTCGTGGTACTCTGCAAACGACGTAGATGCGTGGGGCTGTGCATTCTCATCTTCAGGAGGCCAGGGATCATTTTCATCTCCAGGATCTGGAGGCCGGGAATTACCTTCAGGAAGCCGAGGACCATCTTCAGGGGGCTGGGGATCATTTTCCTCTTCAGGGGGATCATGCTGGTTTTGAGCTGGTTCGTTGTCATCGGTTTGGATTGCGGCATCGGTGTGGGTGTAATTCGGGGGGAGTGAGAGATCCACATCTTCTTCATCAGGAATGATCTTTGATCGCAGAAGTTGCTTCTTGTCAACGGCGTTGGGATTGAATGGAATAATCCTGCACTTCTGAAAACCCGATTTGATGTTGTGGATTGTCATCGACTTCTCAAATGCGAGCTTGAATACCAGTGGAACTTCCCTCTTGGTGATCCAAAGTGTGCCTCAGAGGGCTTGACCAATTTTGATGGTTTGGCCAAGGTGCGATTTCAAAGACTTGTACACGGCTACGTCTGGAGGCTGGCAGATGTGAGTTGTGTGGGGCACGAGAGCCAGCAACATGACATTTTCTTCCCTAGCTACCTCTATAATAAGATGTGGGGGCCAATGACTTTTGGTGTCCCTCTTTACATTGTGATATTTGTTTCCCTAGTATTACCAACAGTGAAATATATATACAAATGATTTTAGTTGCTCAAATTATAGTACTTGTACCTAAATATCTGGTAGCAAAGAATGAAACATCTGACTAATTTCCTGACAGTAAAAAACTTTTAAAAACTGCTGTTGAAATGCATTGTTTGGTTCTCAAATACTACCATGTGCAACATACATGTAGGTGTATGAAAAATTGCCCTTCATTATGTTAAAGCATGTTAATACTGCTTTGAAATGGCACCATAATTAAATGATTTAATAACTAGTTGGCCGAGATTGTCAGTGTTAGCCCAAATGTTTCACGTGTAAAAAAGACCCACTTTGTTGGTGTCCCTTTTACACGTGAAATAAAAAGATAATTGGGTTCACTGGCAAATCCAGATCTATCACCATTAATTACATGTCCCACTTGATAAGTGTGAAATCATAACAAAGATTGCATGCTTGAAAATATTTATTTTTGGGGCCATTTACTAGGTTTCGCGTGTAAATGGGACACCAAATGGTGTCCCCATGCACAATTATGCACCAAATTGTTATTTTTAGTGTAATCAAGTTATTTTTACAATAAACCTTGATGTGTTATCCTGGGTAAGATAAAAAAAACATTCTAAAATAAACATACCACATTGAGCATGAATTATAACAAAAATAAGCAGAAAACTAATTTGGTGTCCCCTTTACACGTGAAACCGTGAATGGGTTTTGACATGATATTTTGGCATTTCTGGAGTAAAAAATGTCTGATTTTGGCTACAATTAATAAGGAATGTCAATATCTTTAAGTTATAGTGAAAATTATTAATGAATCCCCAACAAAGAATCTGAAAATGTATACATAACACCGGATAATTGCAGCAAAACATGTTATGAACGATGTAACAATACAAAAGGAATGTTCATCTGATTTGCACATTTTGGAGACATAAAATAAAATAATTATGATCCTTTATCCACATCAATTCTGCCACATAACATGAAACAAGGAAAAGTCAAATGCAGTGCACCATACAGTGTCCACGTTATAGGCACCATCGGCGCATCATCACTGTGCAGGTAAGACCAAAGCGGTAGCATTTGCATCGTCCACGGCATTCTGACTTGCATCCACACTTGGTCAGCTGCTGACAACTCTCTGCAATAGGTGCAAGCATGGTCCAGACGATCTGCCACAGATCACCTTTCTTGGTCCATCCCCACTCAGCAGGACTCTGTATTTCTGGCTGACGTTCTGTTGACTGACTCCATATGCAGCCCGCCTGGTAGGCTGCACGCTTCACATGCTGCAGTAGAGCTGCATGAGTAGGAGGAATGGCTTCGTACGCCCTCTGTTTCCTTGCAAACATGTCCAGCCTGGCATCATCAACACCCTCAGCTGTACTGGACCTGTCATACATCAGGACCACGGACTTCTCCAAGATCTTCAGGTCATCATCATCCACTGTTGGTGGGTACTGGCTGAGTTTGTCGAAGAGATCAGAAGCCTTGTCACATACGTCCCAGGTTTGCCAAGCAGTCTTCTTCCCTTTACCACGGAAGGCTGAAACAACATCACAGCCGGTGAAGGCATGGAAGAAGAGAATTCCTCTGCTCTTCTGCAGTCCGATAGAGAGACAGAGGTCATGTATAGGGATCCACCTCAGGTTCCGTCCTTGGCCAAAGGCAATCCACAACTGCTGCAGACCGATCTCCTGAAGGGCTGGCAGAACGTTGACTGCTATGACGAGAACATCTGTGTCATTGGCTTTGACCATGAGGACTTTGCTGCCTTCTTCTGCTGCATGCCTGGCATGCACAAAGATCCTTGTGTCGGCTTCTTCGTGACTACAAGGAGCCACCTCATCTAGGCTAATGGTGTGGGTGCTGACAGCATCTTTTTCTTTGGTCACAATGACCACGTTTGGTGTAGACATCTGTGCAAGTTTGTCAGCCAGGTAGTTGAACAGCTCAGTTTTGTTGTTATTGTCTCTTAGGAAGTTCCGCCAGTTTGAGGGAATTTTGCCCTTGCTTGTCACCCTGCGTCTGACTCCACGTCCTCGCTTTAACCTGGCTTCAACCTTCAGGCTTGATGACTGGTAGACATCAAACACAATGTCTGTTCTCTTGTACTTGGTGGAGTATGCTTCTATTGTGGGGAGGACATCACATACTGCATAGTCTTCAAATGTCTTTGAGCTCCGTGGTGGCAGACTGTTCACCAGTGCTGAACCATCAATGATGATGACATCTGCCTCTGGTTCGGTGTCGGGGATTGTAACAAGTGACTGGAGGATGGCAGCAAGCTGGGATTTCTGACGGCTGTGGAGCTTCCCGCCATCACTCAGGGCAGCAGGGAATGGTTGGTTTTCATGACAAAAGAACGCCTTCAGGTCACATTCTCTGCTCTGGCATGAGATGAACAGCTTGGAGAAGAGCTGGCAGTCCTCCTTCAGCACCTTCTGCTTTGAAGAGCCGACAGAGGCTGGTTCCTGTCGGAAGAAGTCCACCCGGTTCTTCTTGATTGGTTCGTAGAAGGTGGATTCTTCTCCTTCCAGTCCTTTCATGAACTTCTGGAACCGGGCTTTGCCCCTCTCATAGTGCGTGCTAATTAAGTCAGCTGCACTGGGGTGAGCAATATCCTTCGTGTCCAGTGAAAGCAGGTCCCGACTCTCTTCCTGGAAAGGATTGCCCATATCTGTCATAACCTGGAAGAGCTTCTCAACTTTCTCAAGGAACACCCTTTGAGCGCGTTCTGTCTGCTCATGATGGCTGGTGTGTTCAGTACCCTCTTTGGCTTCGGATGCTGCCTCATACTGCGCAACCAATTGGCTGACCATCCACCTTCTCAGCGCTGATGGATCTTCAGTCACACCGATTGCTTCCCCGTCTGCCTTGACCACAGCATTGGCCTGCTCATGGGCTTGGTCGATGGCCATTGCTGAGAACTCCCGGCTCGATTTGTGCACAACAAATTTTCCACTCTCGAACTCCTGGGCCAGCTGAGGGTGTTTCTGTTTAAGGGTAACCATGTCTCTGAGGTGGACGGAAAGCCATCGTGCATAGTTCATGTTGTTGTGGGCAAAAAAGTATGGTATCAGCTCAGCCAGTGACTGACAGTACAGGCTGAAGTTTGCTTCCCTGAATGATCGGATCAGCAGGAGGATCTCCAGTTCCATTGACAACACCAAATTCCAGAACTGAAACTGGGGACTTTGTGGTTTGCGACTCTCGCACCAAGCTTCGAAGCTAAGCATTTCCTCAGTGTTTTCAGCTGTCTCATTGAAGTAGTCAGAGTAAGCTACCTTCAGAAGCTTGTACAGACTGCATGCTGTTATCTGGTGCATCTGCCGTGTTCTAGTGATGCTCGAGGCTGTTAGAAAAGATTCTGCTGTTCCGGATGATGCTACACCTGCCTCCACAAGAGCTCCTGTCCAGCCGCTATCCCGGAGTAATGTCCCAATTGACTTCAGTGCAGCCATCTCAACATGCAGGCCTCCAAACATGATGACAAACTTGTCTTCACCATAGTTCTCGGGCCAGTGCCACTGTATCTGCTTGGCTACTGCATAGATAGGCTGGTCAGCAGCAATAACAGGTACCTGGCCTGGGTTCAGGAACATCACTATGTCCTTGATCTTGTCCATCACATGTCTGACTGTAGCAACTGAGTGGGCCTCATCTCGAAGCAGAGGTAAACAGTGATGTGATGCTGACCTCAAATGCAGGGCTTCTCTTCTTGGAAGCGTGGTGGGCTGACCAAGTCACATCCACTGGCCCATCAGTCACAGTGACCTTCTCCAGCCACTCATACTCCAGTGCGAGTTGTGGTCTCAGCACACTGGTACCTGGATCTGTCGCACTGTTCTCTTGAGGATCTGTCACATTACTCTGCGGAGGAGAAGGATTCTTCTTGGTGAAGAAGGCAGGGCGGATGTTTGTGAAGGAGTCGGGAAGTTCTGGAACTGTCTTTACTTTCTCCTCTCCAAACTTCAGCTGTCCACGCTCTTCACCTTTGTCTTCTTTGGTTGGGTGCTGAAAAACAGAGATGCTGGTACCATGGAAAGAGGTGGTTGCTATCGTTGCAGTTGGGTTATGGTCTATGTTGTCCATGGCTGCTGTGGTGAACAACCCTTTTCGCAGAACTGGTGGAGAGACCACTCCATCCTCCACATATTTGGTGACTGTTGCCTCTCCTATTTGTGCAGATATTTCCAGCACTCTGTCGTATGAAATGCTGATGCCATGCTCATGAAGCATTTCCACCAACGTCCTCTTCCTGGTCTTCGCATAGACAGACATCCCCATGTAAACAGGGAATGGAGTCTCTCAGGCTTTCGAGTGCTTGTGAGTTGCTGCCCCCTCCCTGTACCTGGCGTAGCAGTTGTACTGCAGCAGCTGGGCAATCGTGAGGTCTGTCTTTGATGCACCAAATCTCAGCTGAGATTTGATATCAGCACCATGTTCAATCATGCCTACAAACTGAAGAAGACTGGGTGGAATGGCCTCTTCAATACATCCCTCATGGAAGGTCCCCTCAAATGTGGACTTGTGGTCGAGCATGTGCCTTCGCAAGATCTTAGCTGCCTTACCAAGGATGATGGCTTCACTGTAGTCAGAGGCTTGTGATAAGGCCCAGCCTACATCATTCTGGAAAGCCAGAAGGACATCTCTTCCCTGCTTGTGAGCTTCCAGCTCGGGTATTTCTGCCATCAGTTTATCTGGTTGAGTTGACATCAGGTGCCTCCACACCCAGCTGTTCTAGCCGCTGCCGGTACAGGTGAACCATGTCTGCAAGTCGGAAGACTGCAGGACCCTCAGAGCTCGATTTGGCCTCCACTATGTAGATGATCAGTTCAGAAAATGCTAGTGGGTCGGCATCCTGTTCGAGTGTCATGTCCTGTTCCTGTCTCTTGATGGTCCTGAGGTAGGTTCTCTCTCTGTTGTACAGGTCAGCCAAACATGCAATGTGGTACTTGAGCTCTTGTGCAATGGCGTCTCCACCACTCAGTTTTGCCAGAAGTTTTCCATCATTTAGCATTTGGGCACATTCATTCAGTCTTTTGTTAAGATGCATTGTCATGACTTGTCTCAGTTCGGATACTGGAGCTTCTTTTTCACAGAGGAAGCACTCCGACTCTCGACTTTCATGGCTGGTTCTTCGCAGCTTAGTGGGGCATTCTACTGGCTTAGTACTCTGTGCATCAGCTCTTCTCTTTCTTGCCCGATCAAGTTTGGTGTTGTTGAACAAAAGGCGGCAGCTCTGGTGGTACTGGGCCTTGTTCCTTCTCAGTGTTTCTTCTATACCACCGCCCTCATCCAGTCTTGCTGGATCCAGAACAATGGGTAGGTTATTTATGGCATGAAAGAGAGGAACATTGGTCGAAATCATGGTGTAGCCATCATGTTTGTGTGGATAATGTGTAGGTGGTGATTTGAGATCTTCATTCGTCTCCTTTTGGCACAAACAACATTTGCTCCAGTCAGTTTGCCATTTAGATGGCACTGGTGCTGAATTTTCCATTTTGTTGGACGTTATGTCTATCAAGGTCGAGGGATTATCCTTTTACCACCTTTGTCACAGTTTGATATATGCACATTTGGGTATGGGATACAACTAGGTTCAGACATTAAAAACGGCCTACACCTAGCCCGATCGTTCATTCAGTGCCAATTAAGTCCCGTGCGATCTGTACACCATCCGGGTAAATACATGCAATTCATGCAAAGCCCCATTACCCTTGGCTCGGCTCTCCCGCGCTGGCACACCCTGTCAATTCAGGTACGGCTATCTAACTACATTTAACTAATCTACTAGCTAACTGATGTGGGGCTTATTAGATAGCATTTGGGACACTAAACTAAACTACACTACTATTATTACTAGTCTACTAATTAGTAAGTAAAGATTAGTTAGCCGACACAACCCCATGCTGAGTTTCACAGCAGTGATGTCACCAGTGTGCCCTGGTTGTGCCTCGACATCGACTCTGTTGCTAAGCTTCTGTAATTCTCAAATCAGTGGTTCCATCCAGTCAACTTCACATCTTTCTTGAGAGGTGTTCCCCATCTATCAGCCATGGATGAGTGCTGTATCGTGCACGTTGTCGGAGTCTGACATACTCCATCACACACAGAGACCCTCTGTGTGCTACCCTCGCCTAGTTTAGCCCGCGAGCCAACGCGGTGTCCCGGGGTGTGGCCGCTGCTGTGCAGCTTCTTGGAGCCATAGGTAAGAGTTGGGTAAGCAGTGAGGACTAGTGCCAGGAGTCCATCCAGAGGATGTGGCTGACGTCTGAAACAAAAGTACTAACTCTACTACTACACCCCTACACCCCAAATACCTCTACCACTTACACCACCATGCATGTTAGCCTACATAGCGCACTGTTAGCAGATGATTTTGATTGCGTGGCTTAAATATGGTACAAGGAAGCTTCTGAGTAATTCCAGAGTTCTAAATTTGGCTTCTACATGGCTACAAATGTATGATTCAACACCAAGATCATTCATATAGGACAAGTCTGCGTGGTTTTATTGCAAACAATTATATTTCCTTGCAAGAAATGGCGGCCATCTTGAAAATGGCCGCCATCTTGAATTTTCGAGTGGCTAATGGGCTTTATCAAAAGAGTAATCCCCAAGGAGTATTTGTGCCAATTTTGGTACTTGTATCCACATTTGAAAGATTTCACTGAAATATTCAGTTATCTGCTGCACTATAATACCAAATTTAAAGTGAAGAGTGTTCAATAAAATCTGATGATCCAAAGTATCAAATGCTGAGCTCAAATCAAGTAAAACCAAAAATGAAACATGCTGCTTATTCATGGCCATTAAAAGATCATTTTTGACCTTCAGCAATGCTGTTTCGGTACTATGATATTTTCGTTATGCTGACTGGGCCACTGGATACAAGTCATGCATTGACAAATAAGAATGTAATTGATTTGCAACTGCCTGCTCAGTTAATTTAGATATAAACTGAAGACTGCTATTTAACTGGTCTGTAATTCTAAACCTTCAAATCAAGACCATGTTTTTTTAACAAAGGGATAATAACAGAGAATTTCAAATTTTCAGGAAAATAACCATTTTGTAATGACGAATTCACAATATTGAAAACAACTGGCAACAGCACATCTAAACAATTCATAAATAGCCCAGTTGGAATAGGATCCAAAGTACAGCTTTTCTTACTAAAACTCATAAGCTTGTAAAGATCACCCGATGATAAATAGTTAAACTCTTCCATCTTAACACCAGTTTGAATAACCGGGCTAAAATCTGGTAAAATAAAAAATAGGCAGGTGACAGAATAGGACGAAAGATGAGATTGAATATTATATATTTTGGTTACAAAAAAAGTACCTATGTCATTTGTAGAGCCACTGATTTTTCGTTTCAGAAAAGTCAATTTTCCGTTTTGACAAATCTTTATTTCCGTTTCCACCATTAGAACAGTGTACACAAATCTGTTTCATTTCCATTTGACATTATTTCATATGTATGTAAATGAATGCACAATGAAAGAGGCCAATTCCGTTAATTCCGTTTGGTTTCCACTAAAACGGAAAATCATTGGCCCTACATTTGCCAAAGTCAAATCATCAGAATATGAGGGCAACAAAGATGTTTTTCCAAGGCCAAGAAGTGATTTACTAGCTTTAAAAAATGTCTTCTGATTATCACAATTTTCATCAATAAATTCCCTGTAGTAACTACATGTACAACGTGCCTTTGACATCAAAAACATTGTTGTATTCTTACAGTGAATAAAATCATCGTAATCTTGTTGAGTTCTGGAAAATCTCCACCTACGTTCTGCTTTCCTTCGTAGTCTTTTTGATAACAGGTGCATGAGAATCTAATATTTACAGGTTACAGGTTACAAAATTTATCGAGAACTTGAGGTGTACACACATCCTGTTCAATTTCACCACTATACACATCAGATAAAACAATGTCATTTTTAAATCTCTCGACATCGATATTATTTATATTCCTGTAACTGATATTCTTGACAGACACATCTGGCTTCCTAAAATTTAAATTGCATAGAATAGAAAAATGATCAGAAAACAAGTAATCTAAAACCGGCACACCCTCAATTATTGCATCAAAATTACGAGTTATCAGCAAATCCAATGTGTGACCCTTAATATGGTTTATGAATGTGCTGCTTAAGACTAAATGAATCAAGAAGATCACAAAAAACGCAAGGCCTCAGGATTATTGACATCGTTAACATGGATATTAAAATCGCCAGTAATTACAAGAGGAACTCTTGATAGCACTACGGATTCCAGATACTCAGAAAATTCATGAAAAAATGTTTCTGTAGTAGTTCTGTTATAAGGTGAATATGGTGGTCTATACACAACCACTAGAGTAGACGGAACCAGTCTCAAAGGATTCGACATCTGGTGAGCTGATGGTTTGTATTTCTATGGTGTCACGAAACAAGATGGCAACACCACCGCCACTTCTACCACTGCGAGGACGGTCTACCAGCTTGAAACCAGGAGGAGTTATCTGTCATATCGTCATCAGTTAACTGGGTTTCAGTTACAGTGACAATATCCGCAATAGTTGTGTTGACATAATCAACAAAATCAGCAGTTTTGTTAATACAAATTGAACAAGCATTCGATGAGCACAATTTTAAAGATTGTCTGTTGCAACTGTCAACCAATGTCATAGGTGAGATGGGAACTTTGACCAAAACTCTGCTGATCTGATGTGGTTTCCACTGACGCGAAGAACCTTGCAGCTGTCCAATAACAACACTAATCCTATGCTTTCTTTGACCAGCACGGCGGCCTCTGTATTTTAAGATGCCGTTGGATTTTAAGGAATGTAACTGTTCTCTTGACAGGCTAAAAGACGGGGTGAATTTCGGATGCCAAGCAACTCAGAACGTGAATACACAAATCTTGAACTCGCCGATGCTTGCTTGATATATTTTGTAGGTTTATGTGTGCACACATCCGGTCCAGGGTTTAAAGAAACATCCATACAAATGGTAATATCCAAGGATCAGAGCCAGGAATGTAGAGCATGTTTGACCATGTTTAGACAGTTTACAAAAAGCAATCTTTGGTCGAGAAGCATCCATGTTTCTGTCTACTCTCACATCAATGTGAGTTGCCAACTGGGCTGGTAACACACTATTAGCATTGTTAAGTCCACAAGAACAAGAAGCAGCAAAAGTAATCGAGGATGGTTCATCTGTAGCAAGTTCTTGTTGGACAAACCATTGATGACAGAGTGATGATACCAATAGTATGTATACAATATACCAATGCAGGATACTCATGGTGGGCGACTAGGCGTGTGCAAATATATGTGAAGACAGTGCATACAACATGTAGCAGGTTCAATCAAAACAAAGATTGACTAAAAATCACACGATCCACAGCACAGAATCACAAAAACTTCACTAAACAGTCAATTCAAAACAGAAGATACCTAAAATGTCACATTTAAAGTCTGATTGCAAACACAGACCAAGATAAAAATGGATAAAAACATGAAGTACATTGAAGCTAAAAAATGGCAGCTCACACCCGAAGAGCGCCCTCATCAGATTATTCAGAAGCCGGAGACATCGCAGCACACACGCACTATGCACGATCGTTTGCACGAGGGGAGTTCGTTGTGTTAAGTTGAACAGGCAACGCTACTCCCTCTGGACCATCGTTAAACCGCACACATGGCTTAGCCGGCTTTGGGGGGTTCAGGTTACTGTAGTAAGAGCTACCTGGCTAAAGCTAGCCGCGGATTTGGCCGCGGATTCAGAGCTTGTTTTTAGGCTGTGACTGGTTCCCGCCCCAGTGAGAAAGAAGAAAAATAATGCACGGACCGGAACCAGTCTGCTTGGGGAATCAAGGTTTTGTAAAGGTTTTTACATGGGGCGCACGGGCCGTGCGGGCTCTAGCGCGATCGCTTATCACGCGCACGGGCAATTACCAGCGCGATCGAAAAGCGCCGTTTTGTAGGATTCGGCAACCGTTTGGTACTGAAAAATTGAGGGCTTGGTTCGGCAAGAAGGGCACAGCGGCCAAAGTTTTAATGGGGCACAGCACAACTGGCCGTGAATGGTGCATTTTTACAAGGGGCATCACGGCAACTAAAAGGGCATCGACGGCACTGGCCGCCGTGGCCGTCGTGAATTTCGAACCTTGTGTGACTGATTTTATTCTTCAAATGGTACAGTATATATAAGCCGCAGGGACATTTTTCAGCGTGAGAATCAACGTATAAGCCACTGCCTATATTCCGAAAATTACGGGTACAAACTAAACAATGTACCCTAAACATTTTTAAACAAAGCGCGGTATGTAAAAACTCCAGCACGTAAATTCCTGTAACTTTTAAACGCAGCAGGCAACCAAATGTGGGGGCGCTGTCCATAGCAAGAGAAAGTTAAGTTGGCCGCGAGAGGGCGCTAGGCGGACATGTTTATTTTATGTAACAAACGGACATGACGGACACGATACGAAAGACATGATGTAATGTATTACAAAAGTTACGATGGAATAAGGGACCTGTGGGGTAAAAGGTTTGTGAGAAAACCCGACTGGTCACACTCTTATAGTCTCAACTTTATGACAGTTTCTAGTAGTAGTAGTTCGTTGTACATGTACATGTATGCTGGTAGTATTTTCGCGTAAAGCAGGGGTCACAGGGCATCAGGAGTCACAGTGCTCGTGCACAGGACTGGGCCAGTCCATACCGTCAGAAGGGGTTGGGTCACAAACCCGTTCTTACTACCCCCCCCCCCCCCCGTTCACTGGACAATGTCATAATCCCATAATTTCTTGTCGCCGCCTGCATAACTTCCGAAGTTGATGTGTTCTTCACTTTGGCAACTGGGTTACCAATGTCCCCCAAGAAGGCTGGTGTGTTAACTCTTGTTGTTGAGTGAACCTTCAGGTGAGGAGAGTCAGTCTCTAGCAGGATCTTGATCAATGGGGTGGAGTGTAGAGCCTCCTGTTGCTCTATTGAGAAGTTCTTGACGATTGCCGAAAAGCAAAAAAACAATTCGGAAAGGCGGCTGACCAAGCTTCCATCTGTTGTCTATCCCCGGAAAGGGAACGTAGGTGTATTCGCTGATATTTGAAACATCTCCTTAGAATCGCTTAACGGCATTTTTCTTGTACCTGGACTCCAGTGGGATCATTCATTGTGCCTCTTAAGTGGAGAATCAGCACATACCCCAGGGTGCCTAGGTTTACAAGACGTTCCAAGAACCGGATTTGCTTGTCCCAAGTGTGTCGTGAGATGGAGAAATCTAAGCCGATCTCACTGATGGCGGTAACCCTTGGATTGGTAAGGAGTTGTTGCAGTTGGTCCCACTGTTGGTCCCGTCACCTTCGGAACCTTTTTTTGGTGGATCCCAACAGCAATCTTCCAATGTCGATCGGCAGACAGGAGAACTCTGTGATGGTTTTCAGGATCACAGTAATTGATAACTCCTTTAGACAAGACTACAGGGTGATCCGGTCTTCTACCCGGAGTTTCTTGGATGCAATCCAAACCTTCCTTTCCAAGGGAGTCCTAGTCAGTCCAAGTGAAAGTGACTGTCAAAGCCATCCAAGGGGGTGTCCAGACCCTGTGTATCTGGAATATGGCCGTTGTTTGTTGGTAGATTTAGGAACTCTTTTTTCTTTTTTTGCCTCGTCTTATTGGTTGAAAAGGAAACTCAGTGGACGCCAATGAATCAGCACTGCTGGTGAATTGATTGGACACAAAGTAAAGTTGGCCACATTAGGCCAGTGTTCCTGGGTTAATAATGATTCCATTTCCACATCAATTTCTCCTGAAATCGTGCTATTGCAGGCTTGCCAGTATTGATTCACATAATGTACTAGATCCTGGACTGAGGCATGTAAAATCCGAGGTGACGTCATGATGACGTCATCGGCTGATTTTCTATGATTTTTTTAGTTCTATCCTAAATCCCATAGACTTTGTAGATGAATTTTGTAAGAGCCACTTTGGTCACTAAACAACATCAGATCTTAATGCTGAAACGTGACGTCATGATGACGTCATAACGTGTGACGTCATCTTAAAGGTGCATTTTTTCAAGGGCCCATATCTAGAGAACGGTACATCCGATTGCCTTCAAACCAGGTATGTTGGTAGTGTAGCTCGTGTTATAGATGAAAATTTAGGTGAGGTCATGATGACATCATCATACGATGATCAGATCTTAATCAGGCTTAACAGAAACAGAGACCCTAAGCTGAAAATGTATGCCGAAACATGACGTCATGATGACGTCATCACGTGTCATGTAACGTCATCTGAAAGGTGCATTTCTCAATGAAAATTGAGGTGACGTCATGATGACGTCATACGATTTTATAGTAATTATTAAGTTTTGGAATCTTAAAGTTTCTTAAAGCCATATCTCATCAACAGAACATGAAAAATTCAAGATTCTTTTTGTAATAGCTTTGTTAGCTCCTATATTCTTTCACATCAATGTGAAAAATGTGTGACGTCATCATGACGTCATCTAAAATGTGCTTTTTTGAAACACATATAAGGGTACGTCCGATCGTCAAAATAATTGCTGGATAGGTAGACAGTGTTCGATTTAGACGGGTGCACTCATGCACTGGTGCATGTACTTTTTCCTCTGTGCACGTAAACCTCTGGTACAACGTGCACGCTGTGCATGTACTTTTTTAAGCCTGTACCTGCTGTTATATTCCCCATGTTGAACAACGTATCACAACGCGCACCCGATTTATTGCACGCAACGATATCGACATGATGTGTGCGTGCCTGCATATTACCATCGTTGTAGTCTCGGTCAAGTGCAAACAACCGCAACCGATCTGCTACCGTATTATTCCCAATGTACAATGTACGTACACGCAGCTAACATTGACTTGAGAAAAGACTCGTTAACCCGGCCCCCGCGACCTAGGGTTAGAGCAATTGATCAATAAAGCCAACCCCAAAAGCGCATCTGCGCGTGCGCGTTGCTTTGTTGCTAGTCTTGGACAAGGGCAAGCAACCGCACTGAATGCCACCGTCTTATTCCCAGTGTACAATGCATGTACACGCATCTAACACGAAGCGAAAGTCGTCTTGAGAAACGACAAACGCGTGCGGCACATGCATTGTGCACAAGACATGCAAGACAATGTTTTTAACAGCTCACGTGTGATTTGGGCGTCCATGGTATAAATTTTCAGCTGTTACTAATCAACAGTGTCGAAATAGAAACAAACGCTCGTCTTTCTAGTGCCGCAAGGAAGCCAACTGAAGGTAAATGTCGTATTGTACTCCAACTACTCAACAAGTGAAGCCTTGTCATCAACCCGGCCCCCGATCCTTCTTGCCCCGATTGCCGGCGCGGCCCCGGTGTCATGCCAAAAAGTGTCCGGTGCCAAATACTGTCCGCTCATTAGCATACTGCTCTCTGATAGGTCAAGTGGGTATTACGTCATCGCGATTCCGGAAGCTTGCTAAATAGTGTCCGGGCGTACGTACGTAGCGTGCATCCATCACGTCCTTGCCGTCAAGCTATCAACACTGCGTGACGATAAGTTCTCATCTCATTCGCATCTTTTAATATCATCTTTTTGGGTTTATTTTACCTCTTTTATTGTTGATTAACTTGAGTTTGCGTATATTGCTTAATGCTTTGTATGGACTAGCATATCAATTGTTCGGCCTGTATCTGTGTGTTTTGTTGGCATTTTCGTTCACGTATTTTATAAAATAAGTAACAACCAGACATCTAACAATCCCTTGTGGATTGTTTGACGAAGAAAAAAAAGTGGATAAAAATTCATCCAACGATTCAAAATAGTCGCTGGTATACGTATGAGGTATAGTAAAAAAAAGTATTTGGCAAGGAACGGACAGTATTTGGCAAGGAAAGGACAGTATTTGGCAAGGAACGGACAGTATTTGGCAGCAATAATTAGCGGACAGTATTTTGCAAGGAAAGGACAGTATTTGGCAGCAATTTAGCCGACAGTATTTAGCAAGGAACGGACAGTATTTGGCAGTAATGTGCATGAGCGGACACTTTTTAGCAGCGGACACTATTTGGCATGTAATACATGCCAAAAAGTGTCCGTGTCTTTTGCGCGTATGCTAATGAGCGGACAGTATTTGGCACCGGACACTTTTTGGCATGACACCGGCCCCCGACCGCGGCCCCCGGCCCGATTCGCGATCTCTCGGTGGCGATGGCCGGCCCTGATATTAAATTTTAGCGGAACCGAGCTCAGTCCCGGCGGGTCCGATCTCATGATGCTGTACACGTGGTGATTTCCATCAGGTATTTAAAAAGAAAAATTATTCCTCCGTTCTTCCGGTAAGGAAAAAGTGACGTCATCACGATAATATCGCGATATTTTTGGGCCGATATTTCGGTATCAAAATATCGAACAGCCTTCTGACACCGTGGAACATGATACTACAGTAGTAACGTAACTTCGGCTTCGCCTTCGTCTTCTCGCGATCGTGTCAGAGATTGCTAATTACCACTGATGAAATAAACAAACAGCGAATACCAATTATACAAAAACACATTTTATTTACAAAGCAAAACAATACCCTTAACAGCACTATACATGTAATAGCTACATTTGAAAATTTGTAGGAATACACATATTTTAAAACAACAAATATGTCTACCTATTGTTCTTTTGGGTTATGACTTGTGTGCACACTTTTTTGTGCATGTAAAATTTATTTTGTGCATGTAACTTTCTCGGTCTACATGCACCAGTGCATGCGATTTTTTTTTCTAAATCGACCCCTGTAGGTAGATAGTGCCACTAGCATGTAAAATCCAAAGTGACGTCATGATGACGTCATCGGCTGATTTTCTATGATTTAGTTCTATCCCATAGACTTTGTACACGAATTTTGTAAGTGCCACTTTGGTCACTAAACAATCTCAGATCTTAATCAGACTTAACACAAACATACATGTAGTCCCTAAGCTGAAATTGTATGCCGAAGAGTGACGTCATAATGACGTCATCGTGTGTGTAAAGTGACATAAACTTCTACGTTAAATTTTTGAGTTTAAATTTTAGGTCCTACTAACCTAAGGTCTTTATTACATTTACCATACACTTTCGCCGTATAAGAAATTACCCTATTTTGTTTTTTTCTTCTCTTGATAATAAGCAAGATGATATCCACTTAAATAGTGAAAATAACAGAAAAGCCCTCGATCTGTTCTGTTAACCAACAGACAGACAGAGCTCTAGTTAATATTTATTACTATTGATACTATTTGTAGGATTTATCAGCATTGGCAACGACAACCATGCCTGGGCTAGCCCTGTGCCTACAGGTTGGTCTGCAGTACAGCAAAGATCTACTACGTCAGCTACATGTACCAATGGCCTTTATTCCAGTTCATCACATGATTGCCCATGCACTCACAGTCAGAATGATTGAAAAGTAGGTACTGCTAAACGGTAAGGTTGATTTTTGACTTTTTAACCCCTTGCGGCCGGTTGACATACATTGCATACATGCGGATTGAAAATTGCCACCTGGCCGTTGACGTCTACACAGGCCAATCTAGAGCTGCTAATCCACTTAGGGTATTGTGTATGTTATGCTTGGCTGCACAAGCCTCTTGTTTCCGTTTCGCTTGGCTGCACAAGCCGGCATGGCACCCGGCGACCAAATATAATCCGTGCACAACGGGTTAAGTTAAGACCAGTAATCTTTTCATTATAGATAACTGTTCCTATAATGTTCATAAATACAGTTGTGTTGTATGGTTCAGACTTATTTCACATTACATGTATCATTACTTTGTACGAAATTTCGAGATTTGTTTGAAATGTTTTTGAACCAATTTTGCATGATAACCAGTGTTACATGTACTACATGTAGTTTTGAGATTTGTTTTGACTGAAGTCTAGATCTTTCTTTTTACTTTCAACGTGTTCAAGGATTGCACTGCGTAAACAATAATTGACTTCTCATATAGGTCCTACATGTACTTCTGTTTGGTGGAAGTTTTTCTGATTACTAGAATTTTCTAGGAAAGAAAATTTTACAGTGGAAAATTTTTATCTCAATAAAATACAATGTGTTCTGTTGAATTTATCATCCATAACATAAGATGCTGACAAAATAATGCGTGTACTTGTACTTGTACAAATGTACAGGTACATGTACATGTACAATGTACATTGTACCTCCATATTTGCTCTGATACAGAGTTTACTTAATACACAATATCAAATATCCCCCCATGTTTTTGAACTTGTGTATCTCATATAGGCCCATGTACGTTTCAGCCGCTTATTTAGTTTGCGTGCATGCACACATATTAAATGCTAATACCGAGCAATCATGGCTGCCCACTGTTGCAGTTTGACCCTCCGAAGTAATCGGTCAACATCACTCTCAAATTACTTTGCTTCCTTTTTCTGTTCAAACAGGAATTTTAGGCCCTCAAAGTCACTTTTGCGAACCTTTGCATAAAAAAGAGAGCATTTGCTGCCAAATGTTTGCCTGTCTGAGTCGTGTACCTCAAGAGTAAGGTCACAAATTTGAAATGGGCTACAGTTTAGGGGTACTTTTTCACTTTCGCCAAATTTTTTGCAAACTTGTTATGATAAAGGATAAAGGATGCCACGGACAGTGTGATGACTAAATATTGTGGAAAAGGCAAACCTGCATTTTCAATGTGGTGCCAGTATGCCAATATGGGCTTGTTCATGCACACAATAGGTGAACAATGTAATGAATACGCTGAATAATGCCCATATAGATGTCAAAAGGTGGTATCTTTCAAACCGCGGCTATGGCCGTCATCCGCATAGGGTTAATAGCAGCCCGTCTGGCCTGTCAAAACAATTTTTTTAAATTTATATTTTTAGAGCTTTTCGAAAATGAAAGTGCAATATTGTGAAAAGCCTAACTGATGTACAGCGATGCATACACAAAACGCCTGATGGCTCGCTGCTGTGAACAATATTTTTTTAAAAGGGTCTGCAGGAAAAAAGAGTAATAATTTAAACTAGCAACCCCCTTTTACTGGAAATGAACTGCAGAATCAAAAATAATAATTAGTCTTCAACATGGTTTCACAGATTTTCCAAGGAAAACTTGGCAAAAGGATGAAAAAGGGTAAACATACATGTATGTGTGAAGAATAAAAATGTTGGTCATGATGTCGTAAAAGTTAGTTTTTCTACCTTTAATTGCTTTTTGGCCATTTCGGAAAACATTCGAAACTGCCTTTGTTTTTGTTTAGATTTTTTTTTTGGGGGGGGGGGGGCTGTTTTGGAAGTTTTCCGAAACAGCCTTTGTTTTTGTTAAGATTTGTTTTGGCTTTTCTGCTATCAGCGGCGAAGCCTTTGTTTTTGTTGTTTTTGTTTTCCATCTTCTATTCCAAATGCCATAGACAATGCACATGTTTCATTTTCGGGGTCACTTTTGCCAGTAAACAGACTTCTATGTGATGAAAATTTGCACTTGACTAAGACGCTTTCCTAAACTTGTTCCTAAATACATGTAGTACTACTCTGACATAAGCCTGTTCGATATGACGATATTTCCCGATATTTCGATATTTTTTTCATATCGAAAATCGTATCGGCCCCTTTAAAAAAAAACGGAATATCGGGGAATTCGATATACCGAAGAATATCGCGATATATTTCTTTTGTGGATTTGTCCAGTTTACTTTGCTCGAAATTCCAGTTATTTCCAATTATTGGACGGTAGAATAGTATATAATGTATCATGATGTACCATGGAGGAATAAAAAAATACATACATTGTACATGCACTAAATGTGTCTTTCTTTGACCGTTTTCTAAACCCCGACATGACATCTCCGCTCCGCGCGATTTACCTTCCGAACGATTTACCCTCCGCGCCGTACGTTGTCAAGTGCAAACAACGTCTTATTCCCAGTGTACAATGTACGTACCCCTACACGCTTGCGAACTCATCTTGAGATCGAGGGGTATGGCAATTGTTTGCAATAAGGTCAACCCCTATCTGCGCGTGCGCGTTGCTTTGTTGCTAGCCTTCGTCAAGTGCAAGCAACCGCACTGAATGCCAACGTCTTTCCCCAGTGTACAAGGCACACGCAGTTAGGTGTAGTTACGTGTAGCGAACTGCGCCGCGTCTTGAGAAAAGATTAAAACACGTGGCGCGCATCCATTGTACATGTACATTGTGCAATGTCATGTCGTCTTCACAAAAAATACGACACGATCGTTTGTTGACAGCTCGCATGTGATCGTCCATGGTATTATCATCTGTGTTACTAATCAACAATGCTGAAATAGAAACAAACGCTAGTCTTTCTGGAGTGCCATAAAGTAGCCAACTGAAGGTAAATGTCGTAAAACTCCAAATACTCAACGAGCGAAGGGAAGCTTTGTCAAACCGGCCCCCCGTTCCTGCCGTTAAATCCCGGCGGGCCCGATCCCGGCGGTGGCCCCGATCTCATGATGCCGTGGTGACTTCCGTCATGTATTTTTTATTCCTCCGTTCTTCCGGTAATGAAAAAGTGACGTCATCACGATAATATCGAATATCGCGATATTTTTCTGCCGATATTTCGGTATCAAAATAAATGGATATCGAACAGCCTTACTCTGACATCATGATGACATCACGTGTCACATGACGTCATCTTAAAGGTGCATTTTTGAAGGGCTTATATCTAGAGAAATATATGTACGATTGTTTTGAAAGTTTGTATGTGGGTATGTCAGCATGTGTTATAGATGAAAATTGATGTGATGTCATGACATCATCAATACGATTTTATAGACTTTTTTCAGTTTTTGAACCTTTAAGCAATATCTCATCAAGGGAACATGCTATTTTCAAAATTCTTTTTGTAATGGGTTTGTTAGGTTATAGATACTTGCATATCAATGTGAAAAATGTTTGACGTTATGATGACGTCATCAAAAATGTACTTTCTAGATGATTTTCTGTGATTTTTTTTAATGTTTCCAACTTCATTCTTCTCTCAAAAGCACATTCTTCTCTCATGTACAGTTGTACACTGTCATTGATCAGATTGACTTCAATCTTGTCACAGGCCAATTGCAAGACCACGTTGCAAATGTTTGCTTTGACAAGTGCAGTCGTAATGACGTCATCATATGTCACGTGACGTCATCTTAAAGGTGCACATTTTAAGGTCCTATATCTAGAGAACCGCACATCAAATATGACGTAAAAAATCTGTCCCCTCTAGGTTTTTCTGTCCCCTCTATTTTTGTCTGTCTCCTGTTGAATGGTAAATGTAGATCTACATGTACCTGGTAAATTTCATGGAATGCCAAAGAGGCATTTAATGTGATCATCGAATCGGTGATGCACTTCTGTGATCTGTGATGGACTTTTTGTGATCTGTGCAGAGTTGTATTCGAGTCCCTGCAAGTCCTTTCACAAGTCCTTTCACAAGTCCTTTCACAAGTCCTTTCACAAGTCCTTTCACAAGTCCTTTCATAAAGCTGGTCACAAGTACATGTAACCCGATGAACAATGACAAAGGAATGCCTTTGTCAAAGCTCATTTTAATAGCTTATGATTGGGATTAGGACTGGAGGGTTTGTGATGGACTTGCAGGGACTTGTGATGGACTTGCAGGGACTTGTGATGGACTTGCAGGGACTTGTGATGGACTTGAATACATCCCTGGATCGGTGATCAACTATTCAATCAGATACGGATTTTTGCGAGTGGTGATGGACTTTCGCGATCATGTTAGATGCCAAGTTGAAGGTACATGTAGTATGATTGGTCATTGTTGCAATTTTCAGAAATGGGCGGATGTGGGGGTTAGTATTTTATAGGATATATCGTTCCACTGACCTGTTCAAAGATTTGCGTTGTTGGATGGCAAAAAAACGAGAGAAAAACGGCGCTCATTTTCAACTGTCGGGCGGATGATAGCCTTTAGTCAAGGCGCGCGTGGCTACCTGGACACGTGACGCGCCCCGAATGCCAGCATGTCCGGGGCGTGCCATTCTTCCAGGTAGCCACGAATTTGGAGCTCTTTTCCAGAATGAGCAGGTTGAAATTGTGTAACAGTAACTTCAACTATTGTTTACACAGGGTTGAGTTTCCATACTTAGTCCTGCTTGTCTCTGGTGGTCATTGCTTATTGGCTGTTGCTAGGGGAGTTGATGATTTTCTTCTTCTTGGAAGGACTCGCGATAATGCACCAGGAGAAGCATTTGATAAGGTACAGTTTGTTAGGCTCATTCTTTTAGTATAGAGGAATTTCACATTTTTTTCATGTTAGATGAACTACATGTACTCCAATAGTTTGTAACATTTTTGAAACATTTTCCTATTGGACTGCAGTAATGGAAATAGCTGGATTCGCATCGCAAAATACGATACATTTTGCACGAAAAGCGAGGCAAACTTGAAAATGATTAGCAATTTTTTGCGAATCAAAATTTCTGATTAGTATGCAGAACAACGGCTGACGCTCGACATCCATATCCCTACTATACCTACGCAGTGACGACGGAAACTTTGGATTTGAAATAATAAATCAGACTCGACGCGATTCAACAAATACATCGTTTATATCCGATCCGTTCGATTGTTTTGCAAACACAACACTGGCGCAATCTCACCCCCAGTGGGTCTTCGGTTTCTTTCAATGGTTTTGCGCAACAAGGACTAGTTTGGGAAAGAGGTTGCTGCAGTTTTGTGTGGTGATAGGCACGTGTAGTTCCGTACAGTACCATGCGGGTGCAGCGCAGATACTCCATACACTTTACAGTGCGTGTTCGGTACGGTTTATGTTTATACCGACATGAACTATACGCTCCATGATGACACGATTACGTTTGACACGCGTGCAGCATGCTACATACGTACACAGGTGATGCATTCAATTTCACTGTCGGGAAAATGGCAGAAAGATATGCCAAGGTTGAAACAGGAGGATCAGTCAAAGGATGTCATCCTTTTCAATATTGTGCTCTTTGTAGATCACAGGAAACCAAAATGAAAACTGGGGGAATTTTTGTGCGCTTTCGTGAGAGGAATTGCTGATCCCTTTGCGCTATTCGCCGATCCATTCGCGCTATTCGCAGACTCGGATATTAGCGCTAATATAAGCTGCATGCACAGCATTGCTTGTGCCGTCAAGACTAACAAGGAATTGTTCCTGGAACTATTGACAATATTTTCAAAAGAACCCCGGTTGGGCTTTTGCAATATTTAACTTCAGGGGCTGAAATGGAAATGTACGTAACTAGTGAAAAATCCAATTCAAAAAGGACTCTGCGGATTGCCTGATTTTTTTTTTATACCTGAATTTGTTTTATCCTTGTCTTTAGGCCAAGTAAAAAAAAAAACGCCCGCATCCTTTTTTGAAGCCGCATCCTTCTTTTTTTCATTTTATTTTTTTCCTCCAAAAAAGATTTTTCATGAATTTAAAAGGGCCCTCATCCTCGTTTTGAAAACCCGGACGATCAGCGGTGTTTTTTTTTACTTGGCCTTATTGTGTAAAAAATTTCAACTGGAGAAATATTCAGTTTATTTATTAATCCAACTCTTTACATTCACAATTACACTGTGCAAGAACCAAGACCCAGAATCAAATGGTGTAATTTGTTTATTTGTTAAATAACAAGAATGCAATATGTTGCTTATTTTTGGCACACCCATCAATCAATATTAAAAGTTTGATTTAAAAAAATCATATAATTCCGTTGAGTTTGTCGCGTTTTGTTTTTTTGCTAGTCAATTTTATCACATTGCTAATCAAATGAAAATATGATTAGCATAATTTGCTAATCAATTTTGTTTTCTTATTTCCATCACTGGACTGTGTCTGATGAAATAGCCATTGTGCTTCTATTTCTCATGATCTTAAAAAAAAAAAAGTTACGGAATGTATGTATACATATAGTACAAAGACCGATTATAAAAAACATCTGGGATAATGGGGTCCGAAAAAGTGACTACTTAAATATTCATAACGTCATAGCTTGAAAACTGCTGACGTCATCATGACGTCATTGTTCTATGACCATCTATGCTTTGTGGTCTTTGTTTTAGGCTAGGTCTAAAGTTGATCGGATTTATGAAAGTGCCAAAGTGCCTGCGAGTAAGAAAATGTGTACAAACCCTATAGAGAAAAGTCTGAACAGGAAGAAGAAAAAAAGGGGAAAAATATCTTAACGAAAACAAGAGCTGTTTCGGCGGAGTTGACAACTAAAAAAAATGTTTATTCTCCAGTGTACAACAAATGTAGTAACAATTAATAGAACATGGTTTATAATAAAGATTGGTCGTTTACACGTTTAAACGAAAAACAAAATGCAAATCCGTTTAGAAATTTTCCCAAACGTTTAAACGGAACTCAAATTTCGAAAATGGGACCTTGTATTTACGTAATCTACCTTCAAGTTTTATTTACAAAGAATCTATGATCTTTGTAAATGTATGTAATTTATTTAATTTACAAAGCCTTTAGTACTTGATCACATTCCAAGAAGTGTAATTGATACATCTCTCAATGACCGGGCAACTATCTATTGTACGACACACAGTGTAACTGTGTTTGTGTTTGATGTTTTCAATACGCCGCTTGCCCAAGATTAATGCTCGGCGCGGATGGCACCGAGAGCTCCTACGTCCTAGTGTTAGTCTGGTCTAGCATAAAATCCGGGCTATTAATACCAGGCCCTTTTTCAATCCAGTTTTAACCTCTACTGCGAACAAAAAAGATACATTTCATAAATTATTTGGACTTGGCAATATCCCCCGAATCGTTTATCCATGTGCACACACAAAACGGGTAAAATTTCATGTTCATTTCAGTTTCCAAGCTCATTTTTTTCGTATAAAGTTTTCCAAGGTCTTTGAAAAAAATGCCCACTGGACTTTGGGGATGTGCCGCTAGTTAATGGGGGTGATGGACAGTGATGGTAATATTCCAGCCAATTAAATGAGCCGGTTCCCAGCAAATAAATACGTCATTGGTTGTGGTTCCTTCCATGTGCAAGCTGGAGACATTGCCAATTGGAATTCTCAGGTGGCTGAAACACAGGTGCATAGCAGTTACCCACAAATGCTGGAATGGGCGGCAGCCTTTTTGCAAGTGTTGACTAAACGTTTAAACGTTTAAACGCTACCCGGAAGTTTTGCTAAACATTTATCAAATTAAACGTAAATTCCCATCCTTAGTTATAACTAATGAGGTGGCTTGAGTCCATTTGAAATTGAAGTTTTTCAACCTTTATCATCTGGGAAATAAAAATTGTCCATATATCCTCAAATTTTATTGATTAATTTATTTGAATTGCTTTTTCAGTGTGGCCTATCATTAGTATTAGTGAAATCTTCTCCCTGATGGGGACCCTAAACATACATGTACATATGTACATTTACATGTAGCCAGCAATTTGTTCAAGATCACATGGTGCAATCCAATACTGTATTAAACCGTCTCTACATGTAGGTTGCCCGCCGGTTGAAACTGCATCACCATCCCATTTGTCAGGGCCTTTCTGGTGGCCAGGCCATAGAACATATGGCAAAGGGAGGAAATATAAGACTGCTGATGGACAAGGAGAGACCTTTCCTCAAACACAGGGACTGTGACTTCTCCTTCTCTGGTTTAAAGAGCTTTGCTACTTGGCTTATATACAACCATGAGGTCAAACAAGGTCAGTAGATTCTGCCTGTACAGGTCTGCAATACTCATGAAGATGTTCAGATTTATTAGGGCCATGTCAACTACATGTAGGGTGCGTTCGAGTAGCTCACCCAGATCGACTCGGATGTAGGCATATGGGTTAGCCACAAAAGCCAGGCTAATCGAATGTTCAAACACCCTCTCATGTCTAAATAAGGCTGCATTCGAATCCGGGGCATCAGACTTAACTACGCATGCGTGTGACGTATTTCCACCAGTGACTCTGCTCTGCAAGCAGAGTCTGTGGTGGCTGACCAGAGTGAGCCCCGAGTATGACGTCATTGATAATTGAACGGCACGGGGCTAACCCGAGTCGAACTTGGTGAGTTACTCGAACGCACCTATTATTTTAATCATATAATGTCGTCAAACAGCATGGTCATGCGAACAGATCCTATGAATGATTCTTAAGGATATTTTTCCTCTTGTTCGTGTTTTGCTTGCATTAGAAATAGCATACTTAACTCTGTTATGTTTGTTGTGTGTGGCTTAAAGGGGAGAGTGGGGTAAAATTTAGCCATGGAGCAAGTTGATTCACCCCAGATCTGCATTTTGAGTTGAGACTGCATTGAGGTACATGTACTGCAGTCAGGTTAATTTGGTTAGAGAAGATTTGGGATTCACATTCATTCTAGCACCGTACACTGTTGCTACATGTACATGTACCTTTAGTCTGTACGGATATTTTCATGGTAAATGTTCCACTGGCTTGTCCAATTTGGTTCCTCCAGTTAGTGTGTTTTAGCATGAAACTCAGCTTTCCACCTGTTCTCTTAATTAACC
The DNA here is from genome assembly GCA_037893225.1 of Hippasteria phrygiana. Taxonomy (NCBI): domain Eukaryota; kingdom Metazoa; phylum Echinodermata; class Asteroidea; order Valvatida; family Goniasteridae; genus Hippasteria; species Hippasteria phrygiana. The sequence goes on along the minus strand of JAZGUH010000558.1, from coordinate 156,501 downwards.
CTAACCCTCCAAGGCAGATTTGCTAGAACCCTGCCAGATGCATCAGATTGCATACTTTGTCACATAGACTTGTGTGGAGAGTCCAGCAAAGTGGTAGACTTGGTTTCAAGTCTGTGATCATGGTTTTTGTCGGCCTGATAGCCAATACAGTAGTGCCGGAAATAGCGCCCTCTTGCATCCTTTTGTGAGTTAACATTCGATCACGATCACAGACCTGGGAATCTCGTTCATCGGTTTGTACACACCCTACAATGTATGGCGAATTAGTCCAAAAGTAGACGGAACAAGCTGATTGGTCGGAATCGCCATAAAAAGCCTTCTATAACATGAATATTCAAATCAGGAGAATTACTGGACGATTCCACTAATCCGACGAACTGTTAAAAGCCATCTTTGGGTACCCAATCGTGCGGTACTGCGCTCGCGCCCGCTTCATACGCGTGCTTATTACATTTAAGGCACGTGTTTACTTTGGAGCATGTTTACTTTCGACCTATATTGGTCAAAGGCGCAATGAGTGCGTGTGTATGGTACCGCTCGATTGGCTACCCAAAGATGGCTTCTAATTTTAAATTTTGTTCGTCAGATCAGTCTGTAGGTAACATGTTTTTCGTCTAGTAACAAAAATTAACAATCACGTATTTAATTACTTACTACTAATACACATGTATAAGATCTAACATGATTTAGCTATAGGTTTTAAATACCATTTATACGTATCAAGTATCATACAAATTTGAGACGGAACAGTGTATAAGAATATACGTGATTGTAACCTATTGTGTCCTTCTGATTGGCCATCTCTATGGCCTCCGTTTTATTATGTAAATTTTAGTTATGAATACATGAATATCCCACATGCAAGGGTCAAGTCCGAGATCGCAAGTTAATGTGTGATGGTAATGACGTTTAGGGTGGCTGATGCAGACAAAAAAATAACTGCGATCTCGGACTTGAAATCAAGTCTAGCAAAGTGGAGCTGTCATCAGCACAGATGCACTGTGCTGCGACTGGCAGGGTTAGGGTTATACTCTAGCTGTACCTAGGATGTAGAATGAAAACTAGGACAATACAACTTTTTCCCTCATTCTGTATCTCTGTGGAACTCTTATTTCTTTTTTCCTTTGTGTATCTCCATACATTCATACCTGGATTAGGTCCTTGTTCATGGTGAGCTTACATAAAAAAAACATAATGTAGGGTGATTTATTTTTGTTGGTACTTTTTTTAACTGCTAGTTCAAATGGTTTGAAAAGGCTTATTATTGCCAAAATAGTTAAAAATGTATGCATGAGTTTCTAACTCCAATGTAAGCCTGTTTTTCTTTTTTTTTTAGTTAATAATGTTATGGCAAAAATGAGATTAATCATATCGTCACAGTTTTCACGAAGAGACAAATTCCCTATTTCCTCAGTACACTAAATTTGTCTTTTCGTCAAAACTGTGACGATATAAACAAAACCAAATTAAAATGTAAGAAGTGTCACATTTCAGAGTCTGTCACTCCGAGTCATTTTCATGTAGCAGCTGTTCATGGTGCTGCCTGGACTACATGTACATGTACTTGTAGCAGTGGGAATGAAGAGTGGGCAAAAATTATGCAAACAAATCAAGTTTATTTGGCAAAGTCAGACTTTGTTTGTGATTGACATTCAGTGAACACAGCTCGTTTTAGGGCTGTCCCAAATATACCGACTATTTGAATATTCGAAAAGAATATAAAATGCACTTACAGATATGACTCTGTGGCTATTTTAATAGAAAAGCTACCGCGCTTAGTGTCAAATGCTGTATTTTTTTCGACAGTTACTTTTGATGGACGGAGGTTTATTGTTCCCATCCAGTAAAACCCTTAAGAAAATTACTGCAAAAATGCAGGCTTTCTTGCTATCATAACATTATACAAACCCGTAATGATCAGGCGCATGCAAAAAATGTCGATCGGGCGGTCCACAATATCTATCGCCCCACGTAAAACAGCGGCGTGCTTTGCGTGCAACTTTTTACCAGCATTGATGCAGTTACAGCTGAGGCGTGAAAAACTTGATTGGCGAGTATCAAATATTCGGTCAAACCCTAAATCAAATACTAAATTATTCGGAAATGAACAGCCCTAGCTCGTTTCCAACTGAATGTGCACAAAATGGCACCATATGGATGCTTTAATAACGAAATGCATTACTACCATAACAATGGATACGGTGCCTGCAGCACTATACTCGGATTTGTCAGCTGTAGGCCTAGTCTTGGTTCAAGACGATAGTGATCGATAACGGATTGTGCACTGCCGCTAATTCGTTTCAGCAGCACTATCATCTTGGGAATCCTGCACTAAGGTGGGCGCGGCCATAATATGCAGATGAGTCCGTTTGTGTAAAAATTCATAACCTTCGAACAACATGGCGCTTCATTCGGGGACCCATATCATACGACGCAGAAACCAAAGATTTTTTGTACACGTTATATATAGCACGCCGCGTAGCTGTAGGATTTTTGGAAAGAACATGCAAAAAATGTTTCTCTGTTAAACATGAAATCGCTGCTTTTCTTAGCGATATCATTGGGGATTATATTTCTGCATCACATTATGGTTGCGATTCATGTCACATGAAAATATTAAAAGTCAAAGCAATCACGGACGAAATTTGTAATTCAGTTTTGATGATTCACCCCCCCCCCGCCCTTTTTTAGAAGTGAAATTCGTACTAAAATTCAATATGAATTATCACACAGGCTAGCCTAGAGGGTTGGTATACAAGTCAGTCTTTATGATGATTTTAAATATCCCTATTTCCATTCATACAATGTATGTGCCCCCAACAACTCTTATCTCTGTGAATCGTTTCTGTCCTTCTCCGATCCCTGATGAAGCCTGAGGAAAGGGTGCATGATGATTTGATACTACTATGGCAAGTGATTTGGAAATTGGAGGCGAAGTTGTTCTTGGAATCAAAACAGAGAGGCACAGATTGAAAAAGTTAAGCAGTTTTCCCGGATGCGGTCAGCAAACACACAAAAAGGTAGTTCAGTCCCAGTCACATAAAATACAGGCAAATGTCTTTGCTTGTGCGAATTGCGTATCGCATGATATTGCTCGTACGTGGTGACACGCAATACAGTCTTGTCATGCTGTTTTATGACCCTGGGCAATGTAGCCCTAGACCCCGACCCGTTAATATATTCAGGTCATCACGTAATTCATATGTTCCCTTTGGAAAGCCGAGGGAAGAATAATGAAAAAGTTAAACCGCTGGTGCAGGATTCCCAAGACGATAGTGCGAGCCCATGAGTTGGTCTAATCGTACTGTTAGAAGGTGCGCTGCTGAAACGAATTAGCGGCAGTGCACGATCCGTTATCGATCACTATAGTCTTAAACCAAGGCCATGAATACCTAATATCCCCATGCAATCATGTAAGTTGAACAGAGCATATATACATCCTGGGCCTCTAGCACTTGAGTGAGGTTATTGTATCTGTATCGTGCAGGTATCTCCTGTGATGATGGGAATCATTTGTCCACCATTCCTGACATTGCTGCCTCCTTCCAACACAAAGTAGCACATCACTTGGTCACCAGGGTTGCCAGGGCAATGGAGTTTTGTCGGAGGACTGACATTTTACAGGGAACATCGAGATCTTTGGTAAGTGACAAACAAGACTTGAGTACACAAACAAAACAGGCTGGAACAAATGAGACGTCCCACTACAGTACTTTGCAATTGAAAGTTAACACTGCAAATGGGAATGGGAAATTTTGCGAAAAGAATTTGCATTCGCATTTTGCATTTCGTACGCCATTTTCCCCCCGCGAAAACTCTGAGAAAATCTTGCGAAAATAGTGCAGAAAAACTTGCGAAAACGATGCAAAAAACTTGCAAAAACAGTGTGAAAATCTTGCGAAAACGATGCAAAATCGGTGCGAAGAAATGCGCAAAATCGTCTGAGTCAGCGTGCATAATGAAAGGCCCGCCGTTCCAGCCGGCCGTCCGTAGATGGAACATCACTTCAGCGGAAAAAATACACTGATGCGGACAGCGATTAAGCTCCGAAAAGCTCCAAAATGGCTCTTGAAAAAAATTACAAGAGCGATAATTTTTCAACATTACTGAAAAAATCGCTCCCGTGCAGCTCCCGTGATTTTGGGGAGAAAATTTCAACTATGGTCCTAACAACAATGATATAATAAAACATTGATCTCATTGAATTTTGATCGTTCATTTCTGACCTATGAAATCTCCATCCAAAGTTTTACAGGAATACTTCAGCACTTGTTCATGCTCGCCGAATACGTAAACAACTGTTTGCCAATAGACTTCACATTTAGTCTTTAATTTACCATATTTCATTCTACATGTACATCGTATACATGTACATGTACAAGCACCAATCCACACACAAAATACACTCGTTCATCATGGACTAGAACATACATGTAGTCAATGGAATACGGATGGGAATTTACGTTCAATTTGATAAACGTTTAGCAAAACTTTCCCGTAGCATTTAAACTTTACTTGGATAGCTCTAGTGGGATTGGGACAGTCTCTAAAATTATGACATCATCATAATGAGGTCATCAAGTGTCGAATTATCTGCTTTGTAATACTTAAAAACATTACCTACATGTACTTCAAGTGTACATGTATTCCTCGTGTTTTGTGTAGTGATCTTAAACATTATTTTACTGAAACATTATAATGCATGATGCTTTGATATCATCTCCCCCCCCCCCCCCAAAAAAAAAACCAAACTTGGAATCGCTGTTCTTCGGGACGAAAACAGGTCTCGTTGGTTTATTTTTTTCTTCTTCTAAACCCCATAGACAATACTATGTTTATTCTGGATGTCACTTTGGCAATTTAACAATGTCAGATCTTATTGACGCTTAACACAAATACATGCACATGTATATAGACACTACATGTTTGTATGTCTCGAAACATGACGTCATGATGACATCATTTTCTTTAAATCTTTGAAAATCTGTATATACATGTAGGCCCTAATTAAATGTAGTGTACATGATTGGTCATTGTTGCAATTTTCAGAAATGGGTGGATTTGGGGGTTAGTATTTTATAGGAAATATCGTTCCACTCACCTGTTAAAAGTTTTGCGTTGTTGGATGGCAAAAAAAAACGAGAGAAAAACGGTGCCCGTTTTCAACAGTTAGGCGGATGATAGCCTTTAGTCAAGGCACGCGTGGCTACCTGGATGCGTGACGCGGCCCAATAATGCTAGCATGTCCGGGGCGCGCCACTCGATCGTTCCGGAAGTCACGTGCGCCTTGACTAAAGGCTACAGGGCAGTTTTCCAACGATTGCCGGCTGGAAATCCTTGAAAACGATATAAATTTCCACTTTTCTTGACGACGACAGCACACCTGGTGCCATCATTTCACAGGATGATTGAGACTACTATTAACTGGGTTTATGACTTCTGACTAGCGCCCACCCGAACAAAGATACTGACAATTTGGGAGACCGCCAACATAGGGCAAGATAGCTCAGTTGGTAGAGCGCCGGTACGGTAACCCGGAGGTCGCAGGTTCGAATACCACTTCTGCCAGTTTCTTTGTTCACTTTGAAAATGTATTCAAATTTACCTAGTCAGTTTCCCTTGTGGATTGTTTGACGAATTCAGTTAAAAAGTCGTATCCTCATTGAGTGATCCCGACAATGTCGCTTCCCAGGTTGTATCGTAAAATTGGGTGTGATCCCTGGCTATACGGCATTCTGGGTTTATGACTTCTGACTAGCGCCCACCCGAACAAAGATACTGACAATTTGGGAGACCGCCAACATGGGGCAAGATAGCTCAGTTGGTACGGTAACCCGGAGGTCGCAGGTGCGAATCCCGCTCCTGCCAGTTTCTTTGTTTCTTTGTTCACCTTCCACTGCTGTTGAATCCCAACTTGACCGACATGTGGATTTGATTTTCCAGTTGAATGTTATTCTGGGGTTTTCCTCCTACATGTACATTTGTACCTGAAAAACTAGAAATTTCTTCTTTCCTTTATCACAGGGGGTTTGTTTTTGTTTACATTTTTTTTGTTTTGTTTTTGTTTTGGTTTAACCCCTTGAGTATGTTTTTTCACGGGAGATGTCGGGGTGTCGCGGCGGCTCCGGCTCCGGCAGCCAAGCGAAACGTCCACAATGTGTTTGTGCATTCAAGCGTAACATACACAATAATCCAACAATGGATTGAAACTGCACAAACGGCGGCAAATGACGTCATCCGGCCTGGTGGCACTGTTTTTTTTGCGCCCTATGGTGTCTTCCGTACGCAAAGGGTTAAGAAAGTATGACAAATTAAAAAAAATATGTTTTCTGAAAAAAACTGTATATCTGTACAGATGTTGAATTTTATGAAGCCTTTCAAAGTAAATGCCTTGCACTGACCTACATTGTAAGTGTCAGCAGTACCTCCCCCATCCCTTTTTGGGAACAGTTTTTCTGGAGGGAAAAATGGGGGGGGGGGGGGGGGGGGCTTTTTCCGAAATCAATGGATCCAAAACCTGATGTATACCAAAGTTGCATCTTTGTTTTCATTTTATGTTATTATTATTATTATTATTATTATTATTATTATTTTTATTTTTTTTATAGTAAACAACAAAGTAGTAACAGAAAAAGACAAGTTAGCTTTAAAAAAAATAGAAATTGAAAGCGCCAACAATACATGTACTGTCCCAGAATGTATCTCTGTCAATGACTTTCAAACAAATCATTATATTCTACTTTCTGATGATCATTCTAACATGAATAATTAGAAGATGAATGCCTTCTTGTAGCCCAGTTTGGTGCCTCCAAGACATGACATGGAGTTGGGGTGTGCATTGGAACCGGGTACCTGAGTACCCTACCGTTCATGTCTAGAACGGTTCCAGATTTATATTATCGCATAGTAACTTCCAAGACAACGAAAAAGCAAAGGTTTTGAATGTTATTTGTTATGAATTTTCAAAATTAAAACCCGACTACATGGGAAACCAGCACAGATTTCACGTTTATGACGCTCACCAAAGTTGACAACAAAGGGAATTTACCGGTCGTGGTTTTTGTAGTCTGGGTATGGATAAAGAGCCTCGACGAGACATAATAGCATGCCTTATTCAACAATAAATACAACTGTATACAGCTTCCAGACAACCACCTTTTGTGATGTGCCGGCACATGCAAAGGTGGAGAAGTGATCATGTTTACTGGACAGGCAAGAGATTTTTCAGACTTTTGTCTGAAATCAGACTTTTTGAATCTCAGAGAAAGACATTATTACAACTTCTGGAATTGGAAGTTTTGGGTTGGGTTTCTTTAACGGGTACCCGGTTCTTTTACTACCCGTAAATGCACACCCCTAAACATGGAGTGCCTGTAACGTGTACATGTAGCTTGAGAATGAATTTTTGGCTATAAGTATGGATTCCTTGGATCATTTCTTCCTTCTATTTACAGGTGGTCTCAGGAGGCGTGGCTAGTAATTCCTACATTCGCAATTCTCTGAAATTTGCCTGTGACAAGAATGGGTACCAGTTACACTGTCCTCCACCAGTCCTGTGTACGGACAACGGGATCATGATAGCATGGGCTGGTATGGAGAAGCTCAAGCTTGGAATCGGCCTCGCCAAAGATCCACAAAATATTCGTTATGAACCAAAGTAAGTCTACAAACCAAAGTGTCCTGATCAAAGGCCTACGCTATATGATGAAGGGAGTCCGGCACTTTTAGGTTTCTTCAGAGCACCCCCACAAATGTAGTATCATTGGAAAGAGAATCAAAAAAGAAATTCAACGGTGCAAGAATTAGCTCCATAGCATAACGTATGGGGAAGATACACTAATTTTAAATGGAAACATTGACGATTTTGGCTGTCAATGTTTCCAAGTAGTTCAGTAACTACAGTACATATGACTGAAAAAGTTTCCACAATATCTTCTAATTATCTTAAACGATTATCAGGAGGTCCACTTTCTTGTAATCATCCATCAGCTGGTATGTGTAAACTTGATCAGCATCTGAGTCACTTGACTTAAACCAAGCCGGGTAGCCGGGAACCTGTAAATGAAAATTCAGTAGTTGAGAAACTCAAACAAAAAATGCAAGCAACAACTGAACACATGATGATGAGCTGTAAGTTTTCATGATGATGAGCCGTAACTTGTCAAATCACCTGTATAACCTGTATGGAAAAACTCATGCTGATGGGTGCACCATTTCTATTGTTAGTAAGAACTTACAGCATTATTTACTGTGTTAGTAATAGTCACATGTTAGAGGGTTAAACATTTAACATTTAATAGAAAGTGGTAAACTTGCATGCAAGTACACAGAAAAATTAACTATGTTTTGCATAATAACATACATAGGCCAAGTACATCATACATGTATCTGTAAAAAGAAATGACTGATGACAGGAACTCCATAACAGATGAAATGATGGATGAGAAATACTTCTGGATCCAACCTGAGATATGACTTCTCCATGAAACCACTCTTCCCCAGCACCATCTGTGGAACACAGATAGGCCATCAGCCCTGGTCCAAAAATTGGGCCACCGGTATCAAATGATCGAGAGGAGTAATGCTCATAGTGATTTTTGGCAGGGTACAATGTATGCACACCTAGAGTTGGAAAATGTGTGATAGCATTGCATCGTGCGCGGTGGCAGCTTTTTGGGTGTTATCACTTTTTAATGTTTTTTTTTAAAATGGCCGCCAATATGCTTGTTACCAGATTAATTATATGTGGTAACAAGCATTTTGGCGGCCATTTAAAAAAAAGAAGAAGGTGATAACACCTAAAAAGCTGCAACCGCTGCAATGCTATCATATATTTTCCAACTACAGGGGTGCATACCTTGCCAAAAATCACCATGAGCATTATTCCCTTCATTTGATACCGACCAACCCCCCAGGCTGATGGCCTAATTAGACGATTGATTCTCTTTCCAACTAAGAGCTGCTGATCTCCTGGAGAAGAGGCAAGTTGTCCTAGCCTGATTACTTAGTTGCAAGGCATATGCTTCCTTTATAAGTTGTTTAAAATTAACTGCAAGTTGTTCTGGAGTTAGAGCCTTCTCCTTGATTGAGAATGCATATAGATAACCTACTGATAGTCATTTGTATTTGCCTCGCACAAGCTCGCATCCACCACATTGCACCAAAGCTATACCCTATGGGGTTGCCCTTCGGGTAAAGTGGAATTGTTCAACTGATAGATTTCTTAACAAGAGATGTGCTGAATACAAAAGGTATCTCAAAACACAGAATTACTGTCCCAAGGCAGTTGATAAACATTCAAAAAAGTGAGCACTATAGATAGGAGCAAGCTTCTTGAAAAACAAACAAAACCCAAACAGAAAGTTTTTCCGTTGGTCCTGGATTATAACCCCATCCTCCCAGATATCCAAACAGTCATCAATAAACACTTGCACTTGCTTAAATCATCCCCTGCATTACGAGAGATCTTTCCGTCAAAATCCATCTTCTCGGCTTATCGCAGGACTAAGAATTTGAACGAAATTTTAGCACCCTCCAGATACCAGCCAGCATCAAATAACTTGACCGCGTTCGATTTATACTTCCCCCGCCCTTACTCGTGCAAGCGCGAGCCCGTTCAATTTAGCTCTCACTTGACTTCTCGCGCTAACTCAAGCCTGGCCCTACTAACCGACCCGCCGAGCCGGTTGTGGATTTTTTTTTCGTACGTCATATTCGCTTTGGCAGTATGTTTGCATGATTTTATATGCTATTGTATGCTATTGAAGCTATCAATAAAGGGCGATAGATAGTGACGTCATTCAGACAACTACCTTAAGGTTGCAGTAAACTGATTCATTCGAGCTGCTGTTGTGGCTATATTGGTAGAGCTTAAGGCTTTGGATCACGAGGTTTGGGTTCGAATCCTCAGCTGGGTTTGTTTTTCCTTTTCTAATTGGTGGCATGGAGGATTTTAAAACAAATCTGAGAACTTATCTTGCAGCTCACAGAGCCAAGTACACAAAAATACCGTTACTCATGCGAATATGTGGTACGGAAAAAAAATCGCAGCCGGTTACTTGGGTAAGTATCCCATAAGGGCATGCTAAAAACATGGATGCCACGTCAATTTTGATGTAGTTATGTTGCGGGATAGTTTTGATGTTTTTTAATGTGTTTTTTTAACCTGATAAAGGCCGAATGGCCGAACGTTGATAAAATAGAATAGTAATTTTAACCAGTACTGTGAAAAGTTTGTCCTCATCTACTTTTATATTATTAAAAAATACAGAAGTATAATTTTAAAAAATAAATATTGATTTTTGTGAAATCCGACCATAATAATGTTTTGTCATGCATATTATGCCATTATAACTGCACATATACTGGCTCATTATTGCAATCCCAACTGAACGTATGCAACTTTACGTAGAGACGGTCTATTCAGTGCATGAGTTCTTTAAACTCACCAGGCACATGACATGTTATAATGGGGCGCCAGTATGCCATACGGGCTTGTGCAGCCTAGCATAATGCACACAAAAACCGAACAATAGATTGAATACCGGTATACAGATAATGTGGGCATACATTGTAGCCATCAACCGGCCAGGTGGTCTTTTTCAAAACGTGGCGACAGCAGTCATCCTTGTTCAATGGATCACCACAGACCATTTGCCCAGCATATTTAGTCCTTAAGAGACCTGCCGAGAAGTCTGCACATGTGCCTCTTACACTCTTGCCGCTTGAGTTGTGTAATTTGAGTCTGAGCCAGGTGCTTGACCAACAGACGGTGGATTAATGGCCACTTCAGTCTTGGAAGTAGTGGGACTTTAGCCAAGTCTTTTGTTAATAGTGCTCTGAGGCAGTTGATCTATTGCCTCAATACTGATGTTTGAGTCTCTGTTCAAGAGTGTTTTGAAGTGGTCATGCCATCAGTCCAAGATCGGGTTCTTATCTGTGAGGAGGATCAATTCATCAAAGCTTGTGACAGGGGTAGAGGCACTAGATTGTGGCCCATAAACTACCTTGTGTGTGCATTATAGAACTTCATGTCTTTCCTGTTTGAATAAGACTGATGTTCATCTGCTTTTTGGCTCCTCTACGAGTCACACATACATGTAGCTCTGAATCTGGTCTGGCCTGCAACATCTTATGTCTGTTCAGGATGTTTCATCATTCATCAAGGATAAGTGCAAGTGATGTTTTTAATTTAATCTTGTTTATTGTTTAATCCATAAATCATATACATTGTTGCGGTCCAAAATCTAGCCAGTAACTGTTTTTCATTGACCCATGTTAGCAGAGAGCAGACGATTAATTCCACTCATCAGTGGTATATTTATACCATACTTGACCTCCACCCTTTAGCCCAAAGATTGCTTAGTTAGTCCAAAGAACATGGTTTCAGGAGATACTCCACAAAACACTATCTGTACAGGTTCTGTACTTCCAAGGACAAGAGGAGAAAGGAAATACAAAGAAACCTTTTAGTCCTCGCAAGTCAAGTCTTTTGTTGAAATCAGTCCTCGCAAGTAGAAGTACTTGCTTAGTGTATGGGGTTGGGTTATATTAAAGGAACAATAGGAAACGCAAAGCATTGTCCTCGGAGGTATTGGGAAGTACGACTGTACAATGTATGAACATACATGTACCACAATAAAAATGTTTAAAAGTATTTATGCATTTCTCACAAGTTCAGGTTTGAGCACAAATCTTTGTGATTTGGAATAGTGATGTAAGAGAGCCAGGTGTATTGAGCAGGGGTGAGATTTTTCCTGATTTTTCCTGATTTAAGGATTTTTTGTTAGGATTTCAGAAAAAAGAATTCTCTATTGCAATCTGGAATTCCTGAGGTGTTTTACTAAAGGTGTTTTTACCTTTGAAAGTGGATATAGACCAATAAAAATGGATATAGACCAATAAAAATGGATATTTTAACGGTGCCTTTAGGCAAATACAAACTATTTGTTGATTTTGTTTGTGGATTTCATGGATTTTTCATTTTTGGCCAATCTCACCTCTGATTGAGACATTACAGCATAATGGCACGATATTTAATATTGTCATCTTTCATGTGTTCATATCATTCACAGGTATCCCATTGGTACAGATATCTCGAACCAAGTGAGGGCAGCAGACATCAGGATCGAGAGAGTTAAGTTCTGGTGAAGGAGGTCAGAGGTCTCCTGTGGAAGGCCAGATGGACCAACTATGAGTGATACGGAGAGCAGTGCAGTAGAGCCTTTTCAGGGTATACCATCTTGGAAATCAAAGTGAGGCTAATAATGCAAACAAAATGCACAGTGTTTTATGCATATGGAGGCACTACTAAAAAGTGCCATAATAAAACTTTTGATGTGGTTTACTTAGACTCACGATTTGCGATCTAAATTAATCAGGCTGCAGCCCCGAACTGGACTGGTTGAGGAATACGGTATGCATTTTCCAGGGAGTCCCTATAGGCATGGTCCATTAACAAATGGGTGAAAACGACGAAAATATCTAATCACCAAGCAGCATAGGATTTCAGGTTTATCAAAGGGTACTTTCATACACTCGTATTGTGATATGGGTGGGAAGATCGGGAGGAAAGCTTTGGGGGTCAGAAATTCTCATCCCCTGTCAATTCCTTTGAGGTTTTAGGGCATCCCTTTATATTTCTTTTTATTTTCATAATTTTTTAATAAATAAAAAAATAAGCTTATTTTTGGCAACTTCTGGCATAAGTTAAAAGAACAAAATATAAATTATCTTTGGCAAGTTAAAAGTATAATTTGCACATGTGAATTATTGTGTCAGACTCCCGTTTTCCTATAATACATGTTTTCCGTGCCAGAGCACACTTTCTGTGCATGATTTATAATTAATTGTAAAAAACCCAACTTTAGCAACTTTTGGCATAAGTTAAATGAAACGGTTTCTTCCAAAACATCTTGTATTCACATGGGTCGACCGATCATTTTACAAATGTTATATTGTGAATAACTTGGGCTCACAATGCGGCTGTATACAGCTGTGTGAATATTTAAGCCAGCAGCCACCATAGTAACCTATTTGCATCGCTGCGGTTTCGGGCTTCTAGATTCTACATGTCTTATAATTAGGTATAGGTGGACACGATTCGAGAGTAGAACCCAGAGCCGAACTAAAACCGACTGGTTTCTTGGGGTGGGTGGGGTGAGGAAAAAAAAGATTCCATACTTACAAAACCCGTCCGTAATCACCTTTGCCCGTCATCCCTGGCCACACTCCCGTCAGAATCGCGACTGATGTAGATCAGTCGCCCTCTACGTCCACAGCGATGCAAATAGTAACCTATTTGCATCGCTGCGGTTTCGGGCTCCAGATTCTACATGTCTTAGGTATGGGTGGAAACGATTCTTCGTTCCGGAAACTCCTATAGCCTGCATCCAATCCCCATAAAGCCGCCCCCAGAGACACCCTTACCCCATATCTCACCCCAACTCCCAAAGTTTCCGTGTACTGGACGTGCTTAAAATCTTCTCTTGAAAGTTAGAGATGTTGTCTTTGCTTTGAATCTCGAATCCAACGATCCGTAAAAAGCTCCATTAAGGTCTGCTACCGGGGGGCGATTGCTATTATCAGGGCTCACCACGCCCTTTGGCATTAGTATTTTTCAAAATGTCAAGAAACCATCATACCCGTGTGATTCTTAAGGGTCCGATGTGTTATCTGTTTGCAATGGCCCATCACCTGTTGGCCCGTAGTTCCCAAGAATTTATAGTGCAATGGCAACCCTGGTTTTGCCCTGATCTCGATTCCTGGGGCAAAATGATGCAACGAAGTACAGTCTCAGTCGATGGCCTGGGGCCGTGCTTATGAACGGCTTGTACAGCAGGGAGCTTCTATTGGGGGTTGCAGGACTAAAGAGGTAAACCGCCCATGTAGCTCCTATCAGCTATCATCTTGGCCATTCGCTCAACAGCTCCCGCTGGATCCATCTTATACTCTCCCAATATGGAAACAATAAATTATTATCAACGTCTTTCCGGACGTATGACTGAACAAGCGACCTCCCCCTTAGTTTTCGCCAATGACCACTTTTGAATGAATGACCACTCCAGGCACGTATAGCCATAAGCATCTGAGCCTAGCTGTAACTCAGTAAAGGCCTTGCCTCCGGGCGCTAAGAATAAATCAGCAAGACGGCAAGAGGTATTTCATCTCGTGCCTGCCGCGTGAAAGGAACTAGGGTCGTGTCATCCGACAACGACATGAATTTTGATGACATTCCTTGTGATGACCACCTCGTGATCATGAACCACACGGGGATTCAGATTGCATTGGGGCGATATTATTTGCCAGTAGCGCTTGCATTGCTAATTATGGGGCCACGGAAGAGGGATAAAAGAAAAGTACATGTTACAGTAGTAGAATCCCAAAGTTTATTGAAACTTCCAAAGGCCTTTAAAATGCTAAGACCATAATTTTCACTTTTACGTTATTTTTTGCTTCTCTTCCTTCACTTTTACTTAAAGCTTAATAACCTCATTTCAGCTAGTCATTTCCAAAATGACTTCATAATTTAGTTACATCCCGGGTAAAATACCCCCTGCCTCTGTGATCCGGAAACACATAGAACCAATAGCTTCGGCCCCTAATGCGAGGTACCAGACATTAAATAGTAATGTTGGAAACGCTGTGCCGGAGCGCTACCTAGCATGCGCCATACCAAAGGGTATCGGCACAAGAATATAAAGCTTACAGATAAGGGTTTCCAGACAAACCAAAACCAACTAACTTTAATTAAAACAACCTGAGTTGACTGCTTAAATCTGGCACAAGTTCCGCTGGCTAAAGCGACCTGGTGACACGCTATGGGACACACACACCGAGGGCCTGAGCCCAGCCCTTTTACATGGCGCCGCGCCGCAACAAAGTACTTTTCGAGGCTGATGAACTTAGACCAACTGCTCAGAATGTATGCCGAACTTTTACGTCATAATGATGTCATCACGTGATTTTTTATGAATTTTTGAAATGTTAAAATCGTCATTCTTTTAAATATATCTGGCGAACAAAACAAGATTTTTTCAAAATTCTTTTTGTTATAGCTTTGGTATGTCTCAAAGATATTGTAACAAAATTTGATTTTCTTTCTTAACTATACCTTTTTTTAAACTACAATTTGGTGCAGCTATCAAGCATTCCGCATTCCTTGCCGCCTATTATGTAACCAATGATATTTGGATTAATTCCTAAGTTAAGCTTTTTGTTTACCCACATATGTAGTTTGGGGGTAAAGGTACCTGGCTTAGTATCTTTTTATACTCATGTTATGTAATTTGTCTTGGTTAACAAAGACTGCATATTTTAAGGAAAACCAGGCTTATAAAAACCCTTTGCCGGTCCATCCGGGTGTGGACTTGTGGCTGGGTTATGGTGGTGGATGGTGGTGTCTAGTTTGGCTCCCTATTTTGTTATTGATGGGAATCCTGCTGCTATCAATTAAATACCGCAGCAGAGATGGGAACCATGCTAATAAGCATACACGTTGCTTGCGCGTTGCGAAGCCCTGGAAAAACGGTACCATGTACAAGTACATGCATGATTTTTACGCAAATGTCGACTTAAAAAGGGGTATTGTGTGCCTTCAACTTCAAGAATTTCGGAAGTTGTTAAAACAAATTACTTGTGACTTAAATTGAAAAAAAAAATGACTTGGTAAAAAAGTTGGCTGCAACACTGGCCGCCACGTGGGTATAGTGGACCATTCCTCCATGGGTGGACGATCTGAGTGGCGATTGTGACAGAGCTTTGGCGGTGTTAAGTTTTTGAAAGTTGTTTAGGCCTACGCGTTTCACAACATTTTATCATGCCGTAATTTGTAGACGATTTTATCGGCGATACAGCGGGAAAAAATATCGACTACGAAAAAAATCAGTATTGCCAGCGGTAGGTCAGAAGCTGATTATGAAACACAAGAAGTTATAAGTGGGGGAGACCCACAGCTGCATCACGCTGTCATGAAACTGGGCATTTTATTATTTGTTTAATTGAATGGAAAATCAATATTTTAAGATCAAAAATTGGGGTGTGTGGGTGGGTCAAACAAATTTTAACACATTTAAAATTTTGAATGGCCCCTTATTAGTTAATTCCCCCAACTGGTGGTTTGGCCCCATTAGGTTGCCGTTACAATATGTCCTAAAAAGCGTAAATTGTGTGACGTCATGATGACGTCATCAAAAATGTGGGTTTTTTTTAACGCATGTAAGGGTCGGTCCAATTACAAATATGTATACCCTGAATTTTTCTCTACTGGAATTCCAAAATTTCATGATCGTGGCTCACTCAAGAAATAACAGCCATTTGAAAATTTAGACCAAATTCAATATAACACAAAGGAATTCTGGGAAGGGCCGATAACCATGGCTTAAATGTGCATGCTGTTTATAAAAAGGGTTGATTTCTAGTCTTTTTTCAAGTCGCTACACTATGTCCCATAGCATTTGTAAATGTTTTCTTTCTTACCGGCACTTTGGGTACTTTTAAACTTGGCAGACACTTAGAACAACTGCTCACAATGTGTGCCGAACTTTTACGTCATGATGACGTCATCACATGTCACGTGACGTCATCTTAAAGGGGCATTTTTTCGAAGCCATATATCTTAAAGTACAAGTCCGATTAAGTTGAAACGTAATATCTAGGTATGCCACCAGGTGTTATAGATGAGAATTGACATGACGTTATGATGAAGTCATCACATGTCACGTGATGTCATCTTAAAGGGGCATTCGCTAGGCTATTTCACTTTTCGCATTTGGCTCAGATATTTTCAGGTATCTCGCCTCATTTCCCTTGAATTTGTTATTCCTCACTAGCCGTTTCTCTCGGCCTCATTAATTGTTTTCTTCCTGTGTTGCTCATGGGGTGGTGTAAACCATCCCCTGTCACTTCGCCAGAGACATGGCAACACTCATCTACACAAGTTAGAGGTTGATTTTTTTTCTGTTTCGAGTTCATTACATTTCCTGCAAACGGTTCAATTAAATCTTTTCGGAAATATCACAAATACATTCCTGTTTATAGTGTAATAGCGAGTACTGAAAACATAAGAATGACATGAGAACAAACGGTTTACAAAAGGAATGACAGGTTGCAAAAGAAGGAAAGTTCAAGCAAAACAATCAGTCGGAACAATGAGAAACCCCACGATACACACCATAAACACTGTACATGTATGTGGTGTAAATCGAGGACAGGGAACAATAAAAAGAATGATTTTTTGTTTCCTGTCCTAAATTTACACTTTATACATGTACAGTGTTTATGGTGTGTATCGAGGGGCTTCTCATTGTTCCGACTGATTGTTTTGTTTGAACTTTCCTTCTTTTTGCAACCTCTCATTCCTGCAACTACGCAAACTTTGGGTAAGTCTATCTGAACACAATCGGACGAGAGTTGGTTCAGATAGGCTTACCCAAATTTTGGCTAGTTGCACATTTCACCCACAACTTGTTAAAATTAACCCACATGAGTTTTCAGTGTAGGAAGTCCTCGATTTACAAGCATGGGTGCACACATGTGGGTATGTGCGAGTTTGTTTTTGCATTCAATATGTGACCTTTAACAATAGAGGACAATAGGGTCCCCCATGGAGGAAGGTCCCCTTTAAAAATCGTGTACAAAACCAATGAGGGCTCTTGCCAAAAAGTTAAATTATGAACAATAGGAGGTCCCCGATCGCAGGCGTTCACACACTTGTGAGTGAGTTAGGCTATACAAGAGAGGATTTGGGACAATGGGGGGATTAGGGATAACAATGACACCAAGGACTTGGGCGGAGTCCTCGGGAGAATTTCGTGTACAAACCTTATGGGAGCTGTTCGGGAAAAAGTTAAAGTACAAACAAAGGGAACAAAAGAAGGGTTCCATTCATGGCCCTCATAAGTATAGGAAAAGGTACATGCATGTGGCTGTGAGTTTGTATAGCTATTCAAACCGTGGACCTTTAACAAAGAGGACAATAGGGTCAACGATTGAGTCAAGGTCCACGATTGAAAATTGTGTACAAAACATATGGGAGGCCTTCCGAAAAAGTTAGAGTATAAACAAAAGAGGAACAATGGGAGGTCCACGATTGCACCCGTTTACATGACTGTGTGTGTGTGTGGGCGCGTTGGTGTATTCAAACCGCGGACGAAAAATGCCAGAGAACAAAAGAGAACAATATCGTCCGCGATTCCCAGCATACGTCCGCGATTGGAAGTGTGTACAAAACCTATGGAGGCCTTCCGAAAAAGTTAGAGTATAAACAAAAGAGGAACAATGGGACGTCGGCGTTTGGAGGTCGGTACACGACTGTGTGTGTGTGTGTGTCTGTCTGTTCAAGGAGGGGGGGGCACGGTGAAATGGGTGGCCACTTCCGGGGAAAAGGTTTCTACAAAGCAATTATAATCCCTTTGCCCACGACGAACACAAGTATTAAATATTTCCCAAGTCCTACCTAACGCTTGACTGCAAAGGCCAATACCACAAAACAGAAATGTAATACAGGCTCATTTTGTTTATCGTGGACTATACTCTGGATTAATTTCTACCTACTGGACAGTTGTTCCCCAAACTAGAACATGCGGTTGCAGGCAAAGAATGGTGGGAAGAGGGTGCATACAACTTTTGTACACTGTTTTGAGATTTCTAAAACTTGTGAGTTTCTTTTTTTGCTCAATTACCGAAATTGCAATGTTTGACAAATGATAATGTATTCTTTCTTGGCATTTGTGTCAATATATTATTGAATATAATTCTTTACTTAAGCTAATCGAACGCAACCTATGCCTGGCAGGATATGGGGTCGACCAATAGGGGCTTGAAGAGTCCTGATACCCGGTCCCTGCTTTAATAGAACCCGCCTTTTGTACCATATGACTCGACTTCATCGCGTCAACTCATTGTCCCCATTAAACAGTTGTCAAAAAAGGAAAATTTGAATCCAGACAAATTACATTTTGAAACTCCCCCACAAAAATATAACAAAAAAGATATTCATTTGCAACTGCCGTCTTTCCGCATTCACTTTCTTTTGGAAATAGGCCTACTCACAGTTCTGCTTGCATGCATTCCAAATTATGGATTGAATTGCTGGGAACCGATTACTCCTATTATTCTTAATCTTTATTAAAACAATACCTACTTCGGGCTCTGTTAACATAACATTTGAAAAAAAATTGATGTGTATATATTGGTAGTTGTACAAACCCTATGTAAATGTCGAATGTGTGAAAAAAAACAATATTCGCTGTACAAACGCTATGTGAATGTCGAATATCGAATGAATGAAAAAAAAAACGATATTCGCTGTACAAACCTT
The DNA here is from genome assembly GCA_037893225.1 of Hippasteria phrygiana. Classification (NCBI taxonomy): domain Eukaryota; kingdom Metazoa; phylum Echinodermata; class Asteroidea; order Valvatida; family Goniasteridae; genus Hippasteria; species Hippasteria phrygiana. The sequence goes on along the minus strand of JAZGUH010000558.1, from coordinate 137,183 downwards.
ATGTGAATGTCGAATGTGTGAAAAAAACGATATTCGCTGTACAAACCCTATGTGAATGTCGAATGAAAAAAAAAACGATATTCGCTGTACAAACCTTATGTGAATGTCGAATGTGTGAAAAAAACGATATTCGCTGTACAAACCCTATGTGAATATCGAATATCAAACTAACTTTATCGTCATGTATGAGGGGTCTTTCCCCTTTTATTTTCTGCTGCCTGTATACTCAAAATTCAAAGCTGCGTAAGGGGTCTGTCCCCTTCCATTTCATGCTGCCTATACACTCAAATGTTCAAGCTGCATAAATAAGGGGCCCGTGCCCTTCCATTTCCTACCGCCTATACACCCACATTTTCAAGCTGCATGAGGGGCCCCGTCCCCTCTTAATAGGGACCATTAGATTTGATACGAGTACGGGATACGTGTGCGGCTCGAAAAAAATCGCTTATTAAATCACCATTTTGTGTGAATTTTATCAGTTTTACATTATACATTTCAACATTTTTATATGATATGTCAATTGCCGATTGTGTACCACATGAAATAACAACGCAAAATGGTGATTGAACAGGCGACTTTTTCGAGCCGCATACGTATCCCGTACGCGTATCAAATCCAATGGTCCCTAATATCTCCTACTGCCTGCCGCCAATTTCCAAGCTGCATGAGGGGTCCGTCCCCTTTCATCTCCTACTGCCTATACACACCAATTTCCAAGCTGCATGAGGGGCAAAAACATTTGGTAAAAACATATTTGGGCAACCGTTATTTACCCAACATGGACCAATAATTGGGAAGAATTTGCCCAAGATTTTGGGTTGTTGATATGTTGCCCAACATTAGGTAAAATATCAATCCATTTTTAAAAATGTTTCTATTTTGTTAATATTTTACAGTGTACATGCCAATTTCCAAGCTGCATGCGGGGCCCTCCCCCCTCCATTTCATGCTGCCTATAGTGCCTATACATGTAGACTCAAATTCCCAAGCTGCATGTACAAAGGCTTTTGACTTCCATAATCAAGCTGCCTGTACTTTCAAATTGCTTAAGGGTTTCCCTTCTATTTCCCGCTGCCTCTGGAGTACTCCCCTAATTAAACCCGATGTGCATATAAATACTTTCAAATTTACGATCCGCACAAGGGGTCTTTCCCGGGCGATTATACTGCTGTATAAAAGTGCCACTCCATTTCTTTGACGCCCTTTAGAAACAAGGGTTTGCATGCGCTCTTACTCCTCTGCAGATGCGGCTCAGTTCCCCTTTTTTTTCTTTCTTTGTTTTCCTTCCAAAGTGGTTATAACTGTCTAATTTCAGATTTTGAAATACTGACGCACAAAAAATGCGCCCAGCGGGAACTGGATCCATGCCAGGTTGCAAATAATCTGCCATTTAGAGAGAAATTGTTTGATAACTATTAAACGTGGGCGGATTTCAAAGTGAATAAATTTGCATTGCCTTGCATGCCTCCAGAGCAGCTATCAAATTATTAAATTAGGCCCTGTTCTTTTCAATGCAGCGTTTAATATTTCTTTCTAAAGCGGCCCTTAACTGGCTTTGTTCAACTTTTCAGTTGTAGCATTCTCCCTTTCACCCATTTTAATGGCAGCCCTATTCCTCTCCTTCAAAGTAACTTTTGAATGGGTTTGGGCCGAGTTCTCTGAACGCAGCATTTATTTATTTGATTATTTTGATGATTATTATTACTTTGATTGGCAGCTTGATACTTTACCCAAAGCTAGTTAGCCCTAACATAGCTTTGGTCCAATTCATCCATGCAGCATTTTCTTCTACCCACTTCAATGACAGCTTCAGTTCCTTTCCTCTAAGGCATCTTTTATAGGGCCTAGGCCCGACTTTGTTTGTTTGTTTCTTTGGATACCTTCGCCGTAAGGCGAAACGTCCATATCGGGCATCAAGAATTTTCTGTGATTTTTCTAAAGATTTACGGGCTGAGTTTCCACTCAAGGTCGGCATAAAAAGCCCAATGTTTTCTGTGCCTGGTAAATGTGAGGCAGTGAGCCAAACCTTGCAGTCAATGCACCATTGCCAGATCTGTCTAATGAACATATTTAGTGATTTGGATTGTGTCCCACTTCGCATGATGCATTTTTTGAAAATGAATCAAGGCTAAGAAAGCATGTCTTCATTTCCAAATACACACGTAATGAGTGTGATGCATGGTCTCTTCAAGGGACCATCGTCCTCCAGTAACCTCTAACTCTTCCAACGGCAGAGTTAGAGTAGAGTCCCTGCAAGTCCTTTCATAAAGCCGGTCACAAGTAACTAGATGAACAATGACAAAGGAATGCCTTTGTCAAAGCTCATTTGAATAGCTTGTGATTGGGATTAGGACAGGAGGGCTTGTGATGGACTCTACTACATCTCTGTCCAACGGCAGCTTCATTCCCTTCCTCCAAAACACCTTTAACTTTCTTTTTGTGTGTGCAACATTTCGGTTTTTCGACTTATTTTCAAAGGCAGCTTTACCCATTTTTTCCAAAGCAAACGCTAAACTGGCTTTGGATCAATTCATCCGTGCAGCATTTCTTTACATTGATTTTAATGGCAGCTTCATTGCTTTTATTCAAAGCACCTTTAATCGGGCTTACGCCCAATTGTTTCAAAGCAAAATTTTTTTGACCTATTGTAAATGGCAGCTCTCTATTTCCTCCAAAGCAAACTCTTAATTAGATTTAGTTCAATTCATCATGCAGCATTTCTTTCCATTCATTTTAATGATGGCTTCTTTACTTCCACCAAACCACATGTAATCGGACTTGGTCCCAGTATTTCACAATGTCCGCGAACAGCTTATTCACTTAATTCCTTATTCAGGCCTCAAGTGGGCTTGGACACAAATCCTCCCCACGTACAAATTGATGTTGTGATGTAGGGTCCCATTCTGTAACCACATTAAAACTCTGTTCAGAACATTTTGTATACCACCAATTGTGAAATTGTAAACGTACATTTGCAAGGACCTTCTGTAGATGTACATCGCTACACTCACAGAAAAAATTACACAGGTTGTGTAAAATTTTACATAATTGCAATGTGCCATACGAACCTGCTAATAGTTAGGTAAAACTTTACACAACAGGTGTTTGGTAAGATATTTCATAAAAGTTTGGTAAAATTTTACTCTGAAAACAGGTATGTAAATTTACCTTGTATCTGAGTAAAAACGATTATGTAAAATTTTACTTAAAAAACAGGTATGTAAATTTACCTTGTATCCGAGTAAAAACGATTATGTAAAATTCTACAGAAAATTGTGTAATATCTATGTATAATGACTGGAATTATACCTTGTTAGGTTCCTTTTTACTGTTTGTCCATGTTCAAATCGTACTGAATTTTTTTGTAATTTTATTTTTATATAAAAACATGGTAACATTAAACTTAGACGTGAAGTAAATAAACGCATGAGCAAGAACATACTGCAAGATTTATAACTAATTTTATTCTCAATCACTGATTATTATAATTCACAAGTAATCACAGTCCAACTTTCAATCTTCTTACTTAAAATATACTCCAGACAGTATCATCTCATCTCACATTTCAGTGTTGATTTGTAACAACAGCAACAGAAACAGTAAAACACTAAAAGTTACTCAGTGTAAACACAACATATTGTGAACCCGTAAGGACGGAGCTAAGATTGGTGATCAAAAACTGGCAGGATTGCAGTGATTAAATTAACTGAGTTCAAACTAGAAAATAATTACAGAAAATATATAATTGTTGGCACTACTTTGCCTTCCTTAAAAACACATCAGTAGAATCAGTATCATTTTTCAATATTTCAGTATCAATTTGTAAATCAGCAACAATAAAGCCTAAACAAGTTGAAAAGTTACACATGAGTAACATGAACATGGGTCAACCCTTATAGGACGGAGCTCAAATAGGTGATCAAAACTGGCAGGAGTGCAGTGATTAGGTTAAGAGTTCGAATTACAGCAAAAATTATATTTTCAGCAGTTTTTGTTTCTAAAAGCCCCTTATTTAAGGAGTGAGCTCAACCCTCATTACATCAAATGTTTGACTGCATGGGATGGTTGAATGGACCTCTGGAACACAACTATGTAGTTTGTGGACTCAAATTGTGGCATCAGTCTTGTGTTACAGTCAGTGCTAATAAGGTTCTCCTATAATATGTTTGTGCAGCATATGATTCTGTATTAAAGTAATGCATTTTATAAGACCCTTGTCTCCGCAGCACTTCTCCTGGTATTGAAGATCACAGACAAAGTACGTCTTGAAGCACACATCGACTGCTTTGAGAAGGGATGGCTGTCGGAGAGCCTTCCTTTCAATCACCAGGAAGATTTGTTGTGGTGCTAATGGTGTTCCACCAAGAGCCAGGATATATGGCTGTGATTGTGACTTGGTATCAATTTCTAGAAGATACTGTTCTAAGCCCACGTTTTCCTGAAAAGTACCATAAAAAAGTTAAATTCAGAAAGAGTTATGTATATACATTCTGTGAACAAACACACCCCACATTTTTTACCTCAAAGAAAAAGGTAATTTGTGAAATGTTTCCGCAGTAAAAGTGCAAGTCATGTTGGAATGAATTTTTTGTGATTTCTATATTGTCACCAGTCAACTTTGCATACCCAGTAGCCCATCAACTTCTAAACAGCACTTTCAACTGAATAACGGGTCTGCAGTCATTATGAGAACTTACATTTGACTAAAAAGTGGGGAGTGTGAAGATCTCATCCCTTGAATGTGCTTCACAATATCAAGACAAGGAAAAAGAAAATTTCTCCTATACTGGAATTTCTGTCCACACACTCGCCCCGGTTCTTTTCAGAACCACACTTCTTCCTAGAAGAGATTTATTTCACATGGTGTTACCCGCAATCCCAGTGTCTCTCATATCGCACCCCCCATGCAAAGCTTCAAATCATATCTTTCAATTCAAGTCCTAGTAAAGAATGTTAAGCAACTTACACACTGGAAATCCATGAAAGCTGTAGAAGATTCACTAAAGGCAATACGACCGCCTTTCCCCTTTCTTCGTCCACTGAAAAGAAGTGGCAGGACTCGGATCGCCAGGTTCTTCCTCTGTTCTGGTAGATAACAAATACAGCACAATTTAGTATAAAGGATACATATTGAGGTTTCCTTTCCAATGAGCAAACTCAGTACAGTTTATGCAACTTCTCATATGGTTTTAGTGACAACTCATGACCAAATGTACATATTGCTTGTCACGTCAAAAACTTTCTTTAGACATAAAACAATTATGGCATTTTTCTGGGCTCTTCAAATTGTGTCCTTTTTAGTGTGTTTTTTTAAATGAAATATGCAATCTGGCAGGATCAGGAGTCCAAAAAGTTACAACTTCAACACCCCCATAGGTGCAATTAAATAAACTTTTAGTCGATACTAAATTTTATGAGACAGAAAAAATGCTCTGCAACAGTTCCGAGAAATATTTGTTGGTTAGCACTAAATTAAAGTGAGTTTATATAAGTCAATACCTGACGTGAGGTTATCCACATTGATATCCTCTTCTAACAGAAGAGTCTGCCAGGATGGACAGGCCTTGGGGCAATATGTCAGCAGATGATCTGTCAATGTAGACCATTTGCTGTAGATACTGTTGGCTGCAGGGTACAGGATCTCAAAGTCTTGCTCAATCTGTGCAAAGATATTGTAAGTTTGACAGTTATATTTAGGGGGTTAGCTTTTATACTCAAGCGAATTGTGATCCTTGATCCTAACAGGTTGACCGATGGCAACACAGTGTGAAACTATTCACCACACCATGGTCCATGATGCACTTTGTGTATCATGATGGAACTAGTTGTAGACAAGCCATATATTGAAAATATAAACTGTAAACATTGTTCAATGCTCAAAGAGCGACCGCAAGTAGGTTAAATATACAAATCAGTTGGCAAATAATGTATATATTTATGTTTTTAGCAGCAGATCCTCCCACGAACAGTATCGTTGAACATCTCGACCAAGGCGAGTTCAGTCATAGTGCTCTGTCCATATGCCACCTATAACCTTCAGCCTTGTTGCATGTAAGAAACAAATACATTCTCTGTTCCATGAGCGTGACTCTGTACCTTGAAAGTGAAGGACAAATCTGACCCTCCTTTTTAATTTGTTTATTGGAGATGGCTAAGTTTACAAGATACAAATATTCTCACCATTCCCGGATCTAGCAAGCATGGAAACTCTTCCAGGATGTCAGTCAGAGTTTTCTCTGGTACTTCTTGCATCCACTGCTTCCTGTACAATGCAGTCTCCCTCATGTAGTACTTGGCCTTCATCCACTCTATTTGCTCTCTTGGCTCTTCAATGTCTGTTTAAAGACCAAATAAAATATATAATAAAATAATGGTAATTTCCGGACATCTTTCACACCCATGATGCATGGAGCTATCACATTTTATAATGTCTGCTGTTTTTAACCCTTAACCCTAACTCCCTAGGGTGTGCACAATTGTATTAAAATTTGAGGATTCGGGATTGTTAGGGTTCAATTGATAAACTAAGATGTTGATGCATTAAACAATGGAGTAAAGTGCAATTTGCGCTGTGGGAATCTTCTTGTAGTCGCGAGCCCATCACAAGTCCCTAAAAGTCCATCACAAGTCATCCAGTCTTCAGCAAACTTGCAAGCTACATGTATTCCTATGAACTGTGATAAAAGCATTCCATTTGTCATTGTTAACCCTCTTACTTTTGACTAGGCTTGTGAAAGGACTTGTGATGGACTTGACTGCAACACTGACACAGAAAATGAAACTTGCGTCAGGGATGACATAACTTTAAAGGGGATCGAATGTTTGCCCGTACCCGACATGTGTGACTTAAGCATTGTATGCTATGTGCTTTCCGAGAGCCCGAAGGAAAAAATCACAGGCTTACTCGGGCGGGATTCGAATTAAGGTTTAACCGATGATCGGATCGGCGAACCGATGTTCGGCAATGTCAATTAGCAAACTTTATACTCAATTTAATCATACACAAATGTCATGTTTTTTTATTAGAGCTCGAGTAAAAACGATGTTTTATTTGTGTGTGAAAAATGAACAGTTTTATGCTGCGATGTATTATCATACCGGTGTAAATAACTCCGAGCTCCGCGTCCATGCGATCCGCGCTATCTGCACCGCATGCGTGAAAACTCAGTGCCCGAAGACAACGAAGCTAGCAGTCAGTGCATGACTGTACTGGTCTACTGAACGTCATGAACGGAGTCGGGGAACTGCACTGTCTGAAGCCACGACGCGTTGTAGACTTTAGTTCAGCCGATCACATGTCTCTTGCATGCACAGCATTGGCGATATGTGTGCACCGTGTAATGTTATATACAGCGTGAATACAAAAATACCCTGGAAAAAAAGACCAGCATAGACGCCCTAATGGGGAATTCCCTTCACGTGTGCCAATTTTGCTGGACTGAAGCTTGGATTGAATTGAATTGAAATCACTGCGAGTTCGGCGTCGTATTTTTACGACCGCAGATTTTTCAACGTACATGTAAATAAATGCCTGGATTAGTTTTGCCCATTGTCCTAATTTGTTCTCCATTTCAACTTCTATCCAACAACCAGCAGTGTTCAAATAAAATTTAATAGGGTCGGTTGGTAGGCATAACATGTTAATTTTCTACCTCCATGCTAAAGGTGAGAATAATTAACGCAATACCTGTGTTAGAGGGGTCCCGAAACGAAGTACATGTACACATTTTGAGATGCTTTGTGAGACATATGCCTGATGAATTTTATTTGATACGAGCATTGCAAAGTGGAAAATAAAATTTACGTATTGTAAAAATAATCAGCTTCCTTCCAATTTCTTTAAAACTGTAAACTTGTATGGTTAAGTCAAAACTCTCGTGTTGTGAATAATCGACCTTTTTATTCAGAACAAAGATAGATACATGATTGATAGCCTATTAATCAGCAAAAGCAATAAACTAAACAAAATAAATATGAAACTGCGATCACCATATCACAAACTGCACGCACAGAGTGCCGCGATACGAAAGCAGTCCATGCCGTACAACGCGCGGGCGTGACCGGCCAACTGACAGCTCCATGCACGGTGCGTCACCGTAACACGTTGACGAAACGTGAAATTATCCACACAGCCGTTTATCACGCACATCACTCAACCACTGGTCCGCTTCTTGTCGCAATTTGTTTTGATTAAAACACATCCTGATTTTGACTATCCTTGTTGGTCCGATTCTTTGTTAGTTTTCGCCGGGATTTTATGAACAAATCTTGTCGAGTGGGCCTACTTACGAAGTTCTAGAATCTTCGTCAAAGCATGGTGTTGCATGAATAAACACCCCCAACAACGGACCCGCTCTGCGCAATGCGCAGGCGCAGACGTTTTTTCCCCCATGATCGAGCCTGTACTTATTTTGCCGCATGCGCACGTACTCCCGGCCGAACATCGACAAGATGTACACGATCTTTGAGTTACGCATAGTTTCACATGTCGGCAAGTACCGCTACTATATGGGAATTCCGGACGCCCGGTCGGCAATTCCTATTATGATCGGAAATCGGTATCGTAGAATTAATTTGTCTTCCTCTACCTAATAACATTTTATGGCTTTCGAAAATAGGGTGACCCGAACTGAAGGCATTTTTTTGTTTGGCCCGATTTATTACTGTGTTAAGGGAGTCGTGGTTTGTCTTGCGTATTGTCACTGTTGGTTGATGGGCGCAGTCGATCGTGCTGCGCTATCAGTCGATTCTGACGGATATCTTGGACTTTACTTACCTTTCAAAAAAATCCTCTAGAGCCGTGAATTAGAAAGAAAATGTGTTTGACTGGTACATGGTGGCAGCGCGATCGGTCCATAGCGTCACGATCTACTGATAGCGCAGCACGATTTTTTGACGTTTTTGATGGCATTGTTTATGTCGATTAAAAACATCGGCCATCGGATCGGCAGGCAAATCCAACATCGGTTGAACCTTAATTCGAATCCACGACCTCCTGCTTACTAGTGCAGACGTTTTAACCACTCGACCGCCATCTTCTGATATTGTTGGGTTTGAATCAGCCAACCCCGTCAAGCCCAAATGTCGAGTAGTTAACAGGTCCACACTAGAAAGCAGGTCGTGGGTTGGAATCTTGCCCGAGTAAGCCTGTGATTTCTTTTTCACAGGCTCTCAGAAAGCACTGAGCATGGTGCTTAATTCATACAAGTCGGGTATGGGCAAACATGCACCTTTAAATTTAAACACTGAGACAGTAATAGTCTTTAACGTGAAAATGTTAATGTTGCACACTCATTTGACCTTCAAATCATTCCTTTGGTATTACCTGCTTCATATTCCTTGAAGTATATCCTACAGAACTAGAATGTTCAAATAAAAATTCCAGCAGGTTACGTTTTGTGACTGATATTTGTATACATTACATTTCTTCTTTGCCAACTTCTCCCTGTCGGGTGAGGCTGCCTCTTCCTGGATTTGGACGATTCGCCTCCCAGAGTCATGTTGCTCACCCTTCGCAGGTAGCACAACCTGTCTTCGATGGCCCCACACGCCGGGAGACGTGATGCCCCTCGGCAGTAGAAGCTTTCCTGTTTCATGACACAATGAATTACAATCTATATGAGTTCCAATAGAAACCACTCCACACTTTTCACATTGCAGTGGGTTATAAACAAAAGGCAATTGAGCACTGATGTCTCTGAACTGCATATTAATATTAATGTGTCTTTCTAAAGAATCAACTGGGGAAAATATCTTGTGGAATAATTTTTACATTAACTTTCTAAGTAACAAAACAGTTATAAATATCAGGTTATTATTGAAACAATTTAATAAAAGTTATTCAATCAATTCAAGAAGTATACTCACATAACCAGTACTGCCCTTTGGGTCTTTCAGGAAGGGAAATGCATGTATTACATGTATCTGCTTTGCAAGTTCTGCCTTAATGAAGGAAGGTGGCCTAAAAGAAAATCAAGGTGTTGTTCAATGTTAAAACAATCAAAACAGATTTAACATGGCCCTGATTTCTAAAAGCTTATTTAGGCAACAGCCTATGGCCCACTAGCTAGCTCCCACAGGATTTGGACCTTCGCCCAACCGTGGACTTTATTGTCCCTATCCATGATTGAATGTGTACATACATACTCACACAGACACACACACAAAGTTAATTTTACAGTGTGGACATTACATTGCGTTTTGTGTCGTTAAAACTAGAGAAAATGCTTTTTTTTCTCATACTGTGAAAACATTTTATAAAGGCAGATTTTCGCTCATGATTTCTATGACAGTTCTTCAGTTTGTGGCAGATAACCCTGACCAAAAAGCCTCAACAACTGTTTTAAAGAGAGGAAGAAGCATTGTGTGGACACGTGCGAGTCCACATACTGTCTTCGCAATCTAATGAGTACAGACATCTTTTGTTCTCAGGTCCACACCAACAGCGGCGGAACAGGGGGTCTGGGGGGGGGGAGGGTCGGCAAGGGGGCATCCCCCCCCCACCCCACTTTTGCCAGTTCTGCATACAGAAAAACATAGAAAATGCCAGCAGCCGGCCGGCACCGGCACTACTTTTGCCCCCCTCCCCCCTTTCAAAAGTGTTCCGGCGCCGTTGGTCCACACAAGGAATAGCATAAGATACTTATATGTTTTTTAGGTGGCCAACTTACTTGTTTCCATAGTGCTGCACAAGGTGGGCACACAATTTGTGCACCATCATCTTTTTGTCGGCTTTGGACACACATTTATTACTGTTAATGCGTGCAACAAGTTTCACTCCTGCTGTGTCACTCTCCAGGATCTCTTTTACATCCTAAATAAATAATACAATTGAAAAATCCAGTGCATAAGTTATCAAGGAAAGTTCAATTTAAACCTTTGGTCAAAAGGGTTTCCAGGGTTCTTGCTACATGTATATAGGGCTGGGGGGGGAGGGGGGCTGGATGTTACGGTGGGGAACGTATTTTGACAATATGTTTTTCTGAATAATACAATTTTTTTCTCCATTTTCAAAATTTTCAGTGGGGGCGATAATTTTTCATAGAAGGTATGCACCCCCTACCACACAACCCCAGCTACACTGCTGCAGTGTGGCCACAAATCCCCAATATATTTTAAACCATCTGATCTGGATAGGGTTATGTCCTGGACAGTGGGAACTCTTGAGGTATTCATCAATCCAAGGTCTGCCTGAATTTTCTCTTTAGATTATCATGACTGTTGCCTATAGATGCAGTTTTTTTCAGTTATGAAATTGTCCACAGTGCCCAGAGATGAAACTGGCATATGGAAAAAAACAAATCGGTAAACTGGTCAGTCACAAAATTACGTGTCCGAAATCTGAGCCGCGCATGTACATGCCCAATTTTCGGACACTGCCTCCTGTAAATTTTACGATGAGAAAAATGTTCAGTGTTTTAAAAAAATTGAAAAGCCTCAAACAAAAGTTCACTTCTTACTTGAGAAAGTCGAGGAAAAAGTCAGACAGAAAAGGGCACTATTCGTGACACCATTCAATCATGTCCATGTTTCAACCAAACTCCACTTACGTACGTGGGAAAATTCCAGTCTTTTTCTCAACTTCCAACAACTGTCAGTGAAATGTATCACTTATGCTCTCTTCGCCATCCTCAAGGTAATAATTTTTAAAGCATTGCATTTTATACAACTAAATCTGAAACCTCCGAAAATCATACATGTTGGATTTTATCCATCGGATCGTTCAAGTCCCTACCCGCACCCGGCCGGCAATATGCGACGGTACCACCATACAACCTACACTGTGCCGCCCGCTGTGCTAGCGGGTGCGGCGCGGCGCAGGTTATATGGTGGCACTGGCACCGTTGCATGAGCGGTAATTTTTGCATGTCACAGGTCAATGTTTAACCTTTTATCCAGCCGGAAAAGTGTAGACCTCTGTGTTTCTACCGTAGAAACACCCCATTTACGACTGGTGAAAGAGATTAAAACTACGCACGCGATAATTTTTACGTGCCGTTTTTATCTACTTTTTCATCAAGTTTTCTTCTTAATTATAATTCAAATAAAACCGCACGTATTGTGAAAAAAATCGTTACAAAATCAAATTATGTGGGACAAATTGTACAAAAATCTGAAATTTCATTGGAAAAGTCAAAAAGTCGGTTTTCCGATTAAAATCGGAAAGGTTTCATCTCTGAGTGCCAGCATCCTCACCAGTCAGTCACAGTTAACCACTTTTAATTAATAAATAATAAAAGGAACTTACAAACATCTGCTGCTGAGACATCAAGGCTTCATTAGGTGTATCTGTCAGAGCTGTTTCTGTTACATCAGTAAGGTGGAATTGGTCTGGTGGAGCATATGTGTCAGGGCTATATGATGATGTGCTCTGAATGGGGCTTGGAGTCTGTGGGACAATCAAGGTGACGTCTGAACTGTCACTCAGAATGCTGTTGATCTCTGATGCCGATGACATGCTTTCAAAAAACTGCTGAGAGGATGCAGCATACTCAAATCTGCCAGGAAGGGAAACAGCATACTGTATGTGGAAGAGAGATAACAAAGAAACAGCATTATTAATGTTGTTAAACACAGGTTTATACATACTAACACTGGCACAGATTATACCATAGAGCAAGTTGTTGATCATTTGCAAACTTTCTAAATAATCTGTAAATGAATTTGTGACTGTGACCTTATTTTTTGCCGCAACTTATTCTAATTAACTACAAGTTCTAAACTTTTAACTGAGCCATCTAGAACTACACCTAGCTGAACATTGCACCCACATTTAACATGTGCAGTATACAAATTTGATAGTGAAATATTTGTGCAAAGGATGAATTCCAGCATGTTTTTTAGCATTGACTGTTATAATCCGTCTATAGGGAGATTTTTAGCTGCTCTTTGTAGCTCTGCACTTTCAATTAGTGTAGTACCTGTGTCACTGTTGCTCTTGCATGCTTCTGTTTATCAGGCTAACTTGAAACGTGTGGCGATAAACCAAACTGGATTTCTCACATCATAGCTCTTAACTGTATGGAGTGGCTTATGGTCAAGAAGTTGTTCTGGAACTTTTACTTGAAGATGATGGTTGGACTCTTTTACGGCATATGCACTGTAGTGTTGGTGAAAGTACAAAGTGGCCCACGGTTTGACAATCAGTCTTAGGCTGCCATCAACAATTGCCATCAGCTCAATGTTTGCAAACTGTGGTTCATCATCCCAGCTGGTCAAAACTATAAACATTTGGTCTGTAATTATAGCCATTGATTTTGGCACTAATATAGTAACAACTGTTATATCTTGCTCTGGAGGGCACTGAAGAGCTCTTACTACTTGATCAGAATCTTTAAGTGCTGAACCCTTTACCACTGTTGTGTTTCCAAGTTCCACAGACCGGCTGCCAATGTGTTGTTTCATGAGAAACTCATATCCTTGAGCCTGCTGGTGTCTCTCTGCTAGGGTCTTGCCTATATTCTTGAAGTTGTTGGAAGCTTTTGCCCATTTTTTCAGCTCTTTATGCTTTGCCTCCATTCTCATCACTGAGTACTGTGAAAGAGGCCGAAGATGTCTTATTGCATTAGGGTAATGAATGCAGTTGTGTTGCTTAGGTGTGAGCTTCCTATCTGGAAACAGCTTCAAGAAGAGTAAATGATGATCTTCAATTTTTGATTTTAGGAAGTAGGTTGCCATTTTGCTAATTTTTGGAGCACAGACGAGCTTGAAAATTTCCAGAATCTGTAGCAGCAAATCCCAGTGTTCTGATTCTTCCTCTACTTTGTCCCCAATTAGAAGTGGGAAATAGAGCATCAGGCATTTCATTTGAGCAGCCTTCTGTCCACTAGGTCCTGCTGGATTAGCTATCTGATGAGCTGATAAAGAGGTTGGTCGATTCTTTTTGTCTACAAAGCCAAAGTTGAAGGACTGCAGCCTGCTGTTGAGGTTTGCAAGGGTGATTTTCCCTCTTTCAACTACTTTGCCAAGTACCAATTTCAGTTCAAGTGGTAAAACTCCCTCGAGAAAATCATGCATGATATCTACTGCCAAGTTATGAGTGACATGATAATATGGTAGGGAATTTAATATGCTCACATAGCGTATTCCTGTTAAAGAGTAATTATTAATCTCCACATCATCATCATAACTTCCCTGGTTTCTAAGAAGCCCTTCATCTTCAACTGGTTGTCCGCGAGCTTGTTCTCGATGCATTTTGCATATGCGGCAGTAGTAGTTGCTTACAAAACTTGTTACATACCCAAGCATGCAATTTAATGCAAGGTTGTCTCCTATCACTTGGAGTAATTTTGGTTTCACACTTCCAACATACTCATTGGGGCTGTTTATCTGTATTCCTGTTCTTTCCATGTCTAGAAACTCTTGTGTAATTGGAGACAAGATGCTTTCCATTCCGTATTTGGAGACAAATCGGGTGGGAGATAAAGCAATCAACAAAATGTTGCGTAGACTTGCTTGGTACTTTGTAGGCAAACATGGAAAACCTATATACACTGCAGTAAGCTTGTGGATGCCTTTTCTTGAACCCAGGGGGTTGGCAGTTTCAAAGTCATCCGAGTACAGCAAGATGGGTATTACAGTTTCTATTGACCTCCCAAGGCTCAGGCTTTCTTTGAAGTACAACCCATCACGGTATGACTGTAACACAGCATTGTCTTCTGACTTTGCGTCTTGTAAAATTGCCGACATGAAGCCTGGCTGCTGGAGAAACCTGGTAATCACTTTACTTGGAGATATGTACTGGAAAGATTCTCTTTGCTGCTCCTGATAATTCCGGCCAGTATGTCTATTTGTTTGTACTTTGAAAACTTGGCCAAGTTCCCTCTCCACAGGCTCAACTAGTAAATCTGCATCCTTTATATATTTCTTTTGTTTATATTCAGTTTCAAAGTCACCAAAAATACCTTTGACACTATCCAGCATATCTTCTAGATTGTTTAACATTTCCTCAGTTGGTTGCTCCCCATTTCTTATAACTGTAAGTAATGGTGACAACTGTTGCTTAACTTGTTCTACAACAGTACCCAACACCTCCTTTGATTCATTAATGATATACTGTATAGTTGTTGAAGGAACTGCAGTGCTTCGTAAGCGTGCAACATAAGCTACTACAGATGCCTTTATGTCTCCCTCTATGTTTTGTTCTCTGTCTGCATCATCATGCTCTTCAGGTACTTCTCCATGCTCGTCGGGTACTTCTCCATGATGGTGGCCGTGAATATTCTGTTCGTCCGGTTGTTCAATAACTGGCCCTACATGTACTTCATCATCTCGGTCCATATGATTTTGTTGCAAATGACGCTTATAAGTTGAACCACGCCAGAAAATGTTTTGGCATTTTTGTTCTGCACATACAAGTTTTGTACATGTGGAAGAAAGAATAATATGCACAAACTTCAGATGTGTAAATAACCCACGGATTCCTCCTGGTACTTTTATCAAACATTTGCAGCAGGTAAATGTTTTCATGATTTCTGTCACTGATGATGCTTTGTGGTGTTGATCTGTAGATTTAAGCAGATAATTGGAGAAAAAAACCTAAGTGCATGCACTGTGGTCAAATTTGTTTGCATACTTTCTCTATTGCACATGTACACTTGTTATGTTTATGAAAATGTGTATGCACATGTTTAAGAACATGTGCATGCATTGTGCTAAAATCCTATTGTATACTTACCGCAGCACGATGAAGGGACATGAATTTTAAACGTAAGCCAAGCTTCGGTATGATTTCTCTCACCGTTTCGTCTGTCAGTAGGGCAAATGCCTCGTCATCAAATCCCTCTTCTACAAAAAAAATAAAGACAGTGATTTATTTCTATTTATATATGTGTTCTGCATGACTATAGCAGCTGCCAAGCTGGAACATTGGTAATGATGACTTGTGGAGAAAACCAAAAAGTAGTGGCATGAAGGAAATCATAGTCAACTACTTAAATACAGTACATGTAACCCTATTGAATAAGTGACAAAATTATGCAGAAATCAGAATTCTCCAATTAAAGGTACATGTATGATACATGATTGGTAGAGCCGACAACATAGTTGCAGATGGTGTTCATACTTTGTGTGATTCAATGTACATGTATACATGAAATAACAAACGGTCATTAGGGGAGATGGGGGTTAGTTGAAACATTGAGATTTTCTTCCACAGCTAGAATTAATTTTATGAAATGCTGCCCTCTAAAGGTGTCCCTTAGCAACAGCCATCCACCATATTGCCTGCAGCACCAGTGCCCCAATAGTACTCAAGTGGGAAAGGTAAGTTTGTTTTTTTCTGAGTAAATTTTTCACCATTAAAAATATTGTATAATAGTGACTAGTTTCTAAATATTTTAGGCTGTAGTACTAGGCTACAGAATAAGGTTAAAAAGATGTGTTATTGTAGTCCCCGTTTTGCGTAGTAAGCTTACAAATGTCACATGGGCCACTGGGGCTAGTTGGAACATTTTGATGGGGCTAGTTGGAACATGTTCTAACAAACCCCAACATATGAATGAAGTGCCCTTTGAATAAAAGTTCCACTCTATGTTCATGTATGAAGAAAGTGCCTTTTAGATGAAGGTTCTAATCTATTTTCAAACTTTTTGTGCACCATATAGCTGCAGGCCTACTGCAATGTAGACCTATATAGATCTGTTGTAACAATATTAAAATGAGCAAAGCATAGGATGTTGCCTATTTCAGTTATTTCTTGTTTGTTTGCATGCTGGGTGCATGATCTGTTGTGCTAGGAAAAACAATTTTACTTGAACTGAAATAAATGTAGTTCTTAAGTCATGTATAGTATTTACTTTCTATAGTAACCGCATACCATGTTCCAACTTACCCCATACCATGTTCCAACTTACCCCATAGGTGGGGTAAATTGGAACAAGGTGGAATTTTGAAGTAACCATCAACAATTAGTCTAAGAATTGTATAAGCTACTTTGTCACGCACATGTATGTATAAACTGGTATAGTTATTGTTTCTTGAATAAAATATGTTTGTGTTGTATAGACGTTTTTGTAAAAATCGTTCCAACTAACCCCCATCTACCCTACCAAAGATGTATCATACCTTTGACTTCCATTTTATTAAAATGCGTAATTTTTACTATGTTTGATTTATTCACTTGACTCCATTGATATGAGTTAGGCCTACTTCACGCGTGGGGGGTGGGGGGGGGGGGGGGGAACACTGCGCCCTTTCATCCCAATCCTGTAAATGTGGCTAAAATACTGCACTTCCAACCCTCCTACTCTTGAGGCAATTTATAAGAAAGTTTATTCACCATACAAAACCATACAGTGAGTCACTGAGTGTACATAAGGTATACCATACAAAACCTGACAGCTGTCTGGTTTTGTATGGTCAAAAGACTTGCCTGTACTGAACTATGTAAGGTGATGAATGGTAATAAATCAACTTGACCTCTGTGTGGCACTGTAAGGTTTTGTATGGTTGTACATGCTGTGTCTGCTGGCAGGTGCAAGGTTTTGTATGGTGAACATTGATGAATAGGCCTATACCATTTTAGAATTAGGGTGGTTTCTCTTTATACATACACAAAAGTAGTCTGTTGATAAGCCATAATGAAGTATATTCACCACACAAAACCATTTGGCATACACTGTGCACCACAGTGAAGCATGTTTACCATACAAAACCATGTGTATGGTTTTGCCATGTCAATAAGCTTGCTATAGCATTACACTGTATGGTTTTGCCATGTGTGTGTTAATGCTATGGTAAAATTTGGATATGAAAATGTTGTAAGGTTTTGTATGGTGAAATAGTAGGAGGGCTTTATAGGGAGCCACACTGTAGTAATAGGTTTGTGTGAGGATATTGTCTAGGAGGAAATCAAAATTTGGAATGTTTTTCACTTGAAATTCACTTGGCAAGATAGTTTACAAACGAAAAAAGCTAAATAAATAAATAGTCGGGGTACATGACCTGTATTTTTTGTAAGCCTTGATAAAATATTGTGATCTTTTCTGAATGAACTGACTGGAAATATGGCCTGAAAATTACAGGATAAAAAGGCGTACAATTGAATTCTTTACGCTTATTAACTTAGCCTCTTAGGTAAAAACTGTTAATATCAAATGGGAAATAATCCCAATTCCTATTGCCTCCAAGACAATTTTTGATTCACTAATACGGATGAAGTCCATTATAAAATGAGCCACATTTGTTACGTTGCCCTTCCACCCCCCCCCCCCCCCCCCCTCCCACCCCTAGAACTATAGGGCTCCTACCGGAGCCCCATAGAAAGAAGCCCAATTTTACCATAGGCTACAACAGCAACAATAAGAACACAATTTTCATGCACTCTGTGTTTACACTGTGCACACAAAAACCGCTGCAAAGTTTACCCCAAAAATATGTATATTGCTTACTTTACATCCTCACCTTGTGTGCACCAACTTAGCAAAGGATCGGTCAAATCTGTCCCAATTTCAGAAAAAAGGGTGAACAAATCCCTGTTCCAGACTGAAGCAATATGAATCACAAGAAGCAACATGACCCAGTACAAAGGTCAGGCATGAGCCAATCACTTCACAGGGCTGTTGTGTGGAACAAGGATTTTTTCACTTCTTTCTCTAAAATTGGCACAGATTCGACCGATCCTTTCCTTGGTGCACACAAGGTGAGGATGTAAAGTAAGCAACAGACAGATTTTCAGCATAAATTTCAAGCTCTAAATTGTTATCAAGTTGGTCTAAGTTATCACTTACCTTCGAATGTCTGTATTAGGTTGTCAAATCCCCATTCGGCCAACAGTTCGGTCATTTTTTCCATGATTGCAGCTTGTTGCACACGTCTGTCGCGTCGCGCGTCGAATTGCACATGGTGATAATACTCCTCAAGCCGGTTATTATTTACCGAACGCGTTGTAAGTCTTACGTAAAATTTTGCAAAACTTACGTGGTCAAGGTAAAATCTTTACCGAGACTACACAACTCGTGTAAAATAATGAAATTACATAAAAAACAAGATATTTTAAGCTTACAAAATTGTTGCGTTGTATATTTCGGCAATATATTACTTAAATTGTGTAATATTTTACATTTTATTGTTTACCTATTTTTTTTTTTACTATTCGTTTTGTGTGTGTACCTCACCTTTTGACTTGTTCATTGACGGAGAATTTACCGTTATCTTAAATGAATCCCATCTGAATCCATCACGCGGCAGCTAGCCAATCAGAATTGCGGACATTTGTGTGCGCAAAGGTCACCTTTACATTGCCATGTTTTACTCCCAAACGCACATTTCTGATCATATCTTATTTCCTGGATAATTCAAGCACAACACTGCTTTTATCCAAACATTCTTAAATAGTACATCCCTTCCCATTTTAAAACCGAAACGGTCAGTGGGGAACCATGTCCCATAATGGCGTGACCGAATTATATAAAATCAAAATATGCTATAATCTACGTATGTGCATAGCGGGCTCTCGCACTGTTTGCACGGTAGCACACGTTGTAGGCCTATGTAGAAATGCACAATGACGGTGCATATAAATACAGCTTACAAATGTGATAACCCACAATATTGTGTTAGTACACAAAATACACTCCGTGATTGCACAATGTCAGTGTAAAATACGAATCGTATTCTGTGGATGCACAGAACAGTCTACGAATCATCTCCCTACATACCCACAGCCCTTGTAATATCAATTGACATCGGATCGCTTGTGAAATATGATAATTTTGATGGTGACTCTTTCCTTTTCTCAAAAAATAGCTTTCAGCTCGGTTTTAACTCATTTCCCAAATGTAGTAATCTCTCTTATTTAGGCAAAGTAGCCCCTGCCTTTGGGCTGTTCATTTTCGAATAATTTAGTATTCGATTATTTGAAACTGAGTTTTACCGAATATTTGATACTGAGTCTTTTACGGGCAGCAATCGATATTATGAACCACCCGATCAACATCACGACGGGTAAATGTAAAGTTCTGATAAAAATGAGAAACCCAACTCCAGCCTGTTTTTGTTTGTTTGTTTGATTTTGTCTTTAGTGTTAAGGCTTTTACGGACCGGAACGATAAATATCTGTCCACAAAAGGTTACCGTCGACAAAAATGCAGTATTTGACACTGCTAATAAAGCACCGTTGTGACCTTTTCTATGTTAACATTTCTATAGTATCAGAGTTGTATTTGTACAGGCATTTTTTTTTTTTATTCTAACCGGCAAAGGTATTCCAATATTCGGTCTATTCGGGGCAGCCCTATACTTGCGCCCTGGATACTTTACTCTCAAATGTTCCGACTACGCGTATTTCAGAGATCCACACATCTCCCTTGCTCCATAGGGATACCCCCTTATTTAATCTCTTTATTTAAACCCTTTGATCTTGCTGGTCCTGTGGTGGCAGCCTCACTTGTAGCATTTTCTCTTACCCTCCATTTGGGGCCATGTCTCTTCCCGCTGTTGTCATGATTCTCCAATTGGCCTGCACCATTCCATCCATCTTCTATGGAGGCCTCGAAACACCTGATCGGTATCTGATCTTGCTCCGCACTGTATGCTTCGACCTTCTGAAAATGTATCAATATCGTACACTGTTAATGATTAAGGGTCGATTATACTCGAATTCACTAATGGATGAAACTCAAGACATAGTTTTGTGACTCTTGCAAACCGGCATCATGGGTTAAACAGGCCCAAAGAAACATATCAACCATACAATCAATGGACTCCCAGGTCCCATACATGTATGTCAATCACCATTTGGTACCCAGGTCAACATTAATGAATAGGCCACCCAGGCCCAGGGCCAATCAGGCCAGAACCAAATTGTATTGGTCACACCTGTGGAGAACAGCTCTGTTTATACTATGGAAGATACAACGCATCTAATTAACCCCCTGGGGTACATAAGAGGGAGTGGCTTCCCCCTTACAAAATTTTAAATCAAAAAATATCAGCAACAATAACCATAACACTAATAAATGACACATGTCAAATCATGTGTGTATTCTGAGTTGGCTGTATTCGCATCCTGTTAAGGGGATAAACTTAACCAGTTTGCTCAAAAGGCTGTGACAGAATAAAACACACGCATGCATTTTCCCACCTAAACTGACACTGGTTTCTAAAGCTGTGGCCTGATTGATCCAAGGTTGATACTACATCTGATTGGTTAAAACTCTTGGCTGTGATTGGTCTAATCCATAAACAACTAGTGCTAGGATCCTGCTCAGGATCCCAACTGATGCACAAAACTCAAGTTTTTCATGTTTGTTTTTCAAAAAAGAGCACAATTTTATTGATGTAACAGAACACTTGCACCTTAAATTATAAACTGTCTGGGACAATATACATGATATTTGCCACACAGGACAGTGCGAATTGTAATTTCTTTACCATTAGTATGACTATAGCAGTATAAAGGATCTGGTCATATTATACACATATCGACAATCTTGTATGATCCAACGCATCAATGTGTTTTATCCCAATTCGCCATCATTTTGAACCGTTTTAGAATAAAAATACAAATATTACGGGCTATTAGGCCTAAGTCATGTAGGAGGCTTGATTATATCTGGACAGCCATATACATGTATGCATGTAGCACTCATTGCTCAAATCACCAGCTTTTCGTTTTCTTTAAAATGTTATGAACGTATTTAATTCGTACGGGATAAACTAACCTTTAGGCCTAGGCCCAGGCCCACAAAGTGTTTCCATGCTGTTGATCTTTCCCCGAGTATGTCACAAGGTGAAGACGGTCGCCATTTTCGTCAAAGAAGACAACCGGATGCATTGGCGCGAAAACCATTAAACGCATCAACACAAAAGGACCAAAAAACACCAATTGTAAAGCAAGCCCATCTATTTACATATGAAAGCAATCGCACAATAGATTTGCGGCACCGCGCGCTCAGCGCTGCGTTCACCCCCGTTCACAATCCTTTCCAACTACACTGTCTTATATAGCTCACCTGGATAATCCAAATTTACGGAATGGGACAACGGATCAAACCTCAACCAACGCTCGAAACTTCCTTCACCAAACACACGGTCCATGCAATTCCTCAAAGTCGGGAGGCTTTCATCGGTATATTCTAGTTACTTTCGGTTAGACCGATTGCAAAGACAACCGGTCGCTCTGCTGTCAGAATCGCGACTGATGTAGATCAGTCGCCCTCTACGTCCACAGCGATGCAAATAGTTCTTAGCATGAAGTCGATTATATACATCAATTATAAAGTGATTTCAGCAAACTTCGCCGCACACATCGACTGATTAGAGGGCGCTCGAACATTTTATGACGTCACAAGTAATTTTTTTGTGAAGTACAATCTAGGCGGAGACTAACATCGTTGAAAGCAAGTTCACATCTTTTTCCACTTTCAAATTATAGGGCACTTCTGGTTTGGACCGGAAGGAAGGGTCACGTGATTTGACGCACACGAGAAAAAACGAAGATCCTGGTGTATACTAAAACCAAGATCAGGGGTCTCACGGCCGATTTCATATAGCATTTTAAAGATTAAAAATATTTATCTTAAATCGCTTGTAATATGACACCCGATGACATCATCATGACGTCACTCTTCGGCATACAATTTCAGATTGGGGTCTCTGTTTGAGTTAAGATCTGATGTTTTTTTAAGACCTAAAGTGCCGCGGACAAAATTCGTGTACAAAGTCTATGGGATTTTGGTCAGAACTAAAAGAAGAGAAACTAGATATGGGCCCTTGAAAAATGCACCTTTAAGATGACGTCACGCGACACGTGATGACGTCATCATGACGTCACTCTTCGGCATACAATTTCAGGTTAGGGTCTATGTTTGTGTTAAGTTTGGTTAAGATCTGAGGTTGTTTATATAATAATAATAATAATAATTAAGGCATTTATATAGCGTTCTTACACAAGTGGTATCACAACGCTTTACATCGAGAAAAAAACAACATAATTAATTAATAAGGTGCCTATAAAACAAATGACTGGTATAAGTGAGTTTTGAGTGATGTTTTGAATTGAGTAAGAGAACTGGCATGACGAATTTTATAAGGAAGACTGTTCCAAAGGTTTGGAGCAGCTGCATAAAAACCTTTTGCAGATGTGGATAATCGGGTTATGGGTTTTGTTAAAATCCTGGTATCTAAACTAGAACGAAGTGGACGATTGGGCTGATATGGAACGATAAGTTCAGTGAGGTAAGATGGGGCACTGTCACTCATACATTTATAGGTAATGGTTAACAATTTGAAATCAATACGTTGATGAATAGGAAGCCAGTGAAGCTGTTGAAGAAGGGGTGAGACGTGATCAAATTTTTTTGCCATACAAATTAATTTTGCTGCCCTGTTTTGGAGACGTTGAAGTCGTTTTGTGTCTTTAATAGATAATCCTTGAAGGAGAGAGTTTCCGTAGTCAAGACGGGATGTGACAAGAGCACGAACCGCATGGTGACATGTGATTTCATCAATTAGGCTCCTAACACGTGATACGTTTCGGAGATGAAAATTAACAGTTTTACAAATTGAGGAAACATGTTGAGACATAGTCATTTCACTATCGAACACTATACCAAGATTTTTTATAGTTGAGGATGGTTTGATCACAGTATTTCCAACTGTAAGAGAGATGTCGGATAATTTTTTTAGAGTTCTTGGTTTTGCTGCAACAAACAATTCCGTTTTGTCATTGTTAAGGAGAAGCATATTCTGGCACATCCAGGTCTTAATCTCAGAGATACAGCTTGGTAAAATGGAAAGAACATGGTCTGTATCACCAGGCTTCCGTGGATCAGCACTAACATACAACTGAATGTCGTCTGCATAAAAATGGAATCTGATACTGGGGTGATGCCTGATAATATCTGTCAGTGGATGAGTATAATATGAGAACAGCTGCGGTCCAACACAGGAACCATGAGGTAGGCCATAATTAAGCACTCTGGAAACAGAGTAATCATTAGCAATCTTGACCTTACATGTTCTGCCATAAAGGTAAGTCTTAAACCAGTTAATAGCCTTACTTCTAATTCCAAAAACATCAGACAATCTATTCAATAGAATACTGTGATCAATAGTGTCAAATGCAGCAGACAGGTCTAGCAACACCAAAAAGACGGCCTGTTGATTATCGATCGCATGCATGATATCACTTTTGACTCTCAACAGAGCCGTCTCCGTGCTATGACCAGACCTGTAAGCTGATTGAAATTTACAATGCAAGTTATTATTATCAATATGTTTAGAGATACGTGTTAAAACAGATTTCTCAATTACTTTAGAAAGAAAAGCAATATTTGACACCGGCCTATAGTTTCTTAAAGTATCCTTGTCTAAGGAATGATTTTTCAATAGGGGTGTAATCACTGCATCTTTCAAAGTTGCTGGAAAGGTTGCTGCAGATAATGATGTGTTCACAATGGATAAGACAACCGGGACAATTGTGCTTAGGTTTTGTTTTAGAAGCCACGTAGGAAGTGGGTCTAATATACAGGATTTATTGTTAGAATTCATGATGATTTTACGAACTTCACTGTAATCAGCAGGGTTGAATTCTAACAATTCATCAAGAACTTCGCAAGAAGCAGGTTCAAGTGGATAGGTTAATGCAGGCATATCAGTACTTAATGTTATATTTATGTTCTCTCTGATTTTGAGAATTTTGTCACCAAAGAAATTGCTGAACCTATCACACAGATTCTCGATGAAATGAGTACCGGTAAATGGAAGAGCAGGGACATTTCTATTGAGAAGAGTGTTCACCGTCTTGAAAACAGTTCTGGTGTCAGTTGTGGAGAGTTGTTTAGTGTAGTAATCCGATTTTGCTTTTCTAGTAAGTCTTGTAAAGGCATGAATTTCATCCAGATACAAGCGATGGTCTTCAGGATTTCCAGATTTCCTCCATATACGTTCAAGTTTACGTCTATTACGTCTGGCGAGATGAATGTCACTGGTGTACCAGACAGGTTGCGATTTGAAACTGTGATTTCGAGTGGTGACCGGGCAGTGATTATCAAGGACAGAAACTATTGTCTCATTGTAAAAAACCACCTGGTGCTCGACATCACTTTTGTAAGGGAAAGGTTGAAAAGCAATCTCAAGATCCTTGGCGAAGGAGTCATTATCGATGCTACGATAATTTCTCGAGTTTGAGGTGATCTTTACGCGGGCAGGTGTCGAGTAGTTGATTGTGCAATTTATAACAAAGTGATCCGAATTTAAAATATTAGAAACTCTGCTGTCTTGAACAAGGCAGTCTTCGGGACGGGAGATGATGAGGTCAAGAGTATGACCTAGTTTATGGGTTGGTCCATGTATATGTTGATGGAGACCGCAATCACTGATCGCTGTGAGGAATTGGGACACATCTGATTTTCCAGCAATGTCTACATGAATGTTAAAATCTCCTAGCAAAAGGATTTTACTAGAGAGTAGGGTTACTTCATCCAAGAGGTCTTCAAATTCACTCAGGAAATCAGAAGTTTTTAGACAATTCTTCGCCGAAGGTGGTGGACGATAAATCACAACGAAGCACACCTGCTTCAAAGGATCAGTAACACAAGCCATCTCAAATGTAGTACGGGCAGTGACAGTATTTGCAAAGGATAGATTTAAGGACGATCTAAAAGTGACCGCTACTCCACCATGGCAGTCATTGCCGGCACGTGGGATGTTAAGAAACGTATAGCCGGGGGGTGTACACTCAGAGATAATTACAGGGTCATCCTTGCGAAGCCAAGTTTTCACTATAAACATAATGTCAACATTTTTGTCCATGATGTGGTCGCAAAGAAGAGCAGATTTGTTCCGAATTGAATGTGCATTCCAGCAGCTCACATTTAATTTATCGTATGTTTCCCGCTGCAGTGGTATAAGGTTAGTTAAATTGGCCTTCTTTGGTTGATTACTGTGCAATTTCTGTCTATACACAGTTGAGATACAGACAGAAAGCTGATGCACCGCATTATCAGGTAAGCAATTATCAACTTTGAACAATTGTTGTTTGCGTCGGCCGCCTCTCTTCCCACGACGTTTAGTCTGAAAATGTGAGTTTATTCCAAGGGAGGTGATCGTATTCCAAACTTCAGTGGTTAATCGTGGTAGCTGTTGATGGGTACGTCTGAAACGTGTGTTCAAGGCAATTAGATTTTCAGGACTGTAGACTAAGCTGGGTTGTTTTGTTTCATAGTTTTTATGCTCTGCTTGAAGTTCAATCAAATTGGGATTGGGGCCTGGGTTGGGATTGATATCACCGGATACTAGTATCTCAAGCTGGAAAGATGCAGATGTATTTCCATAATAAGCAATGCGGTTTCCAAGATATCTGAGACGAGAGAGTTGATTTACAGAGAAACACTGTTGATCATATACATGTATGGGTTTTTGTGTAGCAGAGCCTATGTGTTGTTCAGATAGGCAATTAACTTGTCCACTGAGTAACAGTAAGATCCCTATCCAGGCACTGGCATGAGTGGCATCCATTGTACTGTCAGAAGTGATTGTTAGGCACACAATGGTACAGCTCAGTAGAATAAGTGATTACACCACAGTACAATGAAAGTGATCACACATATAAAGCAGTCAGATTTGCAGGTTGAATGCAGGGCTCTGGTCTTGCTGTACATACATGTACATAAACCATGCAGGCAGTACATCGAATTCAAGTACAGAATTACCCTTGTTCTGTGATCAAAATGATTCAGTCAAAAATGTTACAGAAACAGTCCTGTATTATCCTCATGACATACTCTCACTACAGATGTGGATCAGGTACAATATCACAGTACAAAATGTCACTTTTTAAGGCAATTGACGAGGAGCAGGTTTGAGGTGCTGCCATCCAGTGGGGCGCCCTCAATAGTACCTAAAATGACCTAAAATGCCGCCGACAAAATTCGTGTACTTATGGGATGTCCGGGGAGATTGAGTCGGACACTTCGAAGGTGCTCAGTATACCGGTCTGCCAAACGACGCTTCGTTTCGCCGATGTAGTGGACACCGCATAGTTGGCAGGAGATACACAAGGTTGGAAGACCCTGTGGCGCGCCACTTCTCCAAGCAACCGCACACGTGTGACAACATGCGCGTGTGCGTCCTGACCATGACAACATCGAACGCTCAGCACTTGGAGATGGAACAGCGCATCATCTACAAGCTCGAGACGCTCACGCCAGGTGGTATGAATGTGGAATTTTCTGCATTCAAATTCCACCAGTCCAACTCCCAGCTCCGATGAAGGCCGAGCCAGGCCGACAATTCAGCTCTAATAATCTTGGTTAGCACTGCTTTAACTTTTATCATACTTTGTACTTTTCATCAGTGCTACGCAGTTCTGCTTCGTTTTGTATGTGTATATATATATGCTCATGTCCCACAGTTCAGATTTCTCGTTTCATCGATGCTCATCTTCGTCCATTGGTCTCCTGTCTACCATCCCACATCCAAGACACAACTCGCTATATTAACCGCATCCAGAAGATCAACAAGAATGCAACATTTCCTGCCTCAACACTACTGGTCACTGCTGATGTCACATCTCTCTACACAAACATCCCCCAAGAAGATGGCCTCAAAGCAAGTCAAATTGCCCTCAACACCCGTGCACAACAAGAACCACCCTCTGACCAACTCATTCGCCTTCTGGAACTTGTTCTCACCCTCAACAACTTTCAATTTGAGGACACCAACTACCTGCAGATCCAGGGAACCGCCATGGGAACACCTGCAGCTCCCTCGTATGCCAACATCTTTATGGGCGAACTTGAAAAACAAATACTAGCCAGCGCCCCACAAACTCCTATTCCACAATCTTGGAAACGATTCATAGATATCACCTGTCTCTGGCCCCATGGAGAAAATAACCTCACCACATTTAAGAAACATCTCAACACCTTCCACCCAACTATCAAATTCACATTTGTCTCCTCCCACACAAGCATTGCTTTCCTCGACACTCACTGAATTAGAAAATGGCCACTTACACACACCAGTTTACAGCAAACCCACATATGCTCACTTATACTTGCTCTCCACATCATGCCACGCCCCTCACACACTCCAGAGCATCCCATATCTATAGTCAAGCCATCCGCATCCGCCGAATCTGTTCTACACCCCAAACCACAACAAAACATCTTGAAGGAACCATGCTTCTCAAATTGACCGGATCACATTTTATTTCATAAATAAATTAATTTATATGTATTAAATGTGAATTAAAAGCCAAACTGGTTTAAGCGAAGTTTTAGTGTGATTATTTGCCGCTCAAAAATTGACCCCCCCCCCCTTTTTGAAATTTGTTGAGACTCAAATTGAGGGCGCTGTTCGTGACGTAGACCGAGGCACCGAAATTCATGGATCGACTCGATAGTCTGGACCCGGCCCGTATACACACACTAGGTCTACACGTGCAATTTCGTAAGTTGCAACAACAACTAACATCGAACTTACCCTGATTTTCTCCCTTTTAGCGAAGGCTCCTCGGATCGGGGAATGGGCCGTTTAACTGCTTTCGCCTTTATCTTACTCACATCTGGGAACTTTGTTGGGATGGCAGTGGACTTGAGCATATTTTTAATGGTCATCCCAAAGGATTTGAAAATACCAGTATCGAAACACGACGGCTCAAAGTGGTCGCTACATAACGATGAAAAGCTGCTGGGCCGGATTTCTTTGCTCTTGTCACCTTCACTTTCGCCGTCCGAATTCTCCGATATTTCGCTTCAGTTGGAAATAAATGAAGGCTTACTCCACCCGTCGTTGTTTTGCTGCACCCAGCAGCCACACACCTTGTCGGCATGGCCGAAAAACCACTATATTTTGCTTAGATTTTGGACGAAGAATTTTCGCCGTACAATGTACACACAATGCATACCCGTGATGAATGGGTGCCTCGATCTACGTCACACACTTATGTTAATGAGGGTCCCTCTCAGGGGGCGGAGTTGCTTGGACAAACATTTTCAAAAATTGTTTTCTCATATTTAATCTGGGAAATAATTGTCTCTGGACACAAAATATCATTGTCAAGATAATACTTTATTGTTTTAAGCAGGAATAATGCAATATAAATCCTATATCATGTTTCCTTTAACAATCTCAAACACCACCTGGCCAAAAGAGGCTATAACCCAACCCACATCAGCGCTCAAATAGATAAGGCCAAAACACTTGATTGCACCAGCCTACTCCAATACAAGCAAAAGAAAAAAACCAACAGAGTACCATTTGTCACAACATACCACCCGAGCCTTAAGAAACTCAATCAAATAATCAAAGATAACATGCATATCATGCAAATGTCTGACCGACTAAATAACATCTTCTCCGAACCACCCATCATTGCATTCCGTAGACCACCCAGCCTACGAGATCTACTGATGAACGCCAAAACACACAAAACGGACATTTCCGACCCCCCAGGCTGTCACCAGTGCTGGGCAAAAAAATGCTCTGTGTGCCCTTTCATTAACCCATACACCAAATTTACCAACACCACTACCAAAGAAAGTTTTCCCATTACATCACATCTTCACTGTAAATCTGACTGGTTAATTTATCTCATCACATGTACCACCTGCAACAAACAATATGTAGGCAAAACCACAACAACATTGTACACGCGCTTCACAAATACCAAATCGGACATAAAGAAATACAACACAGATCGACGTAAATCACTTTCCACTTCTCAACACTTCAGTCAAACAGACCACTGTATTCAAAACATTTCTCTCTGCGCCAGTGAACAAATTCACAAAAAAACATCACGATGTCATCCTCCACCGAGAAAGCTATTGGATTGCGAAACTCCAAACCCTGTCACCCCATGGCATCAATGCCGATGAATAGGACCACCCTCTTGTTATTCAAATTAAACCACTGTGACTGTTTGTTCTAACTGGCGTCGTGCGTCCAACCCCACACCACACCGTCTCTCGTCGCAAATAGCTAATAGGCCGACCGTCCCATAGACTTGTGCACAACATCTTGTAAACTTTAATGTAACCTAACCTAACCCAATTATTCCCTGTTCAAACCCCACGAAATTTGGTACATTTTCATTTTGGACCATCCTCTATCCATACAACTCACTGTCGACAATAAAATTCTAAATATTTAAAGAGGTTGTGCGTTAAGGCGACCGTAAAACGGTCGCCCTAATGCCACTGGTCTCCCTATGGTCTGAAAAATAATCAAAAACGGTAGACCTATTCGCGAATTAGTATGTATAGAGAAGGACAAGGTGGACTACTTTAAAATCCCACAATTGCTTCATCTTAGTTATATAGAAGAAAGATGTGAAGCGAAACGTAGCATGAATCATCTGTTCTTTAATTGTTGACTGCTGTGATGTGGCATATGACGTTTTAAAGACCCGATGGACACATAGCACCCGCGGCTTCGCCTCGGGTGCTATGCGTCCCCGAAGGTGTTCAAAACGTCATATCCCATCACAGCAGTCAACAATTGTTTTGGTATATCGCCAAACCCAGTTTTTCCAGTTCAACTTGCTCGGTGGAAATTAACTTAAAAACAAATCACCTGATCAAAACAGCTGATCGTCTGCTAGTTCGCTGCTCCCAATATAGTTTACTACCTGTCAACAGTGTAGGTGAAAATTGCGTGGGTACCAATGATACAGCTGAATCCGCTAGCTGGCTGGTGTGTGATATCATGCTTGGAGTGTGACAGTATACAAATAATGAATGTTTATGAGTGCGATGGTAAGAATAATTTCATGAGGTGACAGATTGAATGTTCCATTCCACGAGGAGATTGGGACATTCCATCTGTCACCGAATGAAATTATTCTTACCATTGCACGAATGTGAAACATTCATTATTTGTTTTATACAACGCCTGAATAAATCCGAAAGATTGCATGCATGGATTTCTTTGTGTAACGTTACAACGTGCCGTTTACCTTCGAAGTTCTCAGTCCCGCATAAAACCGCGACAAAAAATTGTCGAGTTTCGAATCAGTTAAAGCTTCAATTGTTGTTCATGCGTGTCTTGCAAATTCATCTAATCGTTTCACTGCATATTTGATTTTGTCTCTTTGTATTTGGAGCGTCAGCATCGCCTACGATTTCCAATATTTCATCGTCTGTTAGGAGAACAAACCGCGGCAGTTCGGGAAACTCGGCCGCCATGTTGTGTGATGTGAATGACAGCCCTGTTGTAGCGCCACCATAGTGACCGTGAAATTAGGAAAGTTCTTTTGGTTCTATCAATGCGCGCGCACCGTTTGATAGAACCATGTGATAGAACGTTTTGGGCGGTGCGGGTTCGCGTCGTGTGATGGGTCGAATAATTCAATGCACGTGATCGACGATCCACCAATCGGATGGCTGGGATTTATTCAGGTGTTGTATAATTGGTTTTATACACCGGACACGTGATCGTTCTAGGCCAATCAAAATACAGTATCAAAGCAATGATATAACAAAACAAAATATTCAACGGTTGTTGGCATGGATTTGACCAAACAGGATCGAGGATTCAAGTTTGCTGGAAGATAAGACCAAATATGGGTGTGAGTGACTACATATAAAAAGAGCTGAAAGCAGTTGGCAAAAGGCTCCTCTACTTATGTACACAGCAAGTGTATAAAAAGAGCTGAAAGTCAAAAAAAAGAAGCTGAAATCAGCTTAAAAGCTGAACTCTCACACCCCTGTATATAGAAACCTGCAGGAATGAATATAACTACATGTAGATACAAAAATTCTTTTAAACATAACCCGTGATTCTTTTGTGAATTTCAAGCTCATACTGACAAAATTAAGCCCTCCATTCAGTACTTAACCAATACAATGGCTTACAGCAGGATTGGCTTACACAGATATTGTTTGAGACTGTTCAATAGCTCCTCCACACCATGGCATGATTTAACTGTCAATCCAAACATTCAATGACATTGGGGACTACAGTATCAATCATTATTCCTGTCTTCACACACTTTCCAAGGTTTGAGAGGGGATGGCATGCTTGTCTTGCACTGTCCATCAGTAACCTCAGCATGACCATGCAATCTTCCCATCATCTGTGGGCTTTCTGAGCACACGGCTCCTGTTATCTCCCCTTGGTCCTATCTGTCGTTTATTGATGACCCGGACCTCTTCCACGTCACCCTCGCTGAGATCGCACGACTTGACTTTGTGTCTTCTTGTGATGGCGGGTGCAGACACGGCACGGCTGGATGGACCCTGGGACTGCTTCCATTGCTCGGCGGATGGGCGACTGATGAAGCCTATTGTAGTGCGAGGACGAGCTATGATGAGGACATTGTATAAAGCAAGAAAGGGTAAAATCGTCTTTAGTGTAGGTTAAAAGTGGTGATAGATTATTGGATTAGAACAGAAATGTATCAAACCTCAGAATATTCCTGTTCCCAATAAAGTGCTCACTTTGGGAGCATAGCGTGTTCGTGATTGTTCCCAACTGAAGTGACATACATCCAAAAGCAAAGCGCATTTCACTTCAGTCAATCAGCAATTTTCAAGAGTACTAAGAAATACTCAGATAATGGAGATATGGCAATCTTACGTGGAAACTACCAAATAGGGCCTCATCATATTAATTATGCACAATTACTAGTTCACACCTATTTTATCATTTAAAGCCTGAGTATTGTGTTTGAACATTAATCTGCTACAGGAATCTTTAATCTATCACATGCAAATAAAATATATGACATACATGTAGCATTGATGAGAATTGATGTCAGAATTTTAGACGGAAATATATTTCAGGATTAGTACTGGAATCATCTTTATAAACGGTAATAAATCTTGTTTCTGATCATTACCAAAGCTATATCGTACATTTTACTGCATCCAAAAAGATACACAGAGGGAGTCCAAAAACGTATACCAAAATTGAACACCAGACACATCCCACATTAATCAAGCTGAATTTGTCACCAAATTATTATCATTATGAAGAATAGGGTGTTCTCTTTAAAGTGATAGGTCACTCGCTCAGGGCAGTTTATGGATTACTGAGTACGAAGTGTACGTGCACTGTATATATCTCCGAGGACAAAAGAAGAAAGGAAACACAAAGAAACCTTTCAGTTCTCGAACGTAGAGTCTTTTGTTGAAATCGGTCCTCGAACGTAAGGATACGTGCTTAGTCTATGGGGGTTGGTTATATTAAAGGAACAATAGGAAACACAAAGCATTGTCCTGGGGAAGTACGTATTGGGGAAGTACGAACATGTGCACATACACACACACACACACACAAGTGTGTAAATACCGGCAATCGCGGACCTCCCATTGTTCCTCTTTTGTTATACTTTTTCGGAGGGTCTCCCATATGTTTTGTACACGATTTTCAATCGTGGACGTTCGGTCAAACATGAACTCTTCTGTCTATGCCCTAACCCCAGTTTTGTTGACTTGACTTGCTGACTCGGACTCGAGTCATACTCTAGTCGCGATTTTTTTGACTTGAGACTTGACTTGACTTAGGAAAAAAAATGACTTGG
This sequence comes from Hippasteria phrygiana, assembly GCA_037893225.1. NCBI lineage: Eukaryota > Metazoa > Echinodermata > Asteroidea > Valvatida > Goniasteridae > Hippasteria > Hippasteria phrygiana. The sequence continues at coordinate 103,711 of JAZGUH010000558.1, read as the reverse complement.
GACTTGACTTGACTTGAAAGAACATGACTAATTGTGACTCTACTTTAATAAATTTGACTTGCTGACATTAACACTTTTGTTAAAACAAACACAACTTCTGGGCGTATGCACATATAAGTTGAAGGAAAAAAATGCCAAGCCTACGGCGCATAGCGAGTTGGGTGTCCAGTACATGTACTACGTATGCGGGGCTGCAGCACTGGGTGATTGCATGGAGAATCGTCAAGACGGCAAGCCAGGTTGATTTTGTACAGTGCATGCGTGCCAGCCAATGTGTAGTAATTTGTCATTGGAATTTGAATTTACTATGTGCAACAATTGACTTGGGACTTGGTACTTGACTTGAAAAAAAATTGACTTGGGACTTGACTTGACTTGGGACTTGACTTGACTTATGAATATTTGACTTGTGACTCGACTTGACTTGAGAAAAAATGACTTGGTTACAACACTGCCTTACCCTTTTATTCCTAGTCCATGATTGCCGGTATGTAAATACTCACACACACACACAAGTGTGTAAATACCAGCAAATCGCGGACCTCCTATTTCCCCTCTTTTGTTTGTACTTTAAAGACCTAGTAGAATGCTCTAAAACAATGTGAAATTGTTGTCTCAATCTATAGATATGATGTCAATAAAGAGAGTAATACACAAAAAATATGTTGTATTGTCTTTTTAATTGAAAAAAACCCACCCTGAATTGGCTTACTTCTGAAAAATCCTATCGTCCAAAAAGCGTACGTCACGTCCCTTATTTGCATGTCATGCATTATGCATTTACTGCGCGTGACGTCATGGCGTGTTGTCCGACCGTTGCACTTGCATGTACGTGTATGCGGTATGTACAGTTATGTACAAAACGTTGAATAAAACTTTGTCTCTGTATATCCCATCATGTAGGCCTACTATTTCAATTCCAAATCTTATTGAATGTCCAAGTTTAGTTTGGATGATGAACCTAATTATACATGGTGGTAACGATAAGACACTGGGTCTTACTCCAGTTCGTCTTCAGTCGAGGATTTGTCCGAGGCAGAGGGTGATGATGCTGTGGCTGGGAAATTTCAGGTTCAACCGTACTGATTCGAGCCTGTTCCTGGCCCGGCTCGGCCCAGGGCCGACGCAGTAATCCCTGGTGGCGCAGACGATACGAACAAAAGAGTAGCAGTGGAAGACCATGATCGCCTTCTGACCACCGACTCATATAGGGTCGTAATTTTTATTTGATTCTGGAAAGTATTCCACAGGCGACTTTTAATTTAATATCAGAACAGCGTTCGTGGTGTAGCAGCAGCAGCAGCAGCAGCAGCAGCAGACGACTTTTAACTTCCCAGAATAAAATGGCATTATTTTACTCACGTTACTGAGCGACTGATTTTAAATGAATAACTAGAATGGCAAAGCCGCCATGGCTCGCTGAAGAGTTGGTACGGGAAACTCTTCAATGGCTTGAATCTTTGCTACTCGAGGCATCACGTGACCTTGACCGACCACATAACCTAAGTAGGTTCACCACGATATTTGCTTTAGAAAGCTTGTCAAATAGGGCACTCAAGTGTTTCAGATGGTCTTCCCAGGTATCACTGTACACCAAAATGTCATCAATATAGACAACACAATTTTCTAGCCCGGCAATGACTTGACTTATCATTCTCTGAAATGTAGCCGGTGCGTTTTTCATCCCAAAGGGCATCGTTTTACATTGGTACAGACCATCGGGTGTCACAAACGCCGACATTTCTTTGGCTCGGTCAGTCAAGGGCACTTGCCAATATCCTTTCAACAAGTCTATTTTACTGACAAATGCAGAATTTCCTACTCGATCAATGCAGTCTTCCAGCCTAGGGATAGGATATGAATCAGTGTCCCGTCAGGCTTTGGTACCATGACAATGGGAGAACTCCCAGAACTCTGACTAGGTTCTATAATGTCATGCTCAATCATGAACTTAACCTCTTCCCGAACCTTTGATAATGTGTCAGGGTTAAGTCGGTAGGGTGCCTGTTTTATAGGTCTTGTATTTCCTACATCAACACCATGAACGGCAACCGACGTACGGCCTGGCTTGTCAGAACAAACTCGCTCGTACTTTTGGAGTAGACTTGATAAGTCTCTCTGTTAGTCATTGTGTAAATAACCAAGGGTTTCGTCCATATTGGAAAATATTTCAGAATTTGAAAGCTGAACAGCCAAGAACTCAAGTTCAGCTGTTTTTGTCTCAAGGTCTTCATCATCTCAATTGTCACTGTCGGGCTTTGACTCAATGACAGCTACCCCACTGTATGGATGGTTGGCCAGAATTATCACGCTCGTAGTACCTCTTGAGCATGTTAACATGACAAACTCTTTGGCTCTTTCTTCTATCTGAGGTACTGACTATGTAATTTACATCATTGAGTTTCTTTTTGACACAGTAGGGCCCACTGAACTTCGCTTTAAGGGGCTCGCCAGGCAGAGGCAACAGCACTAGCACTTTTTTGCCGGGTTTGAAGATGCGGACTTCAGATTTCCTGTCTGCTCTAGTCTTCATGACCCGTTGAGACACCTTGAGATGTTCTTGTGCCACAGAAAATGCTTTGGGCAGCCTCTCCTTGAAGTTCGACACATAGTCGAGCAGATTGGTCATATCCTCCTCTGCCAGAAACCTCTCCTTGATGAGTTTCAAAGGCCCCCTCACCTCATGACCGTAGACCAACTCGAACTGAGTAAAACCGGTTGACTTGTTCGGTGAGTCCCTAGTTGCGAACAACAAAAAAGGAATTCCTTTGTCCCAATCTTCTGGAAAATCCTCGCAGTATACTCTCATATTTTTGAGGGTTTGGTGGTACCTCTCAAGAGCTCATTGAGACCGCGGGTGATATGCAGATGATTTCAACTGCTTGATCCCCAGCTCATGCAGGACTTCCTGATACACATCCGACATAAAGTTAGACCCCTGATCGACTGCACTTCTTTCGGTAAACCATATCTTGTGAAAAACTGCATAAGAACCTCAACAACAACTTTGGCTGTTATCTTCCTCAGTGGAATGGCCTCTGGAAATCTGGTTGACAAATCCATTATGGTCAACAAAAACTGATGCCGAGATTTCGTCTGCGGTAGAGGACCAACACAATCAACGAGGACTCTCGTAAATGGCTCATCAAATGGAGGAATCGGTATCATCGGTGCAGGCTTGATTGATGGCCGTGGCTTCCCCACAATCTGACACGTATGGCACGTCTTGCAGAATTTAACCACATCTTGGTGTAGCTTTGGCCAATACAAATGTGCTATGACTCTAGCTTGAGTCTTTCTGATGCCAAGATGACCTGCAACCGGAATCTCGTGAGCAATTCTCAAGATCTCATCACGGTATTAACGAGGAACAACAATTTGATGAACAATACTCCATTCTTCATCAGCTGGTCTCTGGGTAGGTCTCCATTTCCTCATTAACACGCCAGACTTGGCGTAGTAGTATTCTGGAACCCCCTGAACCTCTTCCTCAGAACACGCTGTCTGGGCGAGCTTCCTCAAATCTGGGTCCGCTTTCTGTTGCTCTATCAGCGAGGATCGGCTAAACTTAGCATCTTGAGACACTCCCTAATTTTCTTCTACATTATTGAAGAAAGTTTCTGCCAGCCAAACACCAGAGTCCTCCTCTATTGGCACTGACTCTGCAACCTCCTTTTCCATCTGTTTTGATTGAGATTTAGTCACTGCACACTCTGGGAAGATTTTTGGAAACTCCTCTTCCAAAGAATGAATTTCTGGCTCATCCACAGGTTCGCCAGAAATAATAGGGGATGCCGACACTTTACCTACCGCAACGTCATTACCCAGCAAAAATCCGACACCTTTCATCGGCAGACTAGGAACAACTCCAACATCCACAGGGCCAGTGAACAAGTCACATTTCAAATTTACCCTATGCAACGGGACAGGCATAAAATTACCCCCCAATACCTTGAATCAACATTTTCGCATTCAGCGAACTTTCTGGAGACAATGACAACACATCCTCCAGCATCAGTGACTGTGACGCGCCTGTATCCCTTAGGATAACAACTGGACTGCCGGCTTCCTCGGACGCACACGACACATTACCACGATGAACACAATCTTTGTAGATTTCATCAACCACCTTCGAAGAAGAAACACGGTTGCCATCGGCCTCACTGGACTTCCTACGAAGTAGAGTGTCCTTACGGACAAAAGCGACTGGCTTTTCGGAAGCTCTCGCTCGTCAGCGATGAACTTGAAGCATCTCGCCTTCGTGTGGCCCTTCTTGTGACAGTAATCACATGTGATGGGAGGAAAGAACTTCTTTCGGTCCTCCTTGGCTCCACTTGGTGATGACAGCTTCTTGTACGATGGATCAGGATTACCAGTGCTAGACTGTGCCTCGGAACCTGACTTGCCCCTATCAGCGTGTCTGTAGAAACCCTTTGACTGGAAATTAGTTTTGCCCATACTCATTTTGTGAGTTAATTCATAATCATCGGCTACCACTGCAGCTTTCTTTAGCTGGGTGATCTGATGTTCTTCCAAATGGATTTTGATACTCAGTGGGACACTGTTTTTGAACTCCTCCATGAGGACAACTTCTTTCAGCTCCTCAAATTTCTTCTCAACTTTGAGAGATCGATGATATCGATCAAACACAATTTCCTTTTGTCTAGCGAATTCGACAAAGGTCTGGCCATTTGATCTATTCTGCCTGTATGCCTCAGGAACCAACTCATAAGCATTCAAAATGGCTGCTTTGACTGTAGCATATTCACTACAACTGGTCCTCTGAAAGTGTGGCATAGACTTTTTTAGCCTTACCCACAAACGTGCTCTGTAGGAGCAAAGGCCAATACTTCTCAGGCCACTTAAGACTTTTGGCAGTTTTCTCGAAAGACAGAAAATATGTTTCAACGTCATGTTCGTTGAATTTCGGCACCAACCTCACGTTTTTCACCAGATCAAAGTCAATTGGAGTTCTCTCTTTACCGGTGTCTTTCTTTGCACCTAATTCCAACTCTTTAATCTTCAGTTGATGTTCGAGTTCAAGCTTTCGAAGTTTAAATTCTCTTTCTTCTCTTTCCTTTTCTCTTTCTGTGTCTTTTTTCTTTCTTCAAACGCAAGCCTTTCTTTCTTTTTTTCTCTCTCAAACTCAAGCCTTTCTTTTTAATTTTCTCGCTCAAGCCTGAGCCTTTCTTTTTCCAGCTCAATTTTGGCCAGCTAAATTTCTCGATCAGAAGTTTGCGGAGGCTCAGCCATCTCTAGATTGAACTTTTTCCGCAAGAACGCTCACAAGTTTTGCCTTCTTGGTACTGCGAGAAATTTCTAGATGAGCATATCTAGCAACTTTCTGCAACTCATCTTTTGTCAAATGTTGCAACTTTTCGACTGACAAATCTTCTGCCTCCATGAAAGCTTGTGCATCGAACTTTAGCCATGATTATTCTACACTACAACTAGCAACAATACAACAAAGTGTGCGACCTTGTTTGACGATATCGTAAACAACACTTGGCTTATGTTTGTTCGATTTCCCGGACGGGCCCCCCGATTCGTTACGGTCTGAAAATCTTCAGACTATCTGTAAATATAAATTACTAGAAAAAGCCTGAATTTTCTCAGATGCAACAAACAAATCAAACAAGATCACACTGATATAAAGAACAAAGAAACAATGTGATTTAATAATGAGAATATTCGAGAATCAACAGGGTTTATCAAGTGTAGAATTTAGAAAAGATCTTATACAATAATAATAATAATAATAATAATAATAATAAATCTCCTGGATGCGGCAAATGGGCGACTCTTCCCGAAATAACCTTATTGGGGCGACACGAGTGTCGCCCTTTTAGAGCACTTTCCCAACGCGCCTTACTAAAAAATAGGGCGACACCAAATTGTCGCCCTATTCGACCAGGTCACCCTAACCCACTCTTTTCCAGGATTATGTGTCGCCCTATCCGGCAATTGAGGAAAATAATAATAATAATAATAATAATAATAATAATGAATATTTATAAGGCGCCGGTATCCGCCAAGCAAGACGCTCATGGCGCACAATACAATGCAATTTAAATTAAATTAAATTTAAATTTAATTTAATTTGATTAACAGAAATCAGTAACAGAAATAATGAATACCAACTCATTAAACACAAAATCGTGAGGTAAACATGTGGGTTTTAAGAGAAGATTTAAATACAGACAATGATGATGACTGACGAATTTCAAGAGGTAAGATTGTTCCAGAGTTCGGGAGCGGCGCCTGACAAAGAGCGGTCTCCCCAAGAGTGCTTGGTACGTACGGGGAACAGAAAAGCTGTAGTGCTCTGGCCGAACGAAGACTATGTGGCGGTTGATATTGCGTGATAATGTCCGTTATGTAGTCCGGTGAAGTTCCTTGTAGCGACTTGAAAGCGAGAAGGAGGATCTTGAAGGCAATGCGATCAATGATGGGGAGCTGGTGGAGAGACTTTAAGACGGGGGTGATGTGAGTGGTGCGTCTGGATAAGGTGATGAGACGAGCAGTGGCATTTTGGAGGCGTTGAAGTTTGTTGATTTGTTGTTGTGGCAGGTTATACATGAGGGAGTTACAAGCGTGAAGTTATAAATGCATGGACGAGTTGCTCAGTGGCCGTACGATTGAGATATTTCCGAATAAGGCCAAGATTACGGAGATGAAATCTGACTGATTTTGACACTGCTGATATATGGTCAACGTGGGACATGTGGGGGTCGAAGGTGACACCTAGGTTGCGACACTTGTTGGAAGGATAGATGAGGCAATCTCCAATCCTAATGCTGGGGATATTGAACTTGACAAGTTGTTGTTTTGAGCCACACATGATAAATTCAGATTTGTTGTTATTCAATTTGAGACTGTCTGTCATCATCCATGTCTTGATCTCATCATTGCAAGCTTCAAGATTATCTAGGGCAGACACAGCATTAGGTTGAGATGGATTGAAGGATTGATACAGTTGTATGTCATCCGCATAGCAGTGATATTGAAGGTTGTGCTTCTGGATGATCTGGCGATGGCTGAGTGGTAAAATGTACAATAGATAACTTAAAAGATCTTACGGGCGAGGACTTATATAGAGGCGAGGGCTCAGACGACTTGGGCAGCTCTGCAATGGGCGAAGGACTTGGGCGAGGACTTGGACGGCTTGGGCACTATCAGCAACGGACAAGGACGACTCCAATAATGCGAGCGAATACAGTTCTTTGACGAGCTGGAACACGGGGCGAATTCACCTTCAAAACAGCCGAAGAGAGACGAAAATAGCGGGGGACGACACAAACTGGCTCCCGTAGCGAAAATATGGGGATATAAGACCCCAAATAATGAACCGACGACAGTTCACAGATAAATGTCTCTTTTCCGGAAATAAAACTTAGCTCTAACTGTCTCCAGACGCTCCTACGCAGACGAGTCATACACAGGTCACAGGTTCGAATAAAATGGCTCAATGAACTCAACGAAGTTCTCCGTCCGTCGAAATCTCAAGTCCACCGTCGAAAATCAAGTCCTGATCTTTTCCTAAGCTAGCCCGTATATAAAGGATTTAATTCATTCCAGAGATTACTAGAAATTCTAGAGAATCGTACAAATTACGTCACATCTAAAAATAGTCCTCTACACAGCTTCTCGAAAGAGCTAGCGTACACAAGATTGACCTACATGTAGAACTTTCTGGCACGGCTTGGCGTAAAGAACTTCGACCCATTCATTCACGGGTTAAGGTCAGCCGAGGTCGCACGCGTATGCAAATATGTGACGCATGGCCTGTGACAAAACATTTGTTTGTGCCGGTTGTACATTATAACACTGAATGAGGGACGTATATATATATATACATTCTGTGAGGGAAATTTCATAACACTTATTACATTTACTGTGCATACATAACAATGATGAATCCGAGTCTTTGAGTGAGCTCGACTGTTTTTGCAAGAGCTTCCTTGGTGATCTGACGGGACGGGCCAACTATCAGCCAGTCGTCGAGGTAGATGTAGAGATGGACATGCTGACATCGGAGGGATGCTGCAACCACCTTCGTATACGTAATTCTGGTGAAGACACGCGGGGCCTTGGACAGGCCAAATGGTAAATGAATTGTAGGAATTCCTGATGATGTTTGTGGATTGGAATGTGAAGATATGCGTCCTTCAGATCTAGGGAAGTGGCCCACCATCCTATTTGAAGTGTTTGGAGAACGACAGCTAGAGTTTCCATGCGAAAATGTTTTTGCCGAATACATGTGTTGAGTGGCTGAAGATTTATGATTGGACCGCCAGTCGCCTGTCTTCTTCGGTGCCAGGAAAAAGGTTTAAAAGAATTCCCAAAGCTGACCCCCTACAGGACCCGGAGCAGGTGGCATTAAAATTGCACTGGCATTGTAGTCATTTGCACATATATTTTGTCGCGAACCCTGGGACTTGAAGGAATGCGAATATCTGGGGCTGCGATTTAGCAGTTGAAGAGAAGCGGTGCATGAACCTGGGAGTCACTGAGGACGACGTTTTAGGCGCACAAAGTACTCTAGACTGTGGTTGTTGCAAAAAGCCCCGGTTTTGTCTGGAACCACTGTATCTAGGACGAGAGCCCCTTTTGTGAGATGAGGAACTTGTGTGACATAAATCGATCCTTTCCTCGGTTTTGAGATGTTTGGCCTCTTTCAGCAAGGATTCATCGAATTTGTTGTTGAAAAGATCACTGCTTGTCAGGGGAAGGGACTCCATTCGCTCCCTGGAGCCTTGAGAGGGCCAAAACATGTCAAGGATCAAAGACCTGTGAATTGCGATTTAGCAGTTGAAGAGAAGCGGTGCATGAACCTGGGAGTCACTGAGGACGACGTTTTAGGCGCACAAAGTACTCTAGACTGTGGTTGTTGCAAAAAGCCCCAACTGCGAATTCCCGGAGGCAGGAACTTTGGCAGTCATCCATGAATTTGAACATCGTTTGAAGAAGATCCGGGTCAACTGACACAGGGTCCTCAGAAATCCGAGCAAGAGTATCTGAAAGAAGCAGTGAGAAAGTGAAGACTTTGGTCCCATGGCATAGGTGGCAGTCTGCATATTTCAAGATTTTATTTAGTTCCTTGGAGCGTTTGTCAGGGAAGACAAATTTCTTATTGTAGGAAGAACCATACTTCTCAGCACAGAGTTAGTCCTTCACCTCGGTGGCAATTTTAGTATGTAGCGCTCTCAGCTTCATAAAATAGTCTTGAAAAGGTTCAGTTCTCGTGGAGGGATGGCAGATTTCTTCCTCAAGACATTATTAAATGCATCATCCATGATGTCTGCACATAAACTGTCCACTGGAAATGGTACTTTCTGAAGGAGCACAGTGTGTAGAATCCCTGCGGAAGGAGGGACGAGCGGTCTCTTTAGGTGAAGGTGGAGGGAATTGTAGTAATCGTCCCACTTCAGGAATCACAATGTTGCCCCTTTGATCCATGGAAGCGTTCGAGAAATCTGGAAATTCCTGGTACGAAACACTATCTGGTGAAAATGAACTGGAGGGTAAGTACCGAAAGGGTGGAGAACTAGAACGGCTACATGAAGGAGAGCTGTGCTGTGCACCATGTCGAAATTGGGAAACGGGATCTGGGGCGGGTGCCATGTTGAATTGGGGAACGAGATATGGAGCGATAAACTCGTCGGGAGGAACGATTCGTCTCTGTATCGGTGTGGAGAGGAATAAGGACGAAATGATACATGCGTGAGCATGTCCGAGTTCCTTGCCCAGTGAACAGGATGTGAACTGTCTCCATAATAGGAGTAGTAATCGGGATTTCTGACAAACGGGGATAAAATCATGCTGGGGATAATGTGGAAAATTCCAAGCGGGGGCAAAAGTAAGAATTTTGCGGCTCACCGTGACTACCATGTATAAAATCTTCTCTTGGCATGCTGAGATTTATTGAGGTAGCCGGAATACCTTCTCCGAGATTCTAAATGAAACCAATCCACTGGCGGGAGCGGAGCCGCTAACGCTAAACTGCACAAGATGCATAGAATTTCCGACGCTGGAAATTGGAGCATTATTAGCAGCAGAAATGGTCCCATAGTGTTAGTATTGGCCGACGTACATGCAGTGGTGAAAACTTCCAAACATGGGGCCGATAAGGAAGATGAGTTTGGGATGAGTCGAGTCTGATTGTCTTGCCAGTCCGTGAAAATCCGCCATTGGTCATCGGTCCAGCGGCTGCAGACATTGCAAAAATGTTTGCGGCAACAGACACGACATCTATAGCAGGTAGAATGGTCATCGAAATCCAAAGCATTTGGAGATCCAACATTTAGTCCCTCAAAAAGATTTTCTTTTCGATTTACCGTCAAACATTGTGAAAATCCGAAGTGTGCGGTTTGTAATGGCTCAATGGAAAAAAGGGAAGATCATTCGAGGGTGTCCTAACGGGAAGGGCCGTGCAGTATTTTTGTAGTGGTATTGTGTGTGCATGCGCATTAGAAATATAGGTAACGAAGGTGATTATTTTCTGTAATAGAATTGGTTTTTCACCCAAACAAGGATTTGCATTACTTTTGTAAATACATTCAATTCCCCAAAGCATATGGTATCCACATGGTCAAAGCTTGGTTCTATACAAAATCAAGACATTGAAGGTACCTGCAATTTTATGATTTAAACCAATAGAGGGCACTCTAATTCCAGGAATACTTACTCAGTTCCCTTGGTCTAGGGGGTGGGACAACCGGTGGGCCTCCATGGATCTCCAAACTGTAAGAACGTAGCAGAAAACTACTAAAAATGATTTCCTTTTTTGCTAATCGTTTATTAACAAATGTACGTAAAACATCAAGGAACAACAATCAGGCATGAGATTTGTCATGATTTTTCCTGATTTCAGGATTTTTTGTTGGGATTTCAGAATTGTTAAAGAGTCTCTTTTGCAATCTGGAATTCCTGAGGTGTTTTCAAAAAGGTGTGGTTACCTGTAAAAGTGGATATAGACCAATAAAAATGTATATTTTAAGGGGGGGGGGGTGCCTTTAGGCAAATACAAACTATATGTTGATCTTGGGATTTTTTGTGGAATTTTCGTAGATTTCGCGACTTTTTCATTTTTGGCCAATCTCACCCCTGACAATGAAAGTTAAAGAGAAACGTGGAAATTAACAGTGTCGCAACAATTCTTTTGAAGGTCAAGTCAGAAGTCATGTTTTGTTTTCTGTGTAGTACAAAAGAGAGGTTTTGTCTGTCCATGAAAGATATCACATCAGGGTGTACATCAAATTTTGTTTTGCAATTTGTCGATTCAGGGTGCTTACATTTAACATGGTGATGCTCACTGAGATATGCTCTGTATTCTGCAGACAGACACGTGTCATTAAGGAATACTTTTCCAGCTTACTTTTTGGCTGATAACACCAACAATATGGAAGACATTTTGTTGATCCCTGGCCTACACGGCCAAGATCTTCCAAAAATGATACATTAATTTTTCTACCTGTGCGTACAGCTTTTGATATTCAATAATCACTTGTATGCAGCTTACACACCTCATGAGTGCACATGACTTATTCACAAATATACCAGTATCCCAATCATACAGAACCACTCTAAAATGTTCTTTTGACTCTTACTGATAACAAGGAAGTCAAAGCCGTGTATCTGAAAGTACTGCATGAATGAATCTTATCGATTAACCTACTCTTTCCATCTCAGTATTAAATGTAACTAGAACTGTATCGCCCTCTTTTTTTGACAAAACAGAAAAGTTATGTTAATGATAGATACATTTCATTCTTTTGAGTATTTTTGGTAATATTTTAAAATAGTCAAAATAGTCCAAGTCAGGTCCAAAGCACGAGCCAACATACCCAACTTAAGTCACAAGAAATGTGACTTGAATATTATAGACTTAAATCCAAGTCACCGACTTCAAGCCAACAACTGCTTACTGGAGTCTACTCAGAAGTCAGACTTCAATTTCTTTTATTGAAGTTTTTCTGTGCTTTACTATTGACATTTATGTATCAGCAAGCTTTTCCCCTGCTTTATTACGATTTCAAGACATGATTTCAATTTGACATGAGAAATGGACTGTTGGTTTGGTCCATTCTTACCTTAATGCTGGCAGACCAATTACTTGGGCCCGTCTGAACTCATCAGTGAAGTCACGTGATATCTTGCCGTCCTTGTCCAAGTTGTCCATGAGTCTTTTGTACAGGCCGGGAGTGTTCCGTGTTGCAACCAGCAATAATCGTGTGGCCTGTCAAATATCCACACCAACCGAATGGTTTATAAGTGGTGCTATTCGACCATATTTCACAAAACTAAAATTACTTGTGAGCGACAAACTGTTGAAACTTTCTACATATACTGTAAACTATTAATGTTATATGAATGTTTTAAACTCATAACATTTTGTTTGTATACTCAAGATTTGAAATTATGATTTATTAAAAAATATGAATATGCTCTTAGCTATCAAACCAAGTCAAAAAAGGTCCTTTAGATTAACCCCCTGCATACGGGTATTGCATGGGGGTGCCATGCCGGTTTGTGCAGCCAAGCGAAATGAAAACAAGAGGCTTGTGCAGCCAAGCATAATGTACATAGAACACCAACAATGAATTGAAAATGCAGAGATTGACATGTATAGAGGTCAACCGGCCAGGTGCTGCTTTTTAATCCACACGTATGTACGCAAGTGGTTAGGAAGTTGGTCACATTGCAATGAGCCAAACTTTGTTTACTTTTGTTGATACATGCTAGAAATCCGATAAAAAACATATCCTTTAAGAGGTGGATCAAGGATTGTTGGGGGAGGGGGGGTCTGAATGTTTTTTTGTACATTTACTCAAAATGTTGACTCCCAATGTTTCGTGGGGACAGACACACACTTTCTCAATGTTGGTGGTGTAATTATTTTGTTTTGTTTTTCCCGTACACGAAAAATAAGACCTTAACCCTTTGCGTACGGAAGATGCCATATGGCGTCAAAACGAAAAGTGCCACCAGGCGGGATGATGCCATTTGCCGCTGTTTGGGCAGTTTCAATCCATTGTTGGATTATTGTTTATGTTACGCTTGATTGCACAGCACATTGTGGCCTTTTCACTTGGCTGCCAGAACCGCTGCGACACCCCGACGTCTCCCGTAAAATATCGTGCTCAAGGGGTTAACAGGGATTTTGCTTGTGAAGTTTATGCACCTATCAATTGTAATGACGCACCTCAGACCCCCGGGGGACGTGCATCATGTCCAGTCAAATTGTGACAAATGGGGTGCATCAAGTACGACTTTAAAACGGGCCAACACATTTTAAATGCGTAGCTCACCAGCTAGCCATGCGGTGTATGTACGTGTACACGTACCAAGACAAGTGGCCGTACAATCAAAGGCTAGCTCACAGGGCGCATGAATTCCGCAGCACTACATACGACTGATTTTCGCTGGTTCCCCAATTCCACGGCCGAGCTTCTCGCACAAATCATAGCCACGTGCACCGTGTATGGTGGATGCACCAACGTTACGCTTGCGCTGTACATATAGGCTGGCTCTCCAACTTCGTTGCAGTAAATGAAAAGATGGCCTCACATTGGATATTGACGCATATTTCCCGGGGGTCTGAGGTGCGTCATTAACATTTTTAGGTGCATTACAAATTTAGGCGTATGCCCTTACAAGCACAAAAAAGGTTCGAACCCCAAACCCCCCCCCCCTCCCTGCCTTTTGTACAGACATGAAGGCCAAAAACAAATCTACATTTTGTAAGCCGCTTATTCAGATGTAATGTCACCTGTAGATGTTCTTTTAAACAAGAGGAATCTAACCAAAAGGAAGAAACGATAGCGGTATACTTTAAAGAATACATTTTTAGAACTTGTCTCAGTGGATTTCATTGCAGCCACAATGTTCTTTTTGGCACTTTTTGTAAAACAGGAAAATCAATCATAGCCATCTCATTGCTACATGTTTATCTTAATTGTGATATGACACTTTTCATGGTAGAGTACAACAAAAGATATATTTTGCAGATACAGCATCTGCAGTAACTAACTCTAAAATGAGAAATGTGGTTTTTAGCAAAACCAGAGGTACATGTATTAGCTCAACATTTCAGTCAACAGGTGACTGTCATCAAAAACAGGTCTATCTTACTGAGGTAATATACCTTGCGATTAAATGTGAGGTAACCAAGGGCAACAGCTGCAGCACAGCGAACCTCAGCATTTTCCGAGAAAAGATGATTGATAAGGATCTCAACGCTTCCAGAGGTAATCATAGCATCACTGATACCTGCACGGGTATGGGCTAGGCTTGCTATCAGGGTTCCTGGAAGACACAATGTGGAATAGCAATAACACAGCAACAACAAATTTAAACAATCCCAGTTTACAGCTCGTAAAAGGTTTACTCATGTCAAGAATCGTTTAACTTGGAGGCTTTCAAAAGTACAATTTAATTTTTTTTTTTTTTAAGAACAACTTCAAAGATATTGCATGATGTGTCTCATGTTTGTTCAAATGTTGTGCTGCAAGGGCATTAATTTTCATATCAGGTCAACATTTTGTAGAAAATATGTTGGCTAAGTGAATGACAATGTGCAGTGAGCTATGGGTATTTGGGTCATTCCATGAAGTTGAGACACAATGTGTCACATATTGGTAAACATTTTAAATTGGTATAAAAAAAAAATTGTTGCACCACAGGGGATTCTATACAATTATTTCAACATAGCTTAGATTCATTGTGACGTAATATTCATTGTGACGTAACAATGTGTCACATATTGGTAAACATTTTAAATTGGTATAAAAAAAAAAAATTGTTGCACCACAGGGGATTCTATACAATTATTTCAACATAGCTTAGATTCATTGTGACGTAATATTTAGTTTAGGGACACGGTGTCCTGGTCAACGGCAGCGGAACAGTGGAGGACAAGGGGGAATTTGGCTGAGGGGGCATTTTCCCCCCACTTTTTCCACTTGGGGGAAATGGCCCCCCACTATTGGCAGTTCCGCATAAAGAAAAACATGGAAAATGCCAGCAGCAGCCGGTCGTGGGACACCACCGTTACATCCGAGTCCATTTTGCCCCAGTTTTGATAAGGCAGTCAAATATATTGACTCTACTAGTTACTCACACAAAAGAAATGTAATTCAATTCACTTCATTTGATGAAAAGTAAGGAAGCTAGACATGCAGGCAGGATGTAACAAAATATAGCAGAGTGGGACACCATTACATCTTTAACCACAGATTTGTTAACCATATAACAGAAAAGATGTAAATGAGAAACTGAAAATATGATTTGTTGTTAAGTTACATGCGCAGTTTTGCAGCTCTCGTGTAAAAGAAAAAACAATAGATTCTGACCCCTAATTAACTTCTGAACCCTATTTGTAATTTCTAAGTTACATGTATGTCACAAAATTCCCCAATAATTTAGCCCCGGACACCATCACATTTGGTGACAAAACAAATATATCACACATAATGCCCTCATGTTTTGAAAGCCATGCTTTTACTCTCCAAGTTCATACTATAATCATCATTAAAGCCAGTTTGGTTTTTTAAAAGAAGAAAAACAATTACATAATCAAATTGTGTGTATGACCCATTTGTAAATATATAAGTACAATCTATTGTAGCCCACACCTTGAGTGGCCATCTTCATGACTTTGTGTTTTGCAAATTACATTTGCAGTAAATAGCACTGAAATGTCATAGCTACTGAAATGTCATAGTTTCTCCCAGGGCTGTAGTCGAGTCCCTGCAAGTCCAGTCACAAGTCCTTTCATAAAGCCAGTCACTAGATGAACAATGACAAAGGAATGCCTTTGTCAAAGCTCATTTGAATAGCTTGTGATTGGGATTAGGACTGGAGGGTTTGTGATGGACTTGCAGGGACTTGTGATGGACTGGACTACAGCCCTGGTTCCTCCCCCAATCTGTGGAATGGTCAACTGGTGAATACTTACTGGAACTCTAAAGCAGGTAAAGGTCTGCAGTGAACCCCCACATTGAGGATGAGGGAGGGGTGCTCTACGGTAAGTATTTGTTTGTAGTCCCTTCCGACATGACTGTGGGGGGGGGGGGGGGGGGGGGAGTGGTCTACTGCATTGTACCCATAGAGCCACTAATTATAATCTGGAGTGTCAGGGGTATTGGGGGGGGGGGGGGGGTAGTACCTCTGATGGGAGACATGTCTGGTCCCTCAGGTTTGTTTGTCCACCTCTGGGTCCCCTGGAACATAACTCTTACCTGTGGCTCCAAGTAGCTATAGCACACGCAGCAGCCACACCCCAGTAAACTGCTTCAACTGGCGGGCTAAACCAAGTATGTAGCTGATGGGTCTCAGTCCTATGGTGAATTCAGGGTTTGTCTATCTACCCATGTGAAGACTGGATTCAGTGGACTGTGCGGAGAAAACCACAGGCTGTCTAAACGGGAGGATGGCAGATTCAGCGTATTGCTGTGTGGCACTAGCAGGGCACAGTGAGACATGGAAGACACTGTTGGTCACCCACTGCATCCTGACCGATTTGTTCAATTCTCTCTTTACTATAATCCAAATCGCACGCAAGTTACAACTTCAGTCATTGTACCAAATTCCATCATCAGCCATTTTCAAGTCCTGCAGCAATGGAGGGGGGGGGGGGGGGGGGGGGGGGGGGGGTTATGCGGTATGTGCAGATACGCTGGCAGCCATAGTCACAAACGTGCATGTAGGCGGCTCAGGCCATATGTGACCCGCTCCAGAAAAAGGTGATATAAGTCGCGCTATGCATTTACGTGTAATGGCCCTTTCAACGTTAAGAGGGTGAAATTTTTCGTCAAAATTCATTTTTTGTTTTTTGTCTTTAATGACATCTTAAACATCTAGAGTTTCAGGTTTGGTGCACAACAATGTTGATTTCAGTGAATAAAGTGAAAAAATAACCTTTTTAGAGTGCATTGTTCCATTGCATTGTATTAGAACTAGCTATTTCAAAGCCTGTTTTTTCTGTTGTGCAATTTGAACTCCATAGAACTAATTAATATGCAAAAACGCGATATCTCCAGAACGGAAAGGGCTTTGGAGCTCTATCATGTACCAAATGAAAGCCTACATTGTGGGCTTTCCAAATATAAATAAAACTAATTTTTCATATTTTGCGACATAATATACCTTTTTCCGGAGCGGGTCACATATGTGACCCGCTCTGCAAAAAGGGCACATAAGTCGCTGTATGCTTTTACAAGTTATGGGCCGTTCAATGTGAAGAGGGTGAAAAATTCTTCAAACAAGTGATTTTGAAGGGAGGGAATTTTTTGCATCTTTGATACCTATATTATTTTATTTCATAACCAAAATCTTTGATTTCAGAGAATAAAGTTGGAAAAAGAATGTGTTTTTGTCGAGTGCTTCCATCTATTGCTTTGCTTTTTGTTTTCTTAAATGGCTTGTTTCTCCTTAAGTCATTTCAAGAAATTCCTGAAAACAAACATGCAAATTTCCAAATATCTCGTGATTGCAAAATGCTAGAGACCTCAGACATATACCATATGAAAGCTTATAAAATGGCCTTTCTAGCTATATATAAAACACTATTTTCAAATTTTGCAACATAAGTGCCCTTTTTGCAGAGCGGGTCACATATGGTCATTGACCAAAGCAGTGGTGGAACTTGGCAGCTACATGAACGACTGAGCAACTCTTTTTAGGAACGCACTGCTCACCTCCTTAGCCTGGGGAAAGAGCTAGAAAAGGTGCCCTAAACATTGCCTGCTTCATTTCACCCATGGCATGAAAACAAAAAGATGAATAAGGATGGCATCACTAATAAGGACTGTGACAGAGCATCTTCAGAGCCATTCCATTAACTAACAGCATCAAGCTGCAACTCTGTACAGAAAGCCCACCATCACTGTCGGCGGCCAGAGGCATGCAGTGGCTGACAAGTTCACCTACCTTGGCAGCAATCTGTCGCGTTTGGTCAATACTAATGAGGAGATCAATTTCTGAGTAGCCTGCGCAAGTGCTGCCTTCGGTAGGCTCTACAACAGCATGTGGGAAGGAAGAAGCATCAGCTTCAGACCAAACTGCAGGTGTACCATGCAGTTGTTTGCCTATGAGACTTGGATGGTACAGTCACCATGCAAAGCAACTGAACTCTTTCCACATGCGGTGCCTCAGGAAACTGCACCGCATCAAATGGCAGCTAAGGTTCCAGACACGGAGGGTCTTCAGTGGGCAAAAATGGTCAGCATTCACGCTATGCCGACAAGAGGTCACAGCTTTATAGGTGGGCGGGTCACAGCTTAGGTGGGCGGGTCACATCTGCTGCATGCCGAATAAGCGCCTCCCTAAGAGGCTGTTCTACAGCTGAAAGTTGGCACATGCTCCCACAAAGGTCAAAGGAAGTCTCCTGACAACGGGCAGAGTATACTTTCCGAAACGTTGAGTTTCCCCAGTTCTTTTCAGAACCTCACAAACTTACAAAAGAGAAACAATTTCACACGGTGTACTGCAAACCTTTACCTTTCTACTGTCACCATGCAAAACTCAAAATCTTGTCAAATGAAGTGCTACAAATACACGCTGAAAGGCCTCCTTGAAGTGCTGTGGCATCAGTCCTGCCAACTAGGAAGATGCTGCCCAAGACCAGGCCACCTGGTGTGGCCAAACTTACTCTGGGACAATGGCCTATGAAGACAACAGTCAGCGTGTCCATGCAGAAACGTCAGCAGCGCAAGGATAGAGATAGCACCACCACCATGCCCAGACAACTTGCGGTGATTTCTTGGCCCAACTGTAACAGAGCATGGACTTGCCTTGTTAGTCATCTCCACACTCACAACACTACTGGAAAATAATGACCTGAAGTAGTGGACTTCCTCACGAGTGACAAACGACAAGAACCACTACTAATGCAGACTATCACTGGCAGCAGGGTGTAGGTTGTAAGATGCTACTATGTAGAAAATATAGCAATTAAGCAATTTGGAAAAACACATTAAAAACTACATGAATATTGGATAGTTTAGTGAAAAATTTCTCATGGGGGGGGGGTGGGTTTTAGCGATTTTTAAAAACATTTTATGCTAAAACTTGCCCTAAATTCCAGTTTGGGATTAATAATCTTTCTAACATCTGTGGTGCCATTTTTTCGCAGCATGTATTTTACTCTTAGCAGCCATCCACAAAAGGAGTATTCCTCCTCCTGGATATTTCACTGGTTTGTTTTTGTCCCTACCCATAATTTTGTGTTGTGTTTTTCCCCCTTTTTTTTGGGGGGGGGGGGGGGTCATGGGGTAAATTGTCCCAACTGTACTATTTGAACAGCAAAACAGACATTAAACTGGAACCAACAGGGTCCGCTAACATGTGTTAGAGTAAAAGTCTGATGTTCTGGACTTTCTGCAGGGAGGTAAATTGGATTGAGAAAAACTGTGCTTGTCATGACTAGAAAGGTTTTAATGATTTTGGCAAATCTCTCATTCCAATTTAATCCACACCAATGCCATCATAGATTTAAGTCAAATTGAAATAACAAATGCAACTGTACATCTCTTGTGCAGCAGGCCACTTTTGGATAAACACAGTGCACAAGTCAAGGGGAAAACTGGTAACCAAACTGGAACCTGTTTTTTTCAGTAAAATTCACCTCATCATTAAGGGCACCAGTAAACTTAAATGATAAAAGTCCATCTCAAACAGTCGGAAAACAAATTCAGGCTTTTCCTGAAGAGAGTCCTGAGAACTCAGAAAAAACAACTACTGGCTTTCAGGCCTTGGTTGGTTCCAGAGAAAATTTCTAGAACCAAGTTGCTGGCAGAGATTGGTTTGTCAATTTCAATGCACTTCTACAGACTTCTGTAGACTTCTATAGTTAAGTCTGCTCAAGGGGGGGGGGGGGAGTTCTCTGCATTTTAAACTCGGAGAGGTAGGAACAATAATAAAGAACTAGAGTTCTATGTCTCTTCAAGAACAAAACATAGGGCTTTTCCATAATATTTTTTGTGATGTCACGTCAAATTTTGCATACTAGTGACAAATCTACCTACCCACCAAGTTTCATAATGATCGGACCTACCCTTATATGCTTTTAAAGAAATTATGCCTTTGATGACATCATTATGATGTGGCACATTTTTCACATTTATTTTAAAAATACATTGTATCTATGACCTAACAAACCTATTACAAATATAATTTCGAATTTAGCATGTTCTGTTGATAAGATATGACTTAAAGGTACAAAAACTTAAAAATCAATATAAAATCCTATGATGACGTCATCATGACGTCACATCAATCTATATTACATCCTTGACCTACCAACATACCTGGATTGAACCAAATCGGACCTTCGGTTCTCTAGATATTGAACCTTAACCCTAATAGTCCTGAATCCTCCAATTTTAATACAATTTTGCACACACTTTAGGGAGTTAGGGTTAAAGTATGCATCTTTAAGATGACGTCACATGACACATCACGACGGCACTTATCAAAGCAAACATTTGCGACGTGTCAAGATTGCCCTGTGTCAAGATTGGAGTCAATCTGATCAAAGACAGTGTAATATTTTGAGAGTAGAATGAAATTAGAAAAATTACAAAAATTCATAGAAAATCAACCGATGACGTCATACCCCAATGACGGCTCGTGGTCACCCATCTACCCGAGGCCCATCACTCAACCCTCCTCCTGCCACTACCGCCCACAGACTTGATCCAGCACGCACTTCGTCTTCTAGCCAGTTCCATCTCATGCCATTTCATCAAGTGAAAGATGTTCCTGTGTATACTGGACGTGAAGGTTCGAACATTGGCATTGCGACTGGATCCGCGACACTAAGTACCTCATTGAAAGTATATCAATGCCTTTGCCGATGCAATTTGGGACTATAGTCAGGTACCTTAGTGGAGCAGCGAGAAAGTTGGTCCTGAATCTGCCAGTCCAACATCAAACTCCAAGTCAAGCTTTTGCTGAACTAAGAGCCCAGTTTAGAGACATCTCGATGCTTGGTGACCCTCTGGCTGATTTCTACGAGAGGTTCAGGCTACCCAATGAATCACCTAGCATCTATGCAGTAGAACTTGAAGCCACACTTCAAACCGTGGAAGAAAGGATGAATGAAAATCGCCCCCTACCAAACAGAAATACCCTCAACAGACTGATAAGAGGGTCTTCGTTTGTCATCGCTGTGGCCAAGAAGGTCATATTGTAAGAGGATCCTGGAGACAACCTTTAAACTACCAGGGTCCCCGGTCGCAGGGCAGACCGTCAGACGGCCAGAATCTAGCCCAGTAGTCTCTCTTCAAAACCCTACAGCAAATCAACATTCATCCGGGTTTCGACAAGGAGAGCTAGATCACCAAGATCTCATTTGCCCTCAGAATGAAGACACTGTTGAGATAAACAGCGGATTCTTCATAGATTCTGGTTCTCAGACTTCCTCAATCACCGATGAGATGAGAAAGGAACATCCTAAACTGAGAGATCTTACACTGTCATCCACTGAGATACGTATAGAGGGAGCGAGTGGACACCAAGTAATCCCGATTACTTTGACTGTTCTTGGCATTACTTATGAAGATGTGCCATTCTTCGTCGTTCCAGCTGATAACCACCGGATACAGGTTCCAGTGTTAATTGGCACAAACGTAATCCAAGCTTCTAAGAACGACCAGCAATGAGTCAGATGTGAAGACTTCATGCAACATTTGTAAGATGAAAACATCGCATATACAGCTTATGTCAACACAGTAACCCCCAAGTCTAGTGAGAACCCCAGTAGGATGGGATATGCTAGGTATGTTGGCCAGAGCCCAGGAAAATTCCACCAGGTGAAGCAGTAGACATCATCTGTGAAGAGCCACCCAGCCCAACCGGTCAACTATACACCGCTATTGTTGAAGACCTGCCTAACAGTGCGTCGTGTTAAAGAGTTGCCCATTTAGTAGCTGACGTCTCCCAGAATCGCCGTGTACCAGTACGGGTGTGTAACATATCAGCGAGGCCCATCTTTCTACCAGGGAACTCTCAAGTGGCTCAGGTATCCCCGATCATCCAATTGGACGAACAGACATACTACCCTCAACATAGGTCAGCGTCTAAGACACTCAAAGTCTTTCTTCATACCCCGTTGCCGAATTGTCAACATCGACTGAGAACTGAAGGAAGTGTAACCAGCGGACACGTCCAGACGCATAAAGCTACAAAAGTCATATGTGAAGGAGTGCCGGCCTTAGACCTATCCGATGCAATACTAGAAGATGATGCCCAGAGGACACAGCTAAATAATCTCCTTCAGAAGTTTTCCCGATGTCTTTTTCAAGGATTCTCAAGATTTTGGGAGAACTTCGACAGTGAGACACAGCATTCCTCTCATCGACGAAACACCTTTCCGGCTCCCTTATCAACGCATTCCACCAGCACTGTACCAAGATGTAAAGGAGCAACTGGCAAAAATGGAAAAGTCAGACGTCATCCGACGCAGCTGTTCGCCCTATGCATCTCCAATAGTCATAGCCCATAAGAAAGACGGCTCCTTGAGATTGTGCATAGACTACAGGACTTAACAGTCCAACCGTCCGTGACGCCTTTCCATTGGAAATGCTTCTATCTTCAGTACCTTAGATTTAACTTCAGGCTATTGGCAAGTCGAGATGGAGGAGAAGGATAAACACAAGACGGCATTTACTACCCCCACTGGCCTGTTTAAGTGTAACAGAATTCCGTTTGGCTTACAGAATGCACCAGCGACCTTTCAGCGGTTGATGACTTTATGTTTAGGCGATCTGAATTATACCACTTGTCTTCTGTGCTTATTAGACGATGTGATTGTCTACTCATCCATGTCTGAAGAATACCTTGTACATCTTGAGAAAATCTTTTCCTGTCTACGTCAACATGTATTTTCCAAGTAAGAAACTGGCCACCGCCCACCTACCGAAAGGAACTCCTTCGCTTTCTTGGCTTTACAGGGTATTGTCGCCGGTTTATCAAGGGATATTCTAGCATCGCATCCCCACTGTACAAGCTCACATCAGACGATCCCAGACGGAGGAAGAAGGCAAAAGGGAAGAAGTCAGTACCAGCTCCACCCTACATATGGACAGATGAGTGTCAATAGGTTTTTGATGCACTGAAACACCACATGACGTCTGCACCAGTCCTAGGCAACGCCAACTACAACTTACCGTTTGTACTACAGACTGACGCATCTGGGACAGGACTTGGAGCTGTTCTCAGTCAAATTCAGGATGGCAGCGAGAGAATAATCGCCTAAGTGAGCAGAGGTCTTTCTTCATCTGAGTCGAGGTATCCAGCACATAAACTGGAATTCCTCACCCTAAAGTGGTCGATTACAGACAAGCTACGAGACTATCTCCTTGGAAGTAGACTCACCGTCCTGATAGACAACAATCCTCTGTTATACGTGACAACGTCAGCTATTAAAACTGGACGCCACTGGACAGCGTTGGGTAGCCACACTTTCCCAGTTCAACTTCGACATTAAGTACAAGCCTGGAAAAAATAACGCGGCTGCTGATGTGCTCTCTAGAAAGCCAGAGTCAAACGCCCCAAGAACGTCCATAGAATTCCAGAAAGAAGCCACAACGATGGTCACCCACCTGAATCGTGTCTGTATGCACATCCAACGGTAGCTCAGTGTCAGATGATGACAAAAGCCCAGACGCAGCCTACTAAGCCACCGAGTGTCAAATTTTTCACCATCCCTTCGAAGGTCCTGGCTATTTCCCAGCGCGACGATCCTTAAATTGGTCCAGCCATATTGTTCTTCTAGAGAGGTGAACGACCACCACAAGCAGAAAAATCCACACTGCCACCTGGCCGTACTCACTATCTCCGTCAATGGGACAAGCTCTGCATCCGGAACAACCTCCTCTACAGAGCAAAGAAATCATCAGATGGCGACGTCTCCTTCCAACTAATACTACCTCGCCAATATAGAAACACAGCTCTGACATTTCTACATAATGATCTTGTTCACATGGGCTTCGACCGCACGCTCAACATGGTCCGTGAGAGGTTCTTTTGGCCAAAGATGGCAGATGATGTAAAACGATGGGGTGAGACCTGTAAGCGGTGCTGTCTGCGCAAGACACCAGAGACAAAGACACGAGTTCCACTAGCTCGTCTCCATCAACACAACATAACCCATGGAGTTGATATGTATTGATCGATTTTCTGAAGCTCGAGAAATCCAAAGGCGGTCACAAGTACATACTTGTGATAACAGACCATTTTACCAAGTATGCCCTTGCCTACCCTACACACGACAGGAAGGCGGATACTGTGGCTAAGATTCTTTGGGAAGACATGATCCAGCATTATGGATTTTTGCTCCAAATCCACACCGACCAAGGACGGAACTTTGAGAGCACACTTATCCGAGAGCTCTGTAAGATTTCGGGAATCCAGAAAAGTCACACCACTCCATATCACCCCAAGGCAATCTCCAAACAGAGCGCTTCAACCATACCCTCTTGAACATGCTTGGTACTTTATAACAAGACCAAAAGAAAGACTGGAAGTCACATATTGGCACTATGGCACACGCGTATAATTCAACCAAACATAAATCCACTGGATATGCCCCATTCTTTCTGATGTTTGGGGGACATGCCAATCTTCCTGTCGATCTCATGTTCGGCCTAAAAGCAAATAACCAAGATGAGCTGATGTATGATGACTACGTCAAAAACTTCAGAGACCGTCTCCAGTACGCCTATAACACAGCTACTGATGTGGTCAAGAAAGCCAAAAGTAAACAAAAGAGTCTATGATAGAGGAACCAGGGAAGCACCTCTGAATATAGGCAACAGAGTATTGGTCCAGAACAAACACGTCATTGGCATGCAAAAACTGCGAGATAGATTGGAACCCTACCCCTACATCATGACGTCAAAAGTACTAGACATCCCAGTGTACAAAGTGTGCTCACTTGAGAATGGCAAGGAACATAGGAACCTCCTTACACCCTGCATGTTTCTCCCTCTTGATCGTACAACGGAAGACACAGAAGGAAAACCAAGACGGAAGGAAAGTGCAACAGAGGCAAAACTCGAATCTACACGAAAGAAAGAAAAAATCAACGAAGTGAAACCAAAATCAGCCCATGAAGAGACCAATGGTGAAGAGATGGACATTGCATTAATTTCTGTTGCAGTAGAAGTCTCCATAGACAATAGCGCCCACAAAATGCCAACTCTAACAAAATCTAGTATAGACACCGGTTTGCCTTCACAAGAACCGAACCCAGAAGTTGAGACTCCTAGTTCATGCCCATCTCCATCACCAGAGCCCATGGGCAACGACACATCCGCCTCCTCTCTGTCTATAAAACCTTCCAAACTGTGCCTTCCGGACGACAGTGATCATGCGAGACCTCGATGTGTTCGGAGGCCACCAGACAAATTTACCTACAAGTTTCTCCGTCAAACAAAACAACATCGTGCAGAAGGGTCTACTTCATATCAATCCAGACTTGAAGCAGGAAAGAAAATATGGCAGAAGTTGAGAAGCCCTGAGATATAATAATAATAATAAATAATAATTAAGGCATTTATATCCCGTTCTTACACAAGTGGTATCACAACGCTTTACATAAAAAAAAAAAAAAACAGAATTAATTAATAAGGTGCCTATAAAACAAATGACTGGAATAAGTGAGTTTTGAGTGATGTTTTGAATTAAGTAAGAGAACAGGCATGACAAATTTCATAAGGAAGACTGTTCCAAAGGTTTGGAGCAGCTGCATAAAAACCTTTGGCAGATGATCGGGTTATGGGTTTTGTTAAAATCCTGGTATCTAAACTAGAACGAAGTGGACGATTAGGCTTATATGGAACGATAAGTTCAGTGAGGTAAGATGGGGCACTGTCACTCATACATTTATAGGTAATGGTTAACAATTTGAAATCAATACGTTGATGAATTGGAAGCCAGTGAAGCTGTTGAAGGAGGGGTGAGACATGATCAAATTTGTTTGCCATAAAAATGTATTTTGCTGCCCTGTTTTGGAGACGTTGAAGTCGTTTTGTGTCTTTAATAGATAATCCTTGAAGGAGAGAGTTTCCGTAGTCAAGACGGGATGTAAAGATAAATGTAGTACACCATTTCAGGAAACTGGCCTAATACATCTATTAGTCAGTATAAGCGATTTAAAGTTAATGAAAATCAGGTTTGAATAACAGACATTGTTTTTACATTATTTTTTTCTATTGATTTAAATCATGATTTATTAATCAGTGATTTAAATCGAGTGATTTAAATCAAATAAGCCTGTTTCCAGCTAAACTATTTTTCCTTTAAATTATCTATTATTCCATAATTTTGATTTAGAACGTCCAATAATTGCTTTTCGAAAGAATATGTCCATATTTACCTATCGATTGCCTAAGGATGTCAATTAAGTAACTTGTAAATTATGTTTAAGACTATTTGCTTTTGTCAGACCTTGTCCGTCATTTTGTAATCTCGTTATGTTTTGTAAATGTCTTAATTAATTTGATTTCTTGTTAGACACTCCATTCCAGAGACACTGAACATGTATGTCTTCTTTCCTTCTCTGAATCTACAGAAATAAAACACCGGTGAAGACAGGATATTGCCGTTTTCCTTCGCCCATTTATTTCAGCCTCATTATTGAGTGTCACACATAGAAGCATTTTTTTCAAATTGTTTTTGCAGATAAATATTTTCCCACAGTTCCTGGATATATTTTGCCCCTGAAAAAAACACATTATCTCCCCCCAAGACAGCCTAAGAGAATGCCAACCCAAGATAGTCAAAGCCCTTGCCAAGCTTCCAAGAGTGTGCTTTGAGGTACCGTACCTGCTAAACTTCCTCCGGAAGGCCAACCCCCTTTGTTAGGTAATGGTGTTCATTAGTCAAAATAATCAATCCATGTCAATCTGCACTAAGAGAGACACCAGATACAGTGCACAAACATACAGACGTCAGCCCACTGTGCACAAAACATACAGCGCACAAAACATATGGATGTCATCAACCTATGGTCTAATTATTAATGGGTAAATGAAACATGACTAGCTATGGGGACCATGGGGTCATCTGGCATCAGGTCATGTAGGAACTTTAAAAATATCAAATTTCATTTTTTGACCCCATAGGGCGGTAGTTATTTAAATTTTAGCAAAAACCGACTGTCCAAAACAGTACACTCGTGCCCCACAGGGTTTTAGGTTCGAAACAATAAAATGCTATAAAATCTTATGATGACGTCATCATGATGCCACCTCAATTTTCATCTTCCACATATGCTGGCCTACCAACATACTAACTTTGATGGGAATCGGACCTACGGTTCTCTGGATATAGGCCCTTGAAATATGCACCTTTAAGATAACGTCATGTGACCATTGATGGTCATCATGATGTCACTCTTCGAGAGACGACTTTGCATTAGGGTCTATGTCTATGCTAACTTTGACTAAGATCCGAGGTTGTTTGATGACCAAAGTGATGACCTAAAATAAAAAGAAGAAAGAAAAACTAGAGGTCTATGTCTGTATTAGTTTATACAAAATCTTTTAGCTGCATATTAGGGGAAATATCGCTGAAATTCCTCAACCATTTTCGGCATGAGTAGTTTTTGTTGTTCTAGTCTTGTTATCCCGAGCAAAGTAACTCGTGTGCAGCCCCTCGATTTATTTTTATTTGTGCATGTATTTTTGACGACAATGCCGGGGTCTTCGTGTCTTCCAAAACATCGGCACACCTGCTTGGAAAGAGGGGAACAAATAGTCAATTATAATACACAAGTCTGATGCTGGCGATAATCTCAACAATAGAGCAAAGTCGCTGACTAAAAAAAAATACATGTACCATCAAAAAGGCCGGCAGTTCGGAACTCTGATTGGCACAAATTGGAGTAATAATGGACGACTCTCAATATGAGCCAGCCGTTCCGATCGCGGTTTGGCCGGTCTTTCGAGTTTTACATTGTTGATGTTCTAATAGCTGACCGATCAATGCTGCCTATCGTTTCGACCGCGGTTTGGCCAGCTTTTTCAGTTTACATTGATATTTAAATGAGCTAAACGAGTATTTGAATAGACCGTTCTGATCGTGCAAGAACGGAATATGCATGACTTCTAATTTACATACACCGTTCTGGTCGCATACTGTCGGTGTTGTCAAGGGCTCTTTTGTTAAGGAAGGATTAAAAAGGCTCGCTGACTCGAGCGAACTGAACGCGATGTGCACCTTTGTAACGTGACATCTAATGACGTCATCATTTCCATCTATAACAGGTCCCAATTTATGTGCATATTACATGTCAGCTACATTGAACCTATAGTTGTGGAGATATAGAACTTCAAATCATGCACATTTAACCCTAACAGTCCTGAATCCTCCAATTTCAATATGATTTTTCACACCTGCTAGGAGTTAGGGTTAATGTCATGTAAATTGTCACCTGATGACGTCATCATGACGTGACATAAATTCTATCTGCCTATAGAAGTGCATACAACATATCAGCCCCATTGAACCTATAGTTGTGGAGATATAGAACTTTAAATCATGCACCTTTAATGTTAAGTAACTTGACACCTGATGACATCTTCATGACGTCACATGAATTTCATCTACATTATAACAAATCCCGATCTACACAGGTACGAAGACAAAATCAAATTGGACATACATCTTCGTACCAGACATGCGCTCGCAGTCATCCGTACTGGAAGATAGGATATGGTGCCCTGTTCGAACACTCAAGTGGTACCTCAACAGGACCGAACTGATCCGGGGCAAGGCGACGAGCCTGTTTGTCACCTCCACCCCTCCATATGTCCAGCCTCACAGAGCACTATCACGCGCTGGATTGTGACTGCTATTCGGACGGCTTCAAAGACCTGGCCGGATACATCATCCGCCTGCTCTGACGTGCATGCTCACGACGTCAGAGCAGTGGCGACGTCATGGGCCTTCTTCAGAGGAGTTCAGATATCACCCAGGCAGCATGCTGGAAGTTCCGGATCGTGGCTACTGTGAGGCCCGAGTTGAACAGGTAAACAAAGAAGTCACCAATGTTGGTTATAGGTAAATTGACTGGATCAACCGATTTCCGTCCACACCATTTGTAGTAATGGCGTAGGCGGCTATTGTAGACTTTCTTCGTGGAAGGTCTACGACTGCGTGCCGCGAATACGGCAGCGTCCTGCGAAAGGCCCGCTGCTCGGAAGGAGCGTTGGACAATGTCCAGCACGTCAGGTGAAGATCTGCGGGTGCTGGGTGAATGAACCTCGAGCGAGGCTGAGACAGAATGTCTGGTCGAGGTGGAAGAATTAATGGTCGGTGGCACCAAGAGCCGGATCAACCAGGGGAACCAGGGTTGACGCAGCCAGAACGGGGCGACAAGGAGGATCCTGCATTGTTCCTGTTCTATTTTCGTCAGTACCCGAGGGATCAGGGATATCGGCGGAAAAGCGTACGCGAACATCCCTTCCCAGGGCATCGAGAGGGCGTCTACATGCCACGCCCTCGGATCTGGGTATCTGGTGCAATACACCGGCAGCTGGTTGTTGACCGCTGACGCAAACAGGTCTACATGAGGGCGGTCGATAAGCGTGAAGATCTGCGCGACCACCCAGGGATGTAGCCTCCACCCTTGGTCGGATTACTCCCCTGGAGAGGGCATCGGCTATCGAGTTGTCCGCTCCTGGGATGTGGAAGGCCGACAACGTGATGTTAGACCTTATGCACCAATGGAGTACTTCCCACGTCAGGAGGCAGAGCTGGGGTGACCGTGTGCCTCCCTCGTGGTTGAGGTATGCCACAACTGTGACATTGTCGCATTTGATTAGGACAGACCGATCCCGGATGTACGGTTGAAAATGTCTGAGGGCATTGAATACCGCCAGCATCTCCAAAACATTGATATGTAGGGATCGCTGGTCCGGAGTCCACTCTCCCGCGGCTTGGCGCGGGTAAAGCAGAGCTCCCCAACCCAAGCCCGAGGCGTCCGTTGTTACGGTTACCATCGGTTGTGGCTGCGGAAAGGTCACTCCGCGCATGAGGTTTGACGGATCGGACCACCACCACAGGTGTGGGCGTAGAAATACCGGAACCGGAACCATATGATGGATGAGGTGGTATTTCAGTCGGAAGTGAGCGAGGAGCTGGAGCTGGAGCGGGCGCATGTGGAGTCGGCAGTGAGGCACGAGGTCCACCATGCTTGCCATGAGGCCGAGCAGTTTCAGCCATGCTGCTGCTGGGGCCAATGTTACTGCGAGGAATAGATCGACGCACTGCTGCAGATTCTGAACTCGCCTGTCCGTCGCGAAAACCATGTTCGTTCTGAGGTTCATTACAGCCCCTAAGAACGTTGGGAGTTGTGTAGGAATTAGGTGTGATTTTCTTCTGTTTATCAGAAACCCAAGACGTGTGGCTAACTGTACGGTTGAGGCGAGCGCTTGGCTGGTTTCGTGCCGTGAACGGCCCACTATCAGCCAGTCGTCCAAATACATGAAGATTGAAATGCCGCTCTTGTGGAGGGCTGCTCCCACCGACTTCACAATCCTCGTGAAAACCCGAGGAGATGTTGACAGTCCGAATGGGAGAGCCGTAAATTTGTAAGTCACGTTTCGGTAACGGAATCGGAGGAACCGATAGTGACTCGGAAGAATGGAACACATGAAGATATGTGTCCTGAAGGTCGAGTGTAGCCGCCCATGCTTGGGCCGGAATTGAACCGAGGACCACCCGGAGCGTGTCCATACGGAACCGTTCGGGGCGGATGAAGCTGTTTAGGGCTTCAGGTTGAGAATAGGCCGCCATGTTCCCGTGTCTGTTTTTGGTGTGAGAAAAAAAGGACGATAGGAAACCAGGTGACCTCCCCGACCGCGGAACCACGTGTATCGCTTTGTTCCGGAGGAAAGACTGGATTTCCGACTCTAGCGCCAGGTGTTTGGCGGGGTCAGATGGAGTTACGAATTACCGTGTCCGACGGGGGGGGGGGGGGGGGGGGGGGGGTGCTCATGAATTCCAAGGCGTACCCATGCTTGATTGTCTTGAGCACCCACCGGTCGGAGACGACCTGGGACCAGGGCCCTACGAAGGCTTGGAGGCAGCCACCGACGGGCCCGGCTGTGGGGGGCCACCAGGGTGTGGGTGCGTCACTTGCGCCACCCCCCGGAAAACCAGGGGGCCGGCGGCTTAAAGGTCTGGCCACTCGGTCGGAAGGATTGGCCTCGGCGGGGACCTGTATATGGAGGGCGTGCCGAAGATTGAGCTATTGACGCGGAAAATGCCCGCGGGTTCTGCCCTGTGGAAGCCTGGAGCGTCCCGCTGGGGCCCGGGGGGTCGACTTGGCCTTTGGTTTGGGCTGTTCTGTCGATTTCTGGGCAGGCTTGCAAAGATTTATCTTATCGGTAGCCTCTATTCGCTTCGCTTCGGCCTCCATGGAGTCCTGGAACTTATCGGCGAATAAATCTGGGCCAAATAACTGTAAAGCCTCCATCTGCTTCCTGGCCCCTTCCGAGGGGAGGTACAGGGAATCGAGGATATTGGCCTGACGGACGGATGTTGCCATCACCGAAATACGAGCGAACTGCTCCAAAGTCAGGCGGAGGGTTTCGTCAAGGCAGCGGAAGGCTGCGGAGAGCATGTCCGCAGGAACGGTAGTCCCGTCCTCACAGCCTCTGACCAGGTACTCCGACAGCAGTAGGAGGATTGAGGTCGAGCGCATTCCAAATCTGGAGGCCCAGTCTGTCTTCCTCAAAGTGTCCTCGATCTTATTTCTAGTACGATCGGTAAATAGGGCACGTGTCGAACCCGACCCACTACCATCAGCGGCCAGCTTGTCTCTGGCGGAGTCAGGGACTGTTGGTACCGTAAAATAGTCGTCAAAGTCCTTCGACGGGAAACGGAAATACCCGTTGGTACGTTTGTCGAAGGACTGCCACGTTTTGCGATCCGCTACGGCCTGGATATGTTTGATGCAAAACTGGTCCAGGGGCAGGATCAGGAAGGGCGTCGAGCATCCCGCAGGGATATCCGATGCGGTATACGCTGCTTGAACGATTGCTGGGCCGAGGGTTTGGGTTCCTCAGTGGAATTGTCCGGAAGACCCAAAACCCGGATCATGTCGCGTTGAACCAGATGCAACTGTGTCTCGATGGGGGAGAGATGATGTGTGTCAAGCATGTCACCCTCTGCATCAGACAACCCCTGGTCCGAACCCGTGGCCTCCGTAGCTGGTGTCCGCTCACGGTGAAGGGGCACAGCCGGCACTGAATCCTCATCCGACCCCGAGAAAACTGCTAAAGGGTGGATGGAAATGGCCGGAGGTGAGGCCGGGGCACGACCCAAAGCCTGGGGGAGATGTTGTTGGTCACGATGAACCCATCCCTGGACGTCCCGAGTCGGCGGAGCGACACCGGGGGCGACACTGGGACCGAGTTGACCAAAGTGTGGAGCCGGCTGACCCATCTGGGGGGCAAGCAGGCCCGCGCTCGGGGTGAGTTGGCCCGCAATGGGGGCGAACTGTCCCGTGTCCGGGGCGAGTTGGTCAGCGTGTGGGGCGAGTTGGCTCACTGGCGCGAACCCCGTAGTTGACAAGGTCGACAGGGATGCGGTGAACGCCTGGAAAGCCTGTAAGAGATCCGCATTGGAAACAGACTCCGCATGTTTGCGGTGTTTCCGGGAGCGGTCTGAGGACGATGGTGAGTCCGAGGAACGGCGACGCTTCTTACGCGATTTCTCTTTCTTGGCTGGGCGACCCCACAAAACCTCAGTATCCGAGGGCTCGGTGGAGGGCGGGATCGCTGGAATTCCGGAGCATCGGAGTAAGTCCGAGGCAGAGGAAAAACTCGCAATGGGGATGCGTGGGTCCCCCACCGAACGGCCAGGGGCTAACAGCCCGGGCGGATCGGTGATGGTGCTGCCCGCCAAGGTGGCACCGCTACCCTGGGTCCCGTGGTCATATGCCAG
The DNA here is from genome assembly GCA_037893225.1 of Hippasteria phrygiana. Taxonomy (NCBI): domain Eukaryota; kingdom Metazoa; phylum Echinodermata; class Asteroidea; order Valvatida; family Goniasteridae; genus Hippasteria; species Hippasteria phrygiana. The sequence goes on along the minus strand of JAZGUH010000558.1, from coordinate 70,750 downwards.
TGACCCATGGGTAGAGGCGGGCAGATTGGTCACGCCGAGCGTGGCCGTAGCCTCGGCCACACTGCCTGGGATCGGGGGGTGGCCGGAGGCAAAGGAAGGCAAATCGGCGGGGAGGGTGTCCCGCTTGCCTTTGAAGCTTTGGACCGTGGTGCGCGATTTTTGGCAACTCTTACCGGTCAGCTTCTTAGTCGGCTGGTTTTCCCTGTTATCCGCGGCCGGGGGAACGGGCTGAATATAGCCCGATCCCCGGCCTATGGGGAGGCCACTGCCGGGCAGCGGAGTGAAGTCCGTGTAAGGGGGAGGGTGGCCCCAACAGATTCACGGTCGGAGGCAAGGCCATGGGAGGAGGGTGTCTCCCTGGGCTCGCCCCCCAGAGGTGCGGTCAGTCCCGTGGAACCCACGTCCACGGGTACCGTCCCGCACCGAGCCGACTTACGCTTCACATTTTTCTCCCGTGAAGCCATGTCTATCTAAATAACATACTTAACACAAGAATACAAACTCTACAATCTTTATTCAAGAATACTTAGCAAATGTACGGCAGACGTAGACATAAAATGAGTGTATAACGCCACTGAAAAAATTTCACGTCATACGCTGATCAGCGCTAAGAGAAAAGAGGAAGCTAACATGGCGGGTGTACCGCGGGGCATGGTGGGAAGGCTATTGTGTAAAATCTTAGCGAGTGTATTGCGCCCTCTAGGGAAATATGCATTGGTAGTGGCTCTACGGGTAAGATGAGCGCTGTAGACTTAACTGTTACAAGCGTCACAGCGCCAAATGACGACGCGTGGCAACCAGCACGCCCTGAAAAAACTGGCCCAAAACATTGGGCTGAGGTGGCAGACTTGAAGGTGACATCAAATCTGCCACCGGGTAGAGGTTGTAAGGCCTCGAAGTGGGCTTTGGGGATGACCCCGACCTCTCGGTGGACCTTGAAAATGTCACTAGGCACCTCTTTGCCATAGACCTTCAGATTTTTTCAGATATGATGGGGTCCGCAAAAGTGACTAAATAAATATTTATGACATAGCATGAAAACTACTGCTGTCATCATGACGTCATTGTTCTCGGACCATCTATAGACGTGTTTCCATTGGACTTATTTTTGTCAATCTACATGTACTGCGACTTTTCTTTAGAATGACAAAATTAAGTCAAATGGGGACGCGCAGTAAAATAACATCCCTGTCAACTTACCGCGACCTTGATGTAAAACAACCAGGCCGAAAGCGGTCGCGGAAGATATCCGTGCGGCCGTGGAAAGTCATCAGGGACGATAAAAAATCCAATGGAAACAGCCCCTCCATGTAGAACTACCGCGACCACGCGGAAATTTGTGTAAACAATGCAACTTCCTGTATCATGTCAATACACAGCGATTATCGCTAGCGTGTATGCGAAAATGGTGGTATGGTTCTATATCTCCTTGTATTTACCTGTGGTTACATGTACATGTGTACAGTGCAGTTGCGCTAGTTTGCAGTGGAGAGAACTGACCGACGTTCGGCCATGTTTGTGTATGCCAGAGCTACGTTTTTCGTCTGTTCGCTGCTTGAAACATGGCAGATTTGAGCGATTTTGTGAGAGGTTTAATTGGGTTAGATGTCAGTGAAAACGTTGGGAAAGGCAGAGAAGAATTTCGAGCAGAACTGCCTAAATATGGAGGCCCACACACGGGAGATACACCATGCCTTCGAAACCCTCCTGGTGTTCGCGAGACCCCCAGATTGTGATCAGCACACCAGTTTTTGCGTGGCCCCAGCAGTTCTTCTTTCTCTTGGAACTACAACCAGTTGGGTCGGCTTTTGTTTTTTTTGAGGAGGCCTTGGAACTCGGCGGTACATTTGGCGATGATGCCATATTTTCTACTTTTTGTGTTGAAGCATGGAGGAAGGATTCTTTCCTCCATGGTTGAAGCATGCGCGTCAGTTTCTGTACATGTATATAGTAGCTGACTATACACTGCAATTTAGTGCGAAAAAAATCACGCTAGGTCACCACGTCTATCCCGTTTAGATCAAAGGTAATTGTGCACAGGTGAATTTCCAATGGAAAACCGGCTTATGTTATGTATATGGTCTTTGTTTTGGACTAGGTATAATAAGTATGCAAACTTTTAAAATAACCAAAGTCCTCGGTAGAAAAACTATGCACAAAAGCTATGGGAATTTGGGGAGAAAAACACATTCGGCGTGGCACATTCCCCCTATAAAGAATCGTCACCCCCAAACTGTAAATTTCGCAAACGCAGAAAATAATAGTATTATAAAATACTGTGATCACTCCCCTATGCAGAGAGCCCCGACTATGCCACTGATGTGGTCAAAGCATTGTCTTGTAGAAGCCTGCTCCAGTATGCGTGGGAGCTCCTGCGCATGCTTGCCACACAAAACTATGCCCTAGGTATCGATTGTTATCAAGTGAATACGATCATGATCAGGGTGGAAGAGTAGTACAGTAGATTAGAGTGTTACATGTACATTGTATATACAGTGCATTACTGAGCACACTGCTAAATTGATATATTCTAGGAATGGAAGTTTCAAAACAATACAATAATAGTTTAGATTTCCTGGAACCCACCCACCCACCCTTCCTCTCAATGCAAAATCATTAGCCGCGTCGCATCGCAGATGGGGCTTTATAAGCGCTTAGCGTTGTTCTTCCTTCTTCTTCGCGACACGGCTCTACAGAAGAGGACGCTACAACATTTTACGGCTCAACAGAAGAGGGCACTACAACATTTCACGGCAGTTTGAAAACTAGCTCTAAAAATAACATGCTATTCTGTTGATTTACATGTCTAATTAGCACTTCAGGGTGTTGAACAGGGAAGGGAAATATCCACTTTAAAGAGATGTGTTGAGAATCAGACTGGTCTTGCCTCGATCAACATTTGGTTAGTTACAAACGAGAGGTGTTCAGGCTCGGGTGTTTTCAATGTATGTTTTAAAGTAAAAATTTATCAATATTTTAAATAAAAAAGGATATACTTTCGCTTAAGATTAGGTTTTTGTAAATTTTTGTTTCAAAAGTTGGGTTAAATAAAACAAAATTAAACAATTAAAAATATCATTTCAAATCACAATAACTCACTTAAAATAAACATAACACAAATTTAATATTCTTTTGCATTTATGTTAAAGAGCAAGTGTATAATCACAAAAAGGTCATAAATTTCAAATTAATATCCTTGTTAAAAATTGGAATAAGTTATGTGCAAAATTACAACACATCACATAATGAATGTGAATTTTCTAACATTTAGAATTCAATATACGGACGGATTTCACATTATCCCTTTCCTTACCACATTGTATATTATTAGTTTATCTTCCCCCATTACCACATTCTTTGTTCAGTCAAGCATAACACCACTTACACTGCTGACTGCTTGTTGAATGGTTGTATTTTCAACCAAAGATTTCACCCTCAAGAATTGATTGAAATATCTGTAAATTTTGTTCCATAATAATGTCTCTTTCATATGATGTAAAAATGAAAATCATAACTGCTAAAATAGCAAAGTTACGGCTGCTTTCTCTTCTGGCCCACTTTATCAAACAGGAAGGTTGTTTGTCAATGAACAAGTGGCACTCATAAACACACAACTCATAACACACATAACTGTATAGGTAAACTTCTGATACAGTTTTCTAAAAATATTGTAAGAGTGACACATGAGGGTGCAGACCAGTATGGGCTAAAAATTGCCTACGCCGGCCAAATCATGATTTGCGAGCCCTCAAATTCTCTGCTGTTAGAGCATTTTGTGGGCCATGAACTTGTGGGTTTGCAATTTAAGAGAATGTTGGAAGTGGTGCACAGGACTGCCAGCTTGTATTACTGTGAAATTTGGATGAAATTGGGCCCTAAAAGTGCTCTTGCAATGGAGCGTAGGCATCATTTTTCAAGCTGGCAATGGGCTACGGGACTACTTTTAGGGGATCATCTTTGGAGGGAAATTTCTCCCAAAAGTCATTGGTTAATCCCCCCCCCCAAAAAAAAAAGAACAACAGAAACTGAAAATAATGAAATAAGCTTTAATTTGATATGTGTCTCAAACACATTGGAGAGTCCTAAGTATTTTTCCTGCATTTTGGAAGTTAGCGTATTTATCATTGGGGTCTATGGAAGTCGATTTACTAGTGTGCAACATGAATTTGATAGCTCCATTGACAAGATCCGAACAAGCACGTTCTGTTGGTATAAAGATCATGTGTGGACAGTAACAAACAAGCAGGACAGTTCATTAAAACACGGTGAATATACATGTGGGTCATTCCACCAGGTTAGGACACAGTGTGTTATATGACCATAAAACCATCATTACATTTAATTCAGTTATTTCATATGACATCTGTCTTTGGGAGTGAGATTATTTGAGAAAGTTTTCAATCATGTACATTTGTATATGATTGATTGATTGATTTGGTTTATTGCTATTTATATATACAAAAGCATACAATAGAAAATTGCCTTGATTCTCGTGCTCAAAACATTAGACACATTAATAAATGTTAAAGATTTAAAAAATACAGTTTATGTATGTTTAAAGCATTAAATAGCCACTTAAATTTAAAATTAATTTCAAAATGATTCAAAATGATTAAAGTTGAAAAGTTTACAAAGAAACTGGCAGGAGCGGGATTCGAACCTGAGACCCCCGGGTTACCGTACCGGCGCTCTACCAACTGAGCTATCATGCCCTATGTTGGCGGTCTCCCAAGTTGTCAGTATCTTTGTTCGGGTGGGCGCTAGTCAGAAGTCATAAACCCAGAATGCCGTATATAGCCAGGGATCACACCCAATTTTACGATACTACCTGGGAAGCGACATTGTGGGGATCACTCAATGAGGATACGACTTTTTAACTTGCAATTAACAACCCACAAGGGAAACTGACTAGGTAAAGTTGAATACATTTTCAAAGTGAACAAAGAAACTGGCAGGAGCGAGATTCGAACCTGAGACCTCCGGGTTACCGTACCGGCGCTCTACCAACTGAGCTATCTTGCCCTATGTTGGCGGTCTCCCGGATTGTTAATTGTAAGTTAAAAAGTCGTATCCTCATTGAGTGATCCCCACAATGTCGCTTCCCAGGTAGTATCGTAAAATTGGGTGTGATCTCTGGCTATATACGGCATTCTGGGTTTATGACTTCTGACTAGCGCCCACCCGAACAGTAACCCGGAGGTCTCAGGTTCGAATCCCGCTCCTGCCAGTTTCTTTGTTCACTTTGAAAATTTATTCAAATTTACCTAGTCAGTTTCCAAAGTTTAAAAGTGTTAAAAACAAAATTAAACAATTAAACAAGATCTCATTGTTTACACTGAGAAGTTACTTGAATTCAGTCCCCTGATTGCAGTAGGATAAACGCTTCTCCTGAATCTTTCTGTATTGCACTTAATTACTCTGTAGCGCTTCCCTGATCTCAACATATCAAAAAACTCATTTGCCGGATGAAATTCATCATTGATAATAGCACTAGTTTTCTTCTTTAATCTGGTGCTATAAATTTCTGAAACTGACGGGAGATCTCTACCAACAATACGCGTCGCCGATCTAACGACTCTCTCCAGTGCCCGCCGATTAGCCATAGTCGTACTTCCATACCACACAGTAATAGACTGTTAACACACTTTTCACCACTGCACGATAAAACTTGACCAACAAATCGCTAGATAATGGGAAGCCCTTAAGACGTCGAAGGTAAAACATCCGTTGTTGTGCTTTCCTAATGCAATGTTCAACATTGGCATTCCAACTAATAGGTTATTTGATAAATGGATACCAAGAAATTTAAAGTAGTCTACAATTTCTACGTCGTGCCCATTGATAACAAGAGGAGAAATTTAATTTTGACTTGAACGAAAATTTACAATAATCTCCTTAGTCTTTGTAACATTGAGGTTTAAATTGTTATCAGAGCACCACTGCGTTAAATGCTGAATTTGATTGTGATCATTATGATCATCATTACCTTTAATCAGCCGAACAACAGTCGTGTTGTCGGCATATTTGACAATTATACAATCGTCAAATGAAGTAACACATTCGTAAGTGTACAATGAATACAACAACGGTGATAGCACACACCCTTGAGGGGTACCAGTATTCATGACAACTGAGCTAGAAACCAAGGATTTCACTCTAACTACTTGACTGCGTTCAGTAAGAAAATCATAAATGCAGCTGCAGATGGATGGGTTAATGCCAAGAGCAGTAAGATTATAATACAATTTAGATGGAGATATTGTATTAAATGCAGAACTGAAATCAATAAAGAGAAGTCTGGCATATGTTGAGGATCTATTGTCTAAATGCTTAAGAACACAGTGTAATACAAGCGATACTGTTTCATCAATAGACCGGTTGGCACGATATGCAAATTGTAAAGGATCCAATGATTTCGGAAGTTCAGACTTAAGATAATCCAAAAGTATACACTCCATTGATTTCATTACTTGAGACGAGAGCGCAACTGGCCGATAGTCATTTAAACTAGAAACAGGACACTTTTTAGGTACTGGAACTACAATTGATTTCTTAAAAACCTGTGGAATCTGACACAATTTTAAGGACCAATTAAATATTGATGTAAAAATGAACGAAAGTTCATCAGCACACAGTCTCAGCAGACAGGTTGAAATTCCATCAGGGCCTGGTGCTTTCCGTACATTCAACCGTGAAAAAAACATGACGGGTGTCTATTACAGTAATCTCAAACGGGGAGAACCAACATCCCTAGAAATACGTATTTTGTCGTCCCGCTCAAACCGACTATAAAATTGATTGAGTTGCTCTGGGAGATTTACATCATCGGTATTGATTGAAGTAGATTTTGACTTGTATGGGACGACAGTCCTAACGCTTTCCCAAAGATCTCTGCTGCCATTGTTGCCTGAAAGATTCTTTTCCAGTTTATTCCTGTATGACCGTTTGGCTGACTTGATCCCACGATGGAAGCCATCTTTAGCCTTTTTATACTTTTAAGCATCGCCAGACTATAAAGGCCCCTATTTTCACATTCAACAGCTTACGCAATGAGTGATCAAACCAAGATTTGTTGTTTGGATAAAATTTCACGACTCTCGTAGGAATGCAGATGTTCTCACAAAATGTAAGGTAATCAAGGACAACCTCCGTGTAGAAACATGTTCCAGTCGGTACATGTATAGCATCCCCGTAGACGCTCAATTGCTGGCTTGGACCATTGTGGCACAGCACGCACAACAGGTTTTTGACGTTTCAATTGTTGGCGGTACTTGGGAACAAGAAGCACCATACAATGGTCAGATTCACCGAGTGGTGCATGACACAAGGAATGGTACGCTTCCTTGATCGGGGTGTAACAATGATCCAGGGTTTTCCTGTTCCTTGTATGACAGTTACCATGTTGAAAGAACTTGGGCATTCCGTTCTTATAGTTAACATGGTTAAAATCACCTGCTCTAATAGAAATAGAACCAGGATTGCAGTTCTCATTCTTGTTAACAATATCAGAAAGTTGACAGATTGCATCGTCTTCTTTGGCCTCTGGCGGAATATACACAACAGTCAAAATTAACGACTGAAACTCCCGTGGCAAGTAGTGAGGCCGGCATCGTATGGATAAAGTTTCCAAATCGGGGGTGCACGATCTAGAGATTTCCCTCGCGTCCGAACACCATTGATTATTAACAAAGAAGCACACACCTCCACCCTTCCTTTTATCAACCTCCTTGAATAATCTGTCCGATCTGAATAATGTGAATCCTTGTGGTGTCATATCGGCATCCGGGATACTGTCAGCAAGCCAGGTTTCTGTTATGAAATAAGCACAGCAGTCCATAAAATCCCTCCTAGTTCTAATTTGGCAATTAAGTTCGTCCATTTTATTGCGAAGAGAGCGAACATTGGCAAGAATTATGCTGGGTAAAGGAGGGCGAGCTGTGCATTTCCGCAGTCTGGCAAGTACTCCCCCACGCTTACCCCGCTTCCGCCCTTGGCCGGATGGACTACCACCACTACACCTGCCAGTTGTAGATCATTAATAAAATCCAAACGTGAAAGAACAGTTTTGTCAATCTCACCTCTCACAGATCGTAGTAGAAGTACTTCTTCACGTTTGTAGGTAAAAATCGAGTTGGTAAAACCACATAAAACACAACACACAAGCAAAATAATCAGAGCATGAGAAAACACGTCGTCATTCAATGGCGCCATTTTCCAACCCATGATAAAAAGTGTGTTTTTTTAAATGTAAAATAGACGTAACATGGACACCGTGTCCAATATTTAAATTTTTGTGTTTTTTCAACACTTTAATAAATAAATATGAGAAATTCATTATGTACAATAATTTGAAGACACACTACCCTTACAAAAATGTCCCATGGGATCCCCATGGGTTTTCCATGGGACCCCATGGGAAACCCATGGGGACTTTGAGCATGCGTTAAGTGACTATACAGTAGGCCAAGAACATCTAACACAGAAAACACAAGCTTTCCTATGGATTGCACGAACATTTCAAGACTATTAAAGTCTCAAAATTAAACATATTGTACCAATTAGTATCTGTACATTTCCGACACAAATGGATAGTTATTTTCCAAGATTTTGCTGTTATTAGTGGGGTATTAAAGTAAAATCTTTCCAAAATGAGGGGTCAATGGTCATGATAGGTTAACCCATGGTGGAGGAAGGAAAATGCTAAGTTATGGATTTTTGTTGATTTAAATGTGGTCATTTTGGAGGACAATTTTATTCGAATTTGTCTCAATGTCTCATATCTTGTATTTTCTGCTCTTTTCTTTAACATACAGTGGTGTACATGTACTTCATTTAAAGAGGAGCATGAAGGAGTTGCAGCTGATTATCTACAACTGGGGGATGCCATGCTTGGAACTGACTAGCTACCGAGCTTCGTTGTTGGGCGGATCAACAAGAGGAGTTTGAAAGAGATGAATTTCATTGTTTGTCACAAATATGTAGGGCCTATTACAATCTTATAGGAGTGTATGGAAAAATCAGAAATTACACTTGGTAAATCTTGTGAATAAAAATCCAAAATATATTTCTGTCTGAGGTGCCTACAGAAATTCCCAGCATTATTATGTACATGTATATGGGAACAGCCTAAGAAACTAATTATTGACCACAATTCTGATGTTTTCCCAAAGAGTATAATTTAAAATGTTGTTGCTGAAATTGTGATAGTAATCATGTTATTTTGTTATGCTGCAGTTAGATAACTTTTGAAGAAAAAACATGGGGGCACATAGGCCTAGGAAACTACCCATGGGATTCATGGGAAACTACCCATGGGATTCATGGAAAACTACCCATGGGATTCATGGAAAACTACCCACGGGGGGCATGGAAAACTACCTACGGGGGGCATGGGAAACTACCCACGGGGGGCATGGGAAACTACCTACGGGGGGGGGGGGGGGGGGGGGGGATGGGAAACTACCTACGGGGGGGGGGGGGGGGGGGGGGGATGGGAAACTACCCACGGGGGGGCATGGGAAATTACCCATGCGGGGCATCGGAAATTACCCACGCGGGGCATGGGAAATTACCCACGGCAGTCAGTGTCCAAATATAGCAGAAACAGCAAGAATTTGAAGAATCGGTGCAGATGTAACATGGACACCATGATAGACCATGACCATACATATATTTCTGTTGTTGTGCTGCATTTGGATGTTGAATATCATAACAAATGTTTTTTGTGTTGCAGTTTGTGTTTTGTAATTAGTATACAGAGTGAGTTTGCATAATTATTTATATAAATGTTGAAAATGTTACAAAAAGGAAATGTGCATTTTCATGTCACACCATGTCAGTACTAAATGTTACGTCCAGACTGCCTTAATTTTTCGTCATTAAATAAATAATTGTGCAACTTACTATATGTACTAACTAAAAGCCACTCAATGCTACAAGAAAACACTTTTTGTTATGGTTGCCAGTGTCCAAATAGCTCAGAAACAGCAAGAACAAAAAGAAAACCATGCATGTGTGGATGTAACAGTGGACACAGTGTCCATGTTACTTCCACACTCATGTCTGTTCTTGCTGTCTCTGCTATATTTGGACACTGACTACCATAAAAATGGTGTTCTTGTGTTGCATAGTACATCTTTTAATTAGTACACATGGTAAATTTCCCATATTTATATTTAAAGTCTTGAAAAAACACAAAAATTGAAATGTGGACGTGTCCATGTTACGTCAAACTGGTTACGTCAAACTGACACATTTTTAAATTATATTTTTGGTAAAATATAATTTACATGATTTAAAACTTTATAAAATATTGGCCACCCAAAGACTGATGTTACATAAAATAACTAAATCAAATGTAATAGTACTTTTAAAGATATGGATAAATGTCACACACTGTGTCCCAACCTGGTGGAATGACCCATGTATCTGTTGTTTGGATACTCTGGTGTGTGGTTTCCTTGTCAAATAAACTCAACATTGGTAAGAAACAGGGGTGCTGTGGTTAGTCGAGTTAACTCGCCATTGGTAAGGAAAGGGTTAACCCCGTCTGTGCATTTTTGGTTGGAAGTGAGGCTCTCAGTGCTAAACAAAATGCTGTTCAACAAATTAATTCATGCATGAATGAGAATCACAGCACACAGTCAACATGGCCAAGCGTTACTTGTTCATCAAAACAAAAAATCAGCCAAATTCACCATTACAATATATACGCATGGACTAGCCATCGTACTGAAAAGTTCAGATGATGTAAATAGTGTGTAATACGTTTGTTTTGGTGAACATAATCCCTTCTCAAATGGTCTAAACAGGCAAGTGTTTGTGGACAAACACAGGGCTGTTTCGAATTTTTTTATTGTTAGTTTGGATGTCAAATGTGTATGCAATATTTAAAGTTGTTTGTTAGTTAACAATGACGGAGGGATGAAGATGTTGTTATTGGATGTGTGAAGGATTGGTTTAAAAAAAGGAATCGTGTACAAATGCTATGGGAAATAGCCTAGCGAATGCCCCTTTAAGATGACATCACATAACATGTAATGACTTCATCATAACGTCATGTCAATTTTCATCTATGACACCGGGTGGCATACCTAAATGGTGTGTTTCAACTGAATCGGACTTGTACATTTGTAGATATATGGCTTCGAAAAATGCCCCTTTAAGATGACGTCACGTGACATGTGATGACGTCATCATGACGTAAAAGTTAGGCACACATTCTGAGCAGTTGGGGTAAGTGTCTGCCAAGTTTAAAAGTAGCCAAACTGGCCGGTAAGAAAGAAAACGTTTACAAATGCTCTGGGCAATAATCTAGCGAGTGCCCCTTTAAGATGACACTACGTGACATGTTATGACTTGATCATAACGTCATGTCAATGTTCATCTATAACACCCGGTGGCATACCTAGATATTACGTTCCAACTTAATCGGACTTGTACTTTTGTAGATATATGGCTTCGAAAAATGCTCCTTCAAGATGACGTCACGTGACATGTGATGACGTCATCATGACGTAAAGGTTCGGCACACATTGTGAGCAGTTGGAGTAAGTGTCTGCTGAGTTTAAAAGTAGCCAAAGTGGCCGGTAAGAAAGAAAAAGTTTACAAATGCTATGGGCAATATTCTAGCGACTTGAAAAAAGATTTTTTTTTATGACGTCATCATGACGTCACACAATTTTCGCTTTTTAGGGCATATCTTTGAGACATACCAAAGCTATAACAAATTTTTTTTTGAAAATATCTTGTTTTGTTCGCTAGATATATTGAAAAGAATGTTACGATTTTAATACTTCAAAAATTCAGCGACTTGAAAAAAGACTAGAAATCAACCCCTTTTATAAACAGCAAGCACATTTAAGCCATGGTTATCTGCCCGTCCCAGAATTCCTTTGTGTTATATTGAATTTGGTCTAAATTTTGAAATGGCTGTTATTTCTTACTTGAGTGAGCCACGATCATGAAATTTTTGAATTGGGTACAGGAAAATTCAATGTATACATTTTTGTAATTGGATTGACCCTTACATGCGTTAAAAAAACAACATATTTTTGATGACGTCATCATGACGTCACACAATTTTCGCTTTTTAGGGCATATCTTTGAGACATACCAAAGCTATAACAAAAAGAATTTTGAAAATATCTTGTTTTGTTCGCTAGATATATTGAAAAGAATGTTACGATTTTGAAATTTCAAAAATTCATAAAAAATCACGTGATGACGTCATCATGACGTAAAAGTTCGGCATGCATCCTGAGCAGTTGGTCTAAGTGTCTGTTAAGTTTAAAGGCAATCGGCTGCATAAAAGTAGCCAAAGTGCCTGGCAGAAAGAAAACGTGTACAAATGCTATGGGCAAAAAGTCTGAAAAAGAAAAAAAGAAAGAAAAAAAAAGAAAAAGAAAAAAAAAAAAATCTTAACGAAAACAAGGGCTGTTTCGAAAAACTTTCGAAACAGCCAATAACAAAGGTGTACAGGCTATGCCTGAACACCAACAATTCTAGTGGCCAAAAGTGCCCAGCCGTTGCACAGATTTATTTTTATTTGGGGTTTTTGGTCAGCATCCCTTAAAATATTTGTAAAGTGTATTTACCTGCCAGTATGACCGTATTGTCATCTCCTGATCTAAGTAACCTGACGAGTGTTGTAACACCCTTAGCAGACAATGACACCTGATCGCTGTCTCGGATCACTCTAGCAAGCACAACAATCTAAAAAGTAAAAAAAGTTAAAGAATTCTTTAAAAATCAGTCCTTTCTTTGCCTTTGTGGAATGTCAATTTTGTGCCGACTGCAGCAGAAAAATTGATAAACTTAGTGATATTTTATGGCCAAGTCATGCTAATCCCTGCCAGTGTTGTAGGTCTCGAGACCTGGTCTTGGTCTCAAAACGGTCTAAAGACCTTTTTTGAGGTCTACGCGTCCAAACAAAGTCTCGGTTTTGGGAAGGCTGGTCATGGGTTTGAATCTCGGTCTCGGTTGCAATGTCTCGGGTTTTACCCCCCGAGACCTGTCAAGACCACAATAAAATACAATGCGCCTTAGGGGCCGTCCATAAAGTAGGTACGGGGGGGGGGGGGGGGGGTTGTGTACAGGGGGAGGGGGGTCCAAGCCAATGCGTACGCAAACCGAAAATTTGCTTTTAATGAATTGTAGTGAAATCAATGTACTATCTCATATAAACAACTACCAGGACCAGCTTTTGTGCATCAAAACTAGTTATAACACAATACCCTTCACCCCAACCAAAAGTAAATTGATCTTTCCAGCGCCACTGCCAGCCAACTCCGGCCTATTTTTAGACCCCAACAAAAAGACTGCTTTATAAACCGGCATTGTACACCGGAAACGTACAGGTGTACTTGTACACCATGTACACCCTGTACACATGCGTACAGGGGGGAGGGGGGCTCCGAGCCAATGCGTACCGTACGCAAACCAAAAACTTGCTTTTAATGAATTGTCATGAAATCAATGTACTATCTCATATAAATAACTACCAGGACCAGCTTTTGTGCATCAAAACTAGTTATAACACAATACCCTTCAACCCAACCAAAAGTAAATTGATCTTCCCAGCGCCACCGCCAGCGAACTCCGGCCTATTTTTAGACCGCAACAAAAAGACTGCTTTATAAACCGGCATTGTACACCGGAAACGTACAGGTGTACTTGTATCAATTTCACCCACGTGCAGTCCAAAATTGCTCATGTATTGGAGGTAAACAAAAGAACAAAAAAGCTATGTCTTGTAATCATCTGCCTCTTGTTCAAACACATATTTTCATGAAAAGCGTTATTCACTATCTTAATTGAATAAACCACTCATGAAACGCCAAGAGCAAAATATGCAAAAAAAAGTGTGTCAGGATATTTTGTTTTCCTTTTTTGGTTCATGTCATCATTGACTGCTGTTTTGGTTTAAAATATGTTCAATCATTTCCAGGTCCGTTAATAAAAATGTTTGCATTTTTTTTTTCTGTCAACATTTTGTGATTTATTTCAGTCTTATGCGAATCATACTTCTACAGCAGGTGTACTGTGACGTTTAATGATGTAGAATAGGGTAGTCTAAGAAGTCAAAAAGAGATGTGGAATGCATATGCGTACGGGGGGGGGGGGGGGGGGGGGGGGGGGGTTGGAGCCACTGCGTATGCCATGCATACAGGGTGGAGGGGGGTAAAAAAAAGTCGGCATTTCTTGCGTATCTACTTTATGGACGGCCCCTTACGAATCTACATGTGGTCTTCATTCCAAAAAAAAAATGTACAAGTTTTCATGCTGAAGAATCAGATTGAAGCTAGAATTTATTTAATAGACCAGTCATCGAAGCTTGTTTATTTGGAGTATTGGTAGCAATGGATGTGCATCTCCCATGTATTTCACTGATGCACATCGAATGTGGTTCTGACGACAAGAGTGTTTGTTATATCGCTGTCTTGGATACTGTATTTTAATTGGCCTAGAACGATCACATGTCCGGTGTATAAAAACGACTGTCACACTCCAAGAATGATATCACACACCAGCCAGCTAGCGGATTCAGCTGTATTATTGGCACCCATGCAATTTTCACCTACACTGTTGACGGTAGTAAACTATAATGGGAGCAGCGAACTAGCAGATGATCAGCTGTTTCAATCGCATGATTTGTTTGAGTTAATTTCCACTGAGCAAGGCAAGTTGAACTGGAAAAACTGGGCTTCGCCTCGGGTGTTATTCATCCCTCGGGTGTTTGAAACGTCATATCCCACATCACAGCAGTCAACAAGTGTTAATTATAATTGCACACGCAAATAGATGGACGCATTCGACAGTGTTTTGAATGATTAAAAAAAAATAAAAATGTATATGCCTTCCTTCAAAAATCAACTTTCAAAAAACAACTCCGCAGAAAAGCCAATTGCATTGTCCATTTTGGACAATCAAGGATTCTTGTCCATTTTGGACAATCAAGGATTCTTGTCAGTTTAATTTTTCATACAACTAATGTGGGGAAAAATTACAGTCTACCTGTCTGTGCTGTATGTTTGCATATCAAAAATCTGAAAATATCACAGGTGGAGTAATAACTGTCAAGTCTTGTGGAATTACTAAATTTATGTTTGTGCGCTGTGTCAGTCTTCATAATTGAGCACTTAATTTTATATATCTTGTTTAATTAAAGATAATGGTCCTTGTTAAAGCCGACTTCACCTAGATTTTTTTTTAATTTTAAGATAAGATTATTTCCCCCATGTTCACCTTTAAAATGAGTCATTAGCACAAATTGTCATCTGGGCCGTGGGAAGCGGATCTTTTTTAACATTTTGATCTAAAGCAGGGCACAAGACTCCATAAGGGAAATCAGCTTGAACACCATACTTTTTTATGCATGTTTGGTCTCGGTACTCTTCGTGCATGCATCTGCGTCGCATGTACATACATCTTGTTTGTACATTTCGTAATGGTTCTATGATGTTTCACATATTTTTAAACGATTGGGAGTCGACAGAGTCTGGTAAACTTCTTCGTACTTAGATAAAGTGTAATGTGGAGAATGGGGAAAAAATGTTAGCAGGGCAGCAAAACTTTAGCGGTGAGGCATAAAATTTTGGCAGGGCGGCCTGCCCTGCTAAAACCTCTCATGAAAAACACTGGCTTCAAAGTGCCAGAAAATTAAATCCTGGTCCCCCTGCACTGTCTCTAGGTACTTGCTGAGGGGAAGAGTATTACTTATGGAATGCACACAGGAACAACATCCCCAAATACAAATGAACAATCATTCTATTTAGCTGTTGATGATAATGGTCATTATCAACAAAATGTGACCGGCTCTGGCAATACCTGACGCTTCTCAGCATTTCCCATTATGCGGTATGGGCACGCAATGTAAAAAAATTGCATCAGTGATACCAAAACCCCAATATTAAAATTTGTGACCAGCTCTAGCAAAACCCAACACTTGGGGTGAAATTTAAATATTGGGGTTTTGGTATCACTGATGCCGTGCCACTTTTTAACATTATGCAATCCCATACCACGTAATTGGAATTGCCGAGAATCATCGGGTTTTGCCCGAGCCGGTCACAAATGTTCTCTTTTTTATATTGAAGGAAAAATTATTGCTTGTTTTTGAGTAGCTACCTTTGTGCATTACTTTTATGATCTTTTTTATGAATACCCAATGAGCAAATAGGCTGTGTAATAACAAAAATGGCAAGCCGCATGCTTTGATCAGGTTTCCAAGAAAGGTAAATTACAAACTCATGACCAGGATGTAAATGATGGTCCTGTCTCTCTAAAATCCCATCGGGATTCTAAACTCATCACAAAATCAACTTTCAATCTTACACTAAATCGGCAAATCTGTCCAGCATCTGCAATGGTCACAATCACCAAAACTGTGATTAATAATGCACAAGATTACAAAACCAGGCACAATTTCCCCTTTTGCCTCCATTTTGCAGAAGGCAAGTATAGGTGTGGCAAAAACGATTGCAGGAAATAAAATTTGATGATTTGGTTTACCTGGAAGGCACCATGTGCTTGGAAGCATTCATCCTCTGACTCCAGGAACTGCTGGAACATTGCTATCTGCAACCCCCCTGCCTCCCTGATAGCCATCTGCTGAATGGTGTTGTTGAACGCAAAGGTAGCCAAGGCATTGCCTGCTTGTAGTTGAACATCCTGAAAACAATTGAAATATAAACAGTCTGTTGAAAAACAAAATGTTACATTAGTCACATAAACTAAAGTGTTTTCTTTTATTGAGATCTCCAGTTTTAGCATTCTCCTTTATATGCTTAATTTGGATTTCACATGTGTAGTATCCAAACACACACATTGTACATAACTATTGTGAAGCCACATGGCATTTGAACTTTATATCCCGTTTTATGATAACAAACCATGGGATCTTGCATTGTGTTGTCCCAATAAAGCAGACAGAGCAGCATACAGATTATAGCCGTGTTCCCATTGGACTTATTTTTGTCAATCTACTGCGACTTTTCTTTAGAATGACAAAGTTAAGTCCAATGGGGAAACGCGGTAAACTAACATCCCTGTCAACTTAATGTAAAATGACCTTGATGTTAAACAACCAAGCCGAAAGCGGTTGCAGAAGATATCCACTCGGCCGCGGAAAGTCATCAGGGACGATAAAAAGTCCAATGGAAACAGCCCCTGCTAGTGGAACTACCTCGACCATGCGGAAACCACTGTGTAAACAATGCAATTTCCTGTATCACGTCAACTACACAGCGATTATCGCTAGCATGCGTGCGAAAATAGTGGTATTGTTCCCCGTCCCCTTGTGTTTACCTGTGATTACATGTACATGTGTACAGTGCAGTTGCGCTAGTTTGCAGCGGAGTGAACTGACCAACGATTGGCCATGTTCAGTGCATACAGCTATGTTTTTCGACCGTTCAGTGCAGAGAATTTCGAGGAGAACTGCCTCAATATGGAGGGCCCACACGCGGGAGTTATACACCATCCCTTTGAAACCCTCCTGGTGTTCGCGAGACCCCCAAATCGTGATCAGCCCAACATTTTTTGTGTGGCCCATCTTGGAACTACATGTACCACCAGCTGGGTCGGCTTTTTTTTCTTTTCGAGGCGGCCTTGGAACTTGGCGGTACATTTGAAGACATGCCATATTTTCTACACTAGACTAGACTGATCTCTTTATGTCGAAGCGAGTCCGTCTGTGTGTGTACATGTGTGGCAGCTGACTATACAATACAGAGCGCGAAAAATTACGCTAGGTCACCACGTCTATTAGGTCAAAGGTGATTGTGCACACTGCCCGCAACATGTGACATTCTGCCAGCCTCGCAAGGCGAATAAACGTTCTGTCGCGGTCGTAAAAGTCCAAATGGGAACACACGGTAGATTTACGCGAAGGCATATCGCAGCAATTTCTGCAAAGCCGCTTGAAAAAAGTCCAATGGAAACACGGCTTATGCCTTACAATTTGGCTCATACTTCGAATCTACACTGGCAACGAGGATAAAAGGTCCCTAGTCTTAACATTCGGGCTCTTGACAAGAACTGTAATTTGCAGCCAATCTTGGTGCGAAAATGTGAAATTCAGTGGGTGAAATCTAACTGTGAACACTACTCGCTATCGCTGTTCATTGACACTAAACGCATTTATGTGTACATGTAGTCAGGCCTAGTCGCCGCCTTGAGCATTGTATATTGTGACTGTTGCCATGGAATCTGGTGCTTTTCAATGCTGACATTGCCACTGTGTGATATCTCCATCAAAGCTGTTCATGCTTCAAAACCACCGAGGACTATCTTGAAGTGGAAAAGTGTGGAGGAAGTGGATTTTAGAGTGGCTGCAACAAAACTGAAAAATGATTTCTTTCAAAGTAACCCAAATAAAAATACTGTCAAATCAAACTGGATTTTCTTTAGGGATGGACTAAACAACATTGTTAAAAAATTAGTGCCGCAGAAGATTGTTAAAGGGAAAATTGGACCACGATGGTTGTCAACTTACCTTTTGCGTCTCACCAGGAAAAATAAGAGATTATATTTTCGTGCTAAGAAATCTGGCAAACAATCAGATTGGGATAAGTTCAAATCCACCCATAGATATGTGGATCGTGAACTCCGTAAAGCTCATCGTGCCCATGTGGAAACTGTTACATCTACTGATGACCCCAGGAAGTTCTGGCAATATATTAAATCTCAGTGCAGAAATAATTCAGGTGTCCAGGTCCTCAAGGTTAACAATGTTGACATAACTGGTGACAAGGAGAAAGCCAGGTTCTCTGGCAAATCAATTCAGTAGCATCTTTACTATATAGAGAGGAGGTGTCACAGCTGCCATGTTTGTTTGACAGTAGTTATAATACCCGGATATGCCCGACATAAAAGTGTCTGTGGAAGGTGTTTTAAATTTGCTTAAATCAATGGATGTCTCCAAAGCAGCTTGACCGGACCAAATATCAAAAGGAGCCCTCAAATTGGCTGCGGATGAAATTGCCCTATCCTTGCGCACATTTTCAAACAATCTTTGGACACAGGTGAGCTGCCGGCAGATTGGAAAAAGGCCAACATAACTCCATTGTTTAAGAAGGGTGTTACATCTGACCCAGGAAACTACAGACCAGTATCCCTAACTTCAGTGTGTTGCAAATTACTGGAGCATATTGTTGACAGTCAGTTGATGAAACATCTAGACCAGCATGAAATTATAGCTAAAAATCAGCATGCCTTTCGTAGAGGGCGTTCATGTGAGAGTCAGCTTATCCTGACCTTTAATGACCTTGCCTGCAATCACAACAATGGTATCACTACCGAAGTAGCAGTACTGGACTTTTCGAAGGTGTTCGATGTAGTACCACACCGGAAACTCCTTTATAAGATCGATCATTATGGCATCAGAGGCAAGATTAAAAACTGGATCGCTGCGTTCCTTACCAACCGGCTGCAGAGAGTTGTTGTAAACGGTGAATTTTCTAGCTGGCATAAAGTTCTTAGTGGTGTGCCACAGGGGACTGTGTTAGGACCACACTTGTTCCTCCTCTTCATTAATGACATTCAATCTGCTGTGAGGGGTGTTATCAGGCCTCATATATCGTCATATTAACTCCAATGAAGATGAGAAACTGCTGCAAGCCGACCTTGACAACCTCACTGGATGAGCTACTATACATGGGGTATGTGATTTAATGCTGACAAATGTAAAACGATGCGAGTCTTTTGTAAACGAAACCCTGGAAACCCTTCCTATGAGAAGGATGGTGTGAGTCTTAAAGCAACTAAGGAATTCACGTATCTGGGGATACAAATTTAAAATGATTTGGGATGGGAAAATCAGACGCAACATGCTGTTACTAAGGCAAAGAGAGTCCTCAACTTCATTAAACGAAATTTTTACATGAGCTCTAAAAATGTTCGGCCACTCTTAGAATATGGTGTGGCAGCATGGAACCCAATATAGAAACTGTCACCAGTCTGCGATTGAGAAAGATCAGCGCAGGGCAGCACGTTTTGTTCATGGAGATTACGCAAGAACGAGTAGTGTCTCCAATATGTTAACGTCTCTTGGGTGGGAGAAGTTAACAGACAGAAGGGAAACACACCAGATGACTCAGCTCTACAAGATTATCACTCAAGTTATTGACAGACGCTTCGGACCATCTTCAGCCAAAAATGCAGAGATCTAGGAGGGGGAACAATAATCAATTTAACATACTACAAATATCCTCAACTGTACTTAAGAATTCATTTTTCCCAAGGACTCTTAAATTATGGCATAACTTGCCCCAACACATTATTGACTCTATGACACACAAGATCTTCAGAGACAATTATTATGATCACATCACGGTTAAGACTTAGATGACGACACCTCCCCGTGACCTCCTAGCTAAGATCCCAAGAGGATGTTTTATAATAATAATAATACAGGTTCTTATATAGCGCTTTTAGCAAGCTCAAAGCGCTTTACAAATATTATTACCCCTGGTCATCAGGCACATTAATCATTCCTGAAACCTTCTCAGCTCCCTGGGGAGTATACAGGAGGAAACCAACCAAGTACCAAGTACATAGTCCACGAGATGGGCGAAATGGACACAGAGATTTGAAGGTACAATAATGGTCGGTTTTGATATCATTGACGACACAAGAAAAAAAGTGTTACCATTACACTATGGAGGCAAGAAGCTGCAGAACAATTTATGATAAAGCTGGATGGCAATGATTATGCTGCTACAAAAAAGGCCCTCACTACTGACTACTTTGCACCAAAGAAAAATAGAAATGCTACAAATGTGGTATTAAGCAAGATCACTTCGAGAAAGTCTGCAGATCCGACAAGCAGCGTAAAAACGCCCTGACTAGAGAATGCCTGAAGCAATAAAATTTGGTTACAAATGTCGAGGATAGCTCAGGCGAGGAGAATGAATATCTATTTAGCATCCACAAAGCAAGCCCAAACAAGCAGCCGAGGGTTGATATTGGCATCTGCGGCTCTCGCATAATTGTCTTAGTCGACACTAGAGCCTCAGTTGATGTAATGAGTAAGCGAAGGTTCGACATGCTTAAAACGGCACCGTCCCTTGTCAAGCTGACACACACTCGCGTGCACACATACAACAGTGACAAGCCTCTAAATAATCGTTGGCACATTGGAAGCAGCGGTGACGCACAAAGAAAACACATCGTCAGCCACTTTCTTTATCGTTGCTGATAACAATGACACACTTCTGAGTTTCAACACACTGTTGGCCCTCAAATTATTCCACATTTCATATAATGCAGACCACTTTTGAGGGAATCTGCAAACTAAAGAACACCAAATGCAAGCTCCACATCGACGAAACTGTGAGACCAGTTAACTGCATCATAAAATTAATTTCCTTGTACACAAACAAACAGAAAAGGAATTACAGCATTTCCTCGATCTCCACATCATTGAACGCATTCGTAACAAGCCAACACCATGGGTTTTACCAATTCAAGTTGTTCCGAAACCCAAGAGCCCTGACCAGATTCCTATTTGTGTGGATATGCGTGCCACAAACAAAGCCGTCCAACGCAAATGCTATATCCTATGATTGACAACATCATCGCAGAAGTCAATGGAGCCAAAGTCTTCTCAAAGCTAGACTTGAATGCAGGATACCACCAGGTTGAGCTCACTGAGGACTCGAGATACATAACAGTGTTCTCCACAGACATCAGACATATTCCGATATACATGTAAGAGATTACAACTCAGAGTCACCTCAGCTGAAGAGGCTTTTTCAGAACTTCATGCAATCAGCACTGCACGGACTTGATGGCGTCATGAATGTTAGTGATGACATACTCATTTTCTTATGCTCCCACTACGAGATGAATGCCAGGCTCCGACGCATGCCTACGAAGGTTGAGGGAATGCAACCTCACGCTAAACAAAACTGGGAGTTCAATCGCGACAGCATTTAATTCTTCTGACATATTTAGTGCAGAAGGCATATCACCAGACCCTCAAAAGGTCAAAGCAATCCTCAATGGCTCCGATCCTCAAACCATGAGTGAAGTACACAGCATACTTGGCCTCGCGACATTGCTGCAGCTTCATTCCTGACCTCGCAAGAATATCAGCACATCTACGCGATCTTACACATGAATCAACCGACTGGAAGTGGACCAAAAAGCACCACAATGCGATGCGCGAAATCAAGCAACGCCTGGCAACCAGCTGTTCTACGTACAGCCTACTATGACCCCCACAAAGCCTTACAGCTAATCATTGATGCAAGCCCTGTCGGTCTAGGGGCCATCCTCGCGCAGACCAACAAATATGGAATTAATTCATTGTAGGCTTGGCAAGCATGCATGTCACTACACCAGTTGAGCAACGTTATTCGCAGATTGAGCGCAAAGCACTCTCCGTCACATGGGGGATTTTGCACTATCATCTCTACCTATATGGTGAGAACTTTGAGGTTATCATAGATCACAAATCGCTTGTTACACTATTCAACAACCCCAACAGCAAGCTGCCCATGAGAATTGAATGCTGGATCCTGAAACTGTAAGAGTACTGCAGGTTTAAAGTACCTCTCCATGCATTTGCTTCCAATGACCAAGCTAGCAAGCCACGAGGAAAAAATGGCAGAACAACATGTCAACTTTTTTGACTAGCAATGCAGTTTTAAAGACCCTCACACATGAGTGAACTAAAAAATGCAACTGAAACTGATTGCGCACTACAACTCTGCGTCGAAGCCCTGAGAAAGAACTGGAAAATAATCATGAAGCAGGCAATGGATCCAGACACCAAAAGCACACTGCAAAGCATGTACAAAATACGTGATGAACTGACAGTTATCCCGACTATAATGACCTGATCATGAGGAAAAACTACATCGACATCCCTGCTTCAGTCTAAAACCAAGTCATCGAACTTGCCCATAAAGGACATCAGGGCATTGTAAAAACTAAACAATTGCTCAGGGAAAAAGGTATGGTTCCCTGGTATTGATAGGCTGGTTGAATGCAAACTCATCCAGTGCATTCCCTGCCAAGCAACATCGTCCAGCACACTACACAAGCCACTGCAAATGTGCACCTTCCCTGATGGACCATGGTTGTGGTCGAAATTGTCACGTCGACCTCTGTAAGGCCGTCATCGCAGTTTGGAGTTCCACAGATTGTCCGGTCTGACAACAGCCCATCGTTCAACAGCGGAGACTTCAAGAAATTTGCAGCCTATCTCGGGTTCAAGCATCATACCCTTGTGGCCAAGAGCGAACGCTGAGGTAGAACGATTCATGCAAACTTTTATAGAAAGTATACCGCATCGCACATGCTGAACCCAAAGTTTGGAAACACGCAATTACTGTGCCACGCCACACAGCAGTCGCATCCCTCAAACAAGACATCACAACAGACAACGCTGACCAAGAAATTCGCAACTGCGACAGGTGCAAGAAACACAAAATGAAAAAGAATGCAAAACAACATATGACCAAGAGACAAAAGCCAATCTCCCGCGGTGATACAGTGTTGGTGAAATGCGATGGATTCATCAGAAAGCAGCAAACCATATACGACACAAATGCATATGTTGACATCAAGTCATGCGAAACTCTTCATTCTTCAAAACACTCCCACACAGCAATGCTACAGACAGTGAGACTCTTAAGCCCACAGACACCGTCAGAGAGCCACCACCCAGTGAACTTACCAAGAACACTACAACTAGCAGATCACCAGACACAGACTATTAACACTAGGTAAGCACTTATCCAGAATCACCAAAATGACATCGTCATGTATTACTGAATAGGCACGAGGCCTTATTGAATAGGCACGAGGCCTTATTGAATAGGCACGAGGCCTTATTGAATAGGCACGAGGCCTTATTGAATAGGCACAAGGCCTTATTGATGGTTTTGGATAAGTGCTTACCCAAACACTACCCCACTTGCTCTCGGAAACCGCCTGTGTACCTCAAGGACTATCCAAGGCACCACATGCACACAAATTAAAGACTCCTGCCAAAGGATACTAGACATTGAACTGTGTAGAATACAGACTTTTTTGCTGAAGATCAGCACATCATTTTTTTCAATCTCATCTATAAACCAAAAACGTTTGGCTAAATAAAAAAACAATTTTTTAAAAATTGCCTTGGGACTTCTAAAAGATTCACAAAGGGTACATTCAGACACCGTTTTAAATTCCCTCAAAACACTAGTTGAACTTAATTTGGTATAAAGTTTTAACTAAAACGGTGTCTGAACGGTTTTAAAGTTGACAGAATCGGGTTTATCTCGCCGCTAAAATGGTGATTTAAAACACCTCGGAGGGAGGGTTTAGTGCTAAACCAGAATGGTTTTTATCTTCTAAAACGATGTCTGAACGGTTTTAGCTAAAACGCTTGCTGTTTTAGCCAGCGCAGTTGACTCGGTGTTACCTGTTATCTTGCTTCAAAAACTACAATGTGCATGGTTTTTCTGTTACATCCTAGAACACAATGGACACTGTTGTTTTGTGCAAATTTTGATTGAAAATGGATTTGTTGGCACCTTTTTCCTAGATTGTAAGAGGTTAAGCAGCAGCTGCATCTCAAATTGTGGCTCCTCCTTCAGCAAAGCCTGATTCTCCTTATTGCCCAAGATTATGCAGGCCAGCGTGTTGGCAATCTCCACCTTGATGAAGTCATTGCTGGTAGATCGAAAGATGCTGACTAGGGTGGAGATGGTGTTCTCCTCAGCTATCTTCCTCTGAGTTACTGGGTTGTTGACATTGGCAATACCTTTTGATAATAAATACAATTTCCATAATTGTTTAGATGACATGCACATTCCACAAGCAAGTATGATATTATATACTAGTAGTGGGAGCAATCACAGATTTCAAAACCCGGTTATCCTGATTTTATTCAAACTGAATAACGGTTATCTGATTCCACGACAATTAGTTTGAAGTTCCCATCTAGCTTAGTTATGCCAAAAGAAAAGAGACGAGTGAGGTGCTGCAGGAAAAGTTGGATATATTTTGCACTCAGTGGATGAGGTGAATTCGCCTTTTAAAGGAGAATTCCATTCTCTATAATATTTTATCTAGTCTAACATAGACAGTTTCTTGGACCTTGGTTTATACCCCAGGAGAACTGCCTGTCGATTTCCCTCTAAGCAATGGTTCAAAGTCGAACTTCACGTTTTTTATATTGTGCAGCCATTTCTTACAAATATCCGGTCGTTTTGGGATTGGGAATTTGAAAAAAGCTAAAACCTTTTCGAGAATTTAGTTTATTTGAGCAGCCAAAAGCTTGACAAATCGTCATGATGTTGCTGTGCTACAGCACGACCGAGTTTTGCTTTAGAAGTCAGGCAACATAATTCTCCAACGGACGTGTACGTCGAGTAACAATACTGCCACGTTCTCGTGCATGTACGGACCAATGGTTCACTGCACTTGCACAGCTCGGGCCGCGCCGCGGGGCCGGGTATGGCCGGCCGGCTTGGTGGTGCAGACATTACGTCACAGTATCCCGGATGTACCGATATTCAAGAGCAAAAGGGCGGCTCGCATGACGGCAGGTACGTTATGAAAAAATCTCCGGTTCATACGATTACCGAAACCGATAAAAATGAAATAAAAAGCAAGTCACAATTGCAATCGATGTTCTTTAACTAATTAAAGTAAACTATTGGCACTGTGATGAGTGAACACCAAGAGAATACTAACCTAACCAGTGAGTCTGCAATTTAGTGAGCAAACTGGCCACAATAACGTTTGGAAATGTACTAGAAAAAATGAACTTTTGGGCACCTGGAATTTAGGAATTCAAGGCATGCAGCCACTATCAAATTTTCAAGTCACTTGTTTAGAATATTTGTTTTGAAGCTGTTTTGGAACAAAGTGGCCCAAAATGTTTCATTTCAATTGATGAAACATGGAAGAATTATAAAATAAAATTCAAAACTATATCCTTCAGTAATACAATCAGCATGTTTAGACAGCATCAATCCAGTCATTGTAATCCTGACAAGTTCATGAATAATAAATGTATGAAGTATAAAAAAAAGGACACTGTCAGTTCTGTACAGCCCGTTTCACATGACCATTGGGAACACGGGTCCCGTGCGATGAAATAGCACCGATGTCACAAACGCACGGATTCCGTACCGTGTGAAAGTCTATATCTGTCACCAAATCACAAGGGCCGGGGCCGTGCAGTTCGTGACAGGGTTTGAGACCTCCAGAATTTTGCAGCGATGCGACACCCGTGTGAATGTATTGATGTGATTTTTGCAAGGATGCAGTGAAATCGCAAATTTCTTCAATTCTGATTGTTGAGTTGCTGCGTAGTGAGATTTGTGTAGAACAGTAGATTCTCTGTAAATAAACAACACTTCATTAGTGTTTCTTTATGTTTGCAGCAAATGGTCTTGTAAATTGACATCCTCTTTGTATAAATTGACATTAAAACTACTGAAGCGTGATATTTTCTAGGTCACAGTACCATAATTTGACGTCCAAAATCCATTAAAACTAAAATACAGTGAGTGATTTTTTTATTAAGGGCGAGAAAATCACTGGTGCCCTACAAATTTCATCGTTTAAAGAATATCTCAGTACCAGTGATTCATGTGTAGCCTTTGATTGACCCATGCATGCAAACACTGCAAAACGAGAGACGTTCGATACCGGACTGTGTTGTATCATGAGAAAGCCTGATGAGATAAGTGTTAAATTACGATGGGTTTTTAAGTTCACACTTTACATAATCGTGAACTATACCATGCTGAATCATGAAGTCCATGCAATGAAAGCTGTATAGTTACCAGACAGTAGTTTTTACACCCCGGCTAGACTTGAAATCAAGTCGGTAATTGGTCGGCTTTAATCCGCCTGCGCCGCCGCGTATTATAATACTTACACCGCATTTTTCAGGCGTTACGTGTAGTGCGCGGTACATATGGGAACGTTCTGTGCAACCTCGGCCCCAAGATGGATGTGCGTCGACTGCCAATTACCGACTTGAACAATCTGCAATTTTCGGGTGCACAAGACACCATGCCTGCTACCGAATTTGGACGGAGCACTCTGATTGGCTAAGAATCAAGAAAATATGAATATTTATTGATGGTGCAGTTTGATTGGTTAAGAATAAAGAGAATATGAATATTCATGCGACACCTTTTAGCAAATGCAAATCAGCAAGCCCACGTGTACATGTAGAATGCACATGTACACTTACATGTAGGTGTGTATCCACCGTCGAAAGCGGATGTCCTATTGTTCCCTCTTTTGTTCGTACTTTTTCAGAAGACTCCCATAGGTTTTGTACACGATCTCAATCGCGAACGTATTTTGGGAATCGCGGACAATATTGTTCCCTTTGTTATCATACTGTCCCCATCCCACTAGAGCTTTCCGAGTTAGAAGGCCCTAACTCGGAAAGGAGCACTGCCTTTTTGAGATTTTATGTTGTTTACATTGTTTATCTTGTGTCAATAAACTTAAGATACTATCAGTTAATCCTTTGTTGATTTAAGTTCTTATCTATATGAGTTATTAACACAGAAACATCTGCAAGAATTCTTAGTTATATTGTAAAAAAGTGCCTCAGTTCAGATTTTCTATCCTGTGTAACTACTTAAAAAACTTTGAATCGTGAAAAACGGCCGCTGCAAAGCTGAGAACGATAATAAACTTGAACGAATCGGAGAGGTGATTTGTACGCTGTGAGTAGTTACCAGCAAATCCCAGCCTGGAAGTGTTTACTTAAGGATTACAAGCAATTGTTTGGCTAATGGATTACAAAGATAAGAAGCCGGCAAAGGTGTTGGTGTGTCAACAACAAAAGGCAGTGGAGTTGCCTGTTTTGGCTCTAGTGGGATGTTTCCCTCATGATACGTCCACGTTTGTTTGGGAGAACAAAGGCACAATGTTGCAACGCGATAAGCACATATACGCGTGTGTATAAAGTTCCACGTTTCTTCGTCATTTCTTCGGATTTCGTGTTGCTCGAACGAAACAATGGAGCACCGAAAGGTATAGAGGTTCCGTTGACCATGGATTGCAAAAACTGGGGATTTCGAGTGCTCTGAAACCCAAACAAACGGAGGCAATCACGAGTTTTCTGGATGGTAACGACACCTTTGTGAACCAACCCACCGGGTACGGGAAATCCCTGATTTATCAGTTGGCCCCTTTCTGTATTGACTTCATAAAGGTAGGACTCCAAAACCTTTTGAGCTAGTTGATTCAGACTATCTATAAATAAAGTACTCTTTAGTTTAATATTACAAAGGGAATATGCAGGATTAGAAAGACACACTGATCGAGAACAAGATATCCCCATATGTACCGGTATAATTGATGATTCCTATTATGCCAGATGAGCTACCATTGGCCCTCTCTATGGAAACGTTATGCATAAGCTTGCCGCATGTATGAATATCAGCCCAGAGTCATAGTGGTCAAGTCGTTAGGGCTGGGCATGTCGGATCGCAGAACGTTGAACGCCTTGCATGCATGGTATCTCAGCGCTGGTTCATTGCGGTGGCGCCTGCGGACAAAGACGACAGTGTCTAACGACTTGATTTCAAGTCTACACCCCGGCTTACAATCATGCTTAAGATCAGTTGGTTAACCCTAACCCCCTAGCTAGGTGCATGCAAAATCATATTCAAATTGTTGGATTAGCAGGGTCAGGAATAGGCTAAATCTGTAAATGGTAGATATTAAAATTATAACCCAACAAAGCAGAAGCAGGTCACATAATTTCCACTTTTTAAAAACTAGTTTAGAAAGCCATGCAAGTGTTTTATAAATTGTTTTGCTCGTTATATTAAATCATTTCATGAGGATATCATAATATCACTCCGTGAAACAATTTTTTTGTTTTAGCAAAATTATTATCACAATAAAACTGATAAAGACAGCCTAATGACACCTGGATATTTACTTGGAGCCTTGGCTGCTGCAAGATTTGTATGCTCAATGATCAACTCGCGGTGCCGCTGAACTGGATTAACATCATTAGATACTCACCAACACACAGTGTCCCCAGAGCCTTGATGACTATATGAAGCACTCTTTCAGATGTCTTACTGGAACGTAGTATTCTTACGACTGGTAGGATTCCATTTTCCTTCTCAATACGATTCTGGTTATTAGAGCTTGCTCTAGTAAGGGCAATCATTGCCATACAACCTGTTTTTACAGAAAAAAATGCAGATTGGGATGGAGTGACCCAAGAACACAAAACTCTCATTGGCAAAATATGAAGACATGGATTCAGGTTTCATGAAATGAACAGGAAGGGAAAGTTGGAAGGTAGAAAGTTTGTACATGCTTGTACGAGTTTGGCATGGGAAAATGTGTAGGACATGACTTTGTCAGTGGGTGAGTTGCCCAGCTTTTGAAAGCAACAGTCATGTATGCATTTACAAGATTTCCCAAAATCTAAGGGGATTTTCCATTCTAATAAGAAAACACTCACCTCTGTTTACCTACATTTGCATATCAGCGCGCAAGCGCACAAACCTCGCTGAAAGAAAGCGCCCAAGCCGCACCCTCTGCATGCCCCATAAAGGACCCCGCAATATACCGGCTCGTCCTAGTTTTTTTTTTTTTTTTTGGTTAACTATGAAGGTCCCCATTCGGGAGGGGAGGTAAACAGAGGTGAGTGTTTTCTTATTAGAATGGAAAATCCCCTTGGATTTTGGGAATTCCATTACAGAAAACATCTCACCTCTGTTTACCTACATTTGCAGAGTAGCACCGAAAGATGTTGGGGAGGGAGGGACATGCAGTGGCGAAGAAGTCTAAACAGAACCGACATGAAACTGCAGAAGACATGAAAAGGTTGTTTAGACATACCCGGGAGCATCCCATCTATTCTAAAGGAGCTTTGCGGGCCCGGCGGGCTGCTGATCGTGCAGTTTCCTGGAGGACTGTCCTGCCCATGTGACCCTCCGCTTGCACGACATCCTTCAAGTAACATGACGTGAATGTGGATGGATTTTTCCAGCAGGCCGCCTTCATGATATCTGAAAGAGAAACTCCAAGCAGGTGGGCCCAAGAAGTGGACACGCTACGTGTCTCATGGGCGTGAAATTTCGATCCTCGGTTTTCGGCAGGACTTACTACTGCCTCCGAAATCCAACGAGCGATCGTGGTCACAGAGGCTTGATGATGAGGCTGGATGGTCGTGATGAACAGCTGCTTGATATCACCTCTCAAAGGCTGAGAGCGAGCAATGTAGTACTTCAGGGCTCGCACGGGGCACCACCACTTATCCTCAGCTATCGAAGAGAAGGATGTCAAGTTTGGCACAAATATGTCAGGAGGCGAAAAATTAGCCGACTGGTTCTTTGTCAGGAACGCGGCCTGTGGGATCAAGCGAACACCACTTGGTTCCCAACGTATGTGCCCTGGTTCTATTGACAGGGCATGGAGCTCACTTCTGCGGCGGGCCGTAGCAGCCGCCAACAAAAACACTGTTTTGAGCGTCAGGTGATGGAGAGAAGAGCCATCTGCTGGCTCAAATGGAGCCTTGGCAAGAGACAGGAGCACGGCACCCAGATCCCAAGATGGAATCAACTTTCGAGTGGGAGGCCGGTCATTGAACATACCACGCATCAAGTGAGCTATGGACGTGTTGGATGAAATGGATGACCCATCCTGAAAGCCCTGATGAAGGACACCAATTGCCGACCTGTATCCTCTGATCGTGGCAATTTGAAGCCCAGAGGTAAAAAGATGCAGGAAGAAATCCCCAATTGAAGCTACAGATGCTGTATGGGGATCGACAACTCTCTCTGCACACCATCTGGTGAAGTGCAGAAGTCTGCTATCATAAGTTCTCCTGGTGGATGCACGTCTGCTCTTGGCTGCCAGGGCAGTAGCTTCCTCCGAAAAGCCAGCCGCTCGGAGGGAGACTTGGACAGCATCCAGGCACAAAGATGAAGAGTGGCTGGAGCTGGGTGTAGGACGCGAGACCTCGGTTGTGACAGGAGGTCTGGCCGGTCGGGGAGCATGAGAGGTGCATGGACAAGAAGGTCCAGAAGCCGAGGAAACCATGGTTGTCTTGGCCAGAATGGAGCCACAAGGATTATTCTGCACAAATCTGCCTCTATTTTCCTCAGAACATGTGGTACGAGAGAGATTGGAGGGAACGCGTATGCATGAATCCCCATCCATTCGAAGCTGAGAGCATCCGTTTTCCAGGCCATGGGTCGAGCATGACGTGCACAAAATGTCGGAAGGTGATTGTTCAGGTGGGATGCAAACAGGTCCACATGAGGCCTTTCCAGGATATTGAAGATGTGTTTGACTACCGTAGGATGGAGAGTCCATTCTGTTGGAGTAACACGACCCCTGGAAAGAGCATC
Source organism: Hippasteria phrygiana (assembly GCA_037893225.1). Taxonomy (NCBI): domain Eukaryota; kingdom Metazoa; phylum Echinodermata; class Asteroidea; order Valvatida; family Goniasteridae; genus Hippasteria; species Hippasteria phrygiana. The sequence goes on along the minus strand of JAZGUH010000558.1, from coordinate 39,395 downwards.
GGCGAGGATGTTCTGCTTGCCAGCCAGATGGGTGGCTTGAAGAGAGATGTGGTGAGGAATACACCAACGGAGTAGCTCCCAAGTGGCTAGACAGACGGACGGAGAATGAGTTCCCCCCTGACGATTGATGTAGGACACTACGGTCGAGTTGTCCGACTTGACCAGGACCAGTTTGCCGAGGACTCTGAGTTCGAGGGACTGTAAGGCCTTGAACACTGCCAGGAGCTCCAAGTGATTGATGTGTAACTGGCGGTCCGCCGTAGACCACGTGCCGGCCACTGATTGGTCGTCCAGATGAGCTCCCCAACCCTGCCCCGAAGCATCCGTAGTGAGAATGGCTGATGGGCAGGGGCGCGGAAAAACTGACCGCATAGAAGGTTGTCCTGGGATAGCCACCAGAGAAGCTGGTCCTGAATAAGCCGGGTCACTGGGACCATTATCGAGATGGGATCCTGTCGTGGTCGGAAGTGATATAGAAGATGAAGTTGTAGGGGACGCATGTGCCTCCTGCACCAAGGGACCAGGTCCACCAGACTCGCCATGAGGCCTAATAATCGGAGCCAGGCTGCGGCTGGGAGAGTTGGCGAGGACATGAAAATTCCGATGCAGCCCCACAGTGTCTGACAGCGCTCCGAAGTTGGCGTCGCCCTGCCCGATGCCAAGTCCAGAATAGCCCCAAGGTAGGTTGGGCGTTGCGAAGGAATCAAAGAAGACTTCTCGGCATTGAGGATGAAACCCAACTCGGCAGTAAGTTGAACCGTCAGCAGGAGGGCTCTCTCTGCACATTGAGGCGTTGGGCCCACTATGAGCCAGTCGTCCAGGTATACGAACATGTGTATTTGCCGTTGACGCAAGAAGGCTGCGACAACCTTCGCTATCCTGGTGAAGACCCGAGGGGCAGTGGAAAGACCGAAGGGTAGACATCGGAACTGGTACACGGTTCCCTGATATATGAACTGGAGAAATTTCTGGTGTGCTGCATGAATAGGAACGTGAAGATAAGCATCCTTCAGGTCGATGGACGTAGCCCACCAATTCGTCTTCAGAGACTGGAGACCTGTCGAAAGTGTTTCCATGCGAAAATGTTTTGGCCTGATGTAAGAGTTGAGAGGCCGGAGATTGAGAATGGGTCGCCACTCCCCCGACTTCTTTGGAGCAAGGAAGAAGGTCGATGTGACGCCCAGGGTGCATCCTGCAGGAAGTGGAATGATAGCGGCTTTGCCCTGCAGGGATCGGATTTCCTCCTCTAAAGATGTCCTGCGGGCCGAGTCCGTAGGAACCGGAGTTGACCGGCGTGGGGACCATAGCGGTGGGCCGCTGGTAAACTCCAGACGATATCCCGAAGAAACTGTCTGGAGAACCCAAGCATCCGACGTCACGTGGGACCATCTTTGGCTGAACTCTGCAAGACGACCACCTACTGGACCCGTAGCCTGGGGAATAAGCACTCTGCTGCAGTCAGAAGCCCCTCTTGGCCCGCGACCCTCGGGACTTGAAGGGCCGCGCAGGTCGGGGGGGCTGTCTCCGAAAGTACCGGGAGGCTGAAAAGGATGAGGAAGACTGGCCTGCATTACCCCTGGACTGATAAGCTGAGCCTTGGTAGGCAGGAGCAGGTCTTGACCTCTTCCCACTTGGTTGACCGGACAGTAGACGGGCGCTTGGCTGTACGGCGTCGAAGATCCAACTTGTCTTCAGTTTTGAGACGTTTGGCCTCTTGCAGCATAGTCTCATCAAACCGATTGTCGAAGAGATCGCCCCCACCCAGGGGAAGATCAAGGAGACGGTCTTTAGAACCAACCGACGGGAGGAACAAATTGTCCAGTACAAGGGAGCGTCGTAACAAGGACGTGGCAGCAAATCCCAATGCAAATTCCCGAAGACAGAAACCCAGGCAATCATCCAGAAAATTAAACATCGCAGGCAATTTACCCGGGTCAGTTAAAGAGGGATCTTCATGGCACCGAGCAAGAGCATCAGACAACAGGATGGAGAAGGAGGTCACCTTCGCTCCATGGCGCAAATGGTTGTCCAGAGCAGAAATTCTCTTGTCTAGTGCTTGCGTTTTCCCATCAAAAATTTGCTTGCGAAATTGTGAGTTTTCATGTCGGAGTAAGTCCTTGGCCTCCGAAGATAAAGTTGGGGTCGAAAAGTATTTTTCGAGGTCTGCAGCATTGGTAATAAACATGTCACTGTGGCTACGCTTTAACTGTGGGAGTGCCCGTTTTCCTTGCACCTGTTGTAGGGCCTCATTCATGATGTCTGCACACATTCTATCCACTGGAAATGTGGGCTGTGGAGATGGAAAAGCACCAGCATCTCTACGGTATGAGGGCCGAGAGGGCGCCACTGGGGAAGAAGGGGGAAACTTAAGAAGCTTACCCACTTCGGATATGGTAATGTTAGCCCGCTGGGAAATGGAGAGGCTGTCCTCATCACCTGACCGTCCAGAAGAAACATACGACTCCGAAGGAGATCTGGAATGGGTGTGACGACTTCCATGCCCGGACTCAGACCGCGAGTGGTCAGTAGAAAAACGATGATAGCCCAAACGTCGATCCTCCGGCTCCGAACGTGAACGGGAGCGGGACCGGGAGCGGGAACGGGCGTGGGTGGCGTGCCGCGATCTCCTGGTAGCGAAACGCCCAGTGTGGTCACCGGAACAATGTGGAGATTGACGCTGGAATCCTGCAGACAAAGGCATGCCATAATCCCTGGAAGAATGCGACGGATGATCATAATGCGGTGTGTAGTGGCGTGAAAAGCTCACCGGTGCTGCTGTGGAGAAACCACGCGGATCGAAGGTAGGATATGGTGCGTGTGTGCCGATGTCGAACTGACGAGGGTCGTTCGGAAAATAGGACCACGCATGGGGCTGAGAGCGGTGGGGGAAATCCCGTGGCTCGCCCGTGTAACCTGGTTGTGCGCAAGACCATGTAACTGTAGTAGCGTGGCTGGAATGTGGTGCCGGTGGTGCCCCGGGCCTCTGTGACCGGGCGGGGCAGGTCGCACTGAGGGACGCAACGGTGTCTGACGCCATGCCCCGCCGTCTAGCACATGTGGGTCGACATCCATTGCTTGCATGTGCTCCTGCAAACTACCAAAGGTATGCGGGATCTCTCGGGGGATAGCCGTTGAAGGAGGGCTTGTCCCCGAGGAATTTCCGGCCGTCTTACACGGGGGAACAGGCCCGGTCGAAGCGGCAGGAACATCACGCTTGGAGAATTGGACGGAGGGTGATTTCCCCGATGAACGGTTTGACGTGACAGGCTTCCTTTTCGTTTTGGCGACGTCCGCCATTGTTGTTACAACGTTGAACGGTTTATGTGTGTGTGTCACGATGTGCACTGTACGCGTCGCTGAAAAACTAGGACGAGCCGGTATATTGCGGGGTCCTTTATGGGGCATGCAGGCTTGGGCGCTTTCTTTCAGCGAGGTTTGTGCGCTTGCGCGCTGATATGCAAATGTAGGTAAACAGAGATGAGATGTTTTCTGTAATGGTTTCTGGACATTTTGCTAATACTATTGGCGATGTGATCAATGCTTCATGATTTACAAAAGGCAAAGCAAACTCACCCACATACTGCAATTTCTCTGACTTGACGATGAGGTCAATGATACCACTGATCCCAATGAACTCAGCAATCATCTTCTGCTGGGGCCTTGTGTGCCCTGCTAGAGCCCACAGACTGCAGGCAGCTTGTTCCTTTACATCAAGAGCCCAAATCTACATGTAAGTAAAACATAAGCCAATGTGTCCGACATAATTTACGGGCTACATGCTAAATGTTATGACTTAAGTTGAGTCATTTGAATGCAGTGACCAAACTCAGTCATTAACAAGGTCAAGTCATGTCACAAAGGCCTGCATCACATTTTGTGCTTCCTCCGTGTCCGTGTCCGTGTCCGTGTCCGTGTCCGTGTCCGTGTCCGTGTCCGTGTCCGTGTCCGTGTCCGTGTCCTCCTCCGTGTCCGTGTCCGTGTCCGTGTCCGTGTCCGTGTCCGTGTCCGTGTCCGTGTCCGTGTCCGTGTCCGTGTCCGTGTCCGTGTCCGTGTCCGTGTCCGTGTCCGTGTCCGTGTCCGTGTCCGTGTCCGTGTCCGTGTCCGTGTCGATGACGATGACGATGACGATGACGATGACGATGACGATGACGATGACGATGACGATGACGATGACGATGACGATGACGATGACGATGATGATGATGATGATGATGATGATGATCATCATACGGGCCATAGTGAACTCCAACCTCCCCGGTCAAGAGCAAGAGACCAGCACTCGTTTGGTGACAGCTGCACAGCATCCGCGACCTGATTAAGCCAGGTAATAAGCCGGGGACGATCACGAGGTCTCGTCCACGTGGCAGGCCATTGCCCAAGGTGGAACTGGATGGCAGCATCAAGGGCAAGATGTACAGGGGCAGGAGCTTGGAAGTGCCGAACATGGCCAAAAAGGGTATGTCGCCTCCCTGTGATCTGCGTTGGAATGATAGTCAAACCACCGGATTCCGAGTATGCGACGCTGAAAGCTCGAATGCGTTCTTGTTCTTTCTTGCGTAGTGTCCAGGTTTCGGACCCATAAAGGAGGGTAGAGAGAACACACACACGATAAAACCGAAGCTTTACCGAAAGACTGGCCTTGCTCCTCCAAAGATGATCAAGTTGGCCCATGATGGTACTGACGATGCCAATTCTGCGTAGTATGTCCTTACTACAGAAACCTGATGAGTCGATAGTGCACCCAAGAAAACCTTGGTTTTTGTCCATGAGGGTTTAAGGCCAGTGTAACTGGCCTCGCGTTCAAAGATTGTGAGAAGTTCCCCCCATCTGATTGGATCCTTAGTGAAGAGGACGGCATCATCTGCATACAGGAGATCGGTAAACCTGTGATCACCTACATCGATTCGCAATGAACCCTCACACCGTGACAGGATTGTATCCATGGCTGGGCAGAACAAGGTGGGTGCCAGCAAACAACCATGCCGAACTCCAGAGGAAGTCAAGAAGGAGGGAGATAGGTCATTGCCAACCCTGACCTTGGCTCTTGTGCCTAAGTGTAAAGCTTTGATAAGATCTAAAATCGTGTCCGGGATTCCCTTCGAGGAGAGAATATCCCAGAGCTGGCTACGGTCTACCGACTCGAATGTTGCCTTGATGTCTACGTAAGAGACTGAAAAGGGTTGATTGTACTCATGGTGAAGTTCAGCAAGTACACGCAAAGCAAGAATTGCATCTGAAGTGGAACGGCTGGGAGTAAAACCCGACTGCTGTTGTCTCTGCAGGGAAATGAGCAGGGGGCGAATCCTGGCAAGCAGAATATGCACAAACACCTTGCCAGGAATTGAAAGCAGGGTGATAGGACGGTAACTGTTGCAGGCCGTCCTGAAGCCTTGCCCCTTATAGAGAGGAAGAATTATACCATCTTTCCAGTCTGCCGGAACCATGAGGACCAGACAGAAAAATTATTATGAAAAGCCCTACTTACGGGCATCTCGGCAGATTTGAGATACTCAGGGAAGATGCCATCCTCTCCTGCAGCACGACCTGACTTCAACTTGCGAACAGCAGATAACACTTCACCCAGAGATGGGGGATCACAGTCGAGATCAGAGGCCACAGATTCAGGAGGTAGGACTACATATGGTCTAGGTGTTGCTGGTGGAAAGTTCAGAGACTCGTTGAAGTGGTCTTTCCAGCGGGACAGTGTTTCATCCACCGAGTTGCAGGGAGAACAATCCGCCTGGGAAATCAGAGATGAAGCTAAATGCTGGCTGCATCCGCGAAGACGCTTGACTGCTTTAAAGGCGGGGCGGAGATTACTTTGTCCCAGGCCAACTTCGGCCTCGGAGACAATGGAGTCATACAAAGCATTGAGATCTTGCTTCGCTTTGGCCTTGTATTTCGACATGGTTGCAGCTCAGACGGGCAGCTCGTTTCTGCTCAATGATGTCAAGGGTCCTTTCAGTGAGCCAGGGACGATGCTTAGAACGACAGGTAGGTACAACAGCCTCAGCGGCACCGAGAACTGTTTCACGAAAAGAGGCAAACGAGTCTTCAACAGAGTCAGGCAGTTCACCAAGTGCATCACAGCGGTTCTGAACCTCAACAGAGTAGTTGGTGGCCACCAGAGGGTCTGTTAGAAGAAGATGGTGGTCTGGGCGGCGTTTGGGCAAAGTCGTCTTGCTGACCAAAACAATTTCCAATTAAATATGTTGCTTGCACAACGCTTGACACCAACTTTTTATTTCAGTTTATCTCTGCCGTCTAGCACGACAGGCTTCTGTGTATTTGGATTGCGCATATGCTGGTACGTTATACAGGGTGTAAAAAATGGAAGCCCAGATGTAAATGTAAATTATGAAAAATGTCCTAAATATTTTCTAAAAAGGTAAACATCATGTCAAACACCAAGCTGTTATCCTTCCGGCAATGATATCTTGATTGTGTGTCTGTGTCAAGGATGATTGAGCATTCATTGTTATTGTCTTATGGGTCAAAATCTGTACTGGGCCAAGTTTTCTTGGCTTAATAGATTGCTGGCTGGTTTGGTGTGCAAAGGTTGAAATGGACTAGCTGTTCAGTCATCAATACATAAGCACTTTTTGCTTGTGTAGAAATGTAGGCAATGTGTACGAATACTTGTTGCTGTGTAGTTCAATTGAACCATTTTGGAGGTCTGAACAATAAACCACAAATTCAGTTACCTGAATCTGCCAAGTACTCCTGCAAAAAGGTTTCTTCATGGATCAATGGACACTATAAATTTTGTCTGTTGCAAGTGATAACCCGTGTCTAGATACCTGTAGACTGCCAGCATACCAACAGTGATTTCAGCACCAACGGTGTCCCCAGAAGAGGTGTATTACAAGCTGAACAAGGTAAAACTGCACAAGAGTGGTGTCCGGACTCCATCCAATCATGGCTGATTATTAAGGAGTTCGCCTACACACTTTGTTTTCCTTGTCAGACATTTTTAATTGTTCGATCATGTTGACCATACTATTTCTTTTTCCAAATTCATTAAGTTTAGGAGTGCGATGTTCCATAATTCCTTGGATTCATAGCTTTCTGACTAATTATACACAAGCTATTCATTACCAATACGAGTTATCTGAATGGAGGTCAACACATGCAAGCATTCCGCAGGGTAGTAAAACTTGTGTGACCAGCCAGACTGCGATGCGCTGCCAGGCAACTATTTAATATAAATAGTGCCCTTTGTTGAGGTTGTAAATAAGCAGTAACACGCAAAGCGCCCTCTTTAGTACGCAGGCGATATTCATTATTGGCGTGCGAATTTGCAGGACGCGTTTTTTTTTTTTTAAAGCCTACATGATTGTTGTGCAACATTAACATTCCTAGCATCTTGTCGAGGTAGCTAACTTTTGGTGGTCATTCCGAAATCTGACATTCCAACAGAAAACACCTATCTACGGCTTTGCCAGCATTTCAAGCTTTTGCCATATCAATCATCGCTGTCCGTCCTTGTCCATGATCCTGATACACACCGAGTTTGATAAACATCTTTGGCAAAGAGACATGAGAGCAGGAGGTGCGGCAACTGGTAAGTTACCTCAGGTATTTTCTTGAATTTTGATTATTTTTCAATTTGTTTGGTCATTTTATAAGATGGAAGATTGAGGTTGGCGCCTTTCTTACATTAGAATCCTGGGAGGACGAAACCAAATGTTTCATTTGGAATTGACTTGTTGGAAATGTCTCTTTAAAATTTATTTTGGAAATTTACTGAACGTAATCTGAAGCATAGTCGTGAAGTAGTTCTTTAACTGAAACACAATTCTGTATACATGTATATTACTTTTGCAGCCAGAAATGTGCTTCAACAATTTGTAACAATTTGCACTATGGATACATGTAAAGGTATCCTGTTGAAAGCATATTGTAACACGTGTTTGGAATACTTCCTTAATCAATGACTACAGTCACTTGTTGAGAATTGCATTGACAACAATTTACAATGACCCGATTGCAAAGGAGTTGAATGTACCAATATAAATTTATTTTGAATGTGCATATTTACATATATTTTGAAATGGAAATATTTCTCAAAATTATTTTATTTATTAATTGCAGGTCAGTGATTGACTGGGTAACTTTTTGTCAGGCTTTGTCTAGTGCCCTGTATAATTATTGAACTTTTGTACATATTGTACGGCCAAACAAATAACAAATTTGAGCTGAACTGGAACTACAACTACAATGCACCTTGTTTCAATAAATTGTCGAGTCTCTGCCAAGAACCCCCTTACCATCGGTTACACTTGGACCCGTTGCTGGATCCAATTCACTATAATAAATTACATTATAAATATGTTGATGACCTAACATTGTGTCAGACTTTCAGTAATGAATACACACCACCTTGATTTAAATTGAACTTGTAGGGCTAAATCAATGGGACACAACGAAGGAAAAAAAACAGAGTCGCTGATGCAACTTTACTGCGGTAAGTTATAACCTAATGTATTCAACTGCTGCCTGTATACATAGTATAAGTCCACTAGCCTCAGGGAAACTGCCAAGCCATCAGCACAATTCCATAACGGCTACCGATAACACTTGATAAATCCAGGGGGAAAAACTCACACATCAACTGCAACGAAAGGCAGCAGAAGATGACAGTACCATCAATATATACGCAAACATTGTTGAAGTAAAATCCCTAGCAAAGGGAATGGCGACATAAAAAGTACAACATGCAGAGATGTGCATAAAGCATGCCAGATATGTCTCAGAAACAGTGCCGTGATAAAACGTTCCTTATAAAGTGGTGATCATTAAAGAAAACCACCACATGCAGTGGTTAGTATCCAAGACGATTCTACACTGCTGCTAAAACTGCTTTTAAACTTCAAGTCAATCACATTCATCCACACCACAGGCAACAAAATCCTCATACAGTTCAAGTTCATCCAGCCTGCTCTATTTGCTCTGACAGAATAAATAGCATAGCATTATTCCCTCCAAACAATCCAGCACTGTAGGCATCAACAATTTCTCTGACTGATTGCTACGAAATCCAGCATTATGCCTATTGGGTAATAGATAGGCGAAATTGCAAATATTTACCACCGAAACGTTTAACTGTGACAGGGACATAGGTCCCCATGGTGGCCAATCATGTACTACCTATTCAAGTGTTTGTGCACAAGTCAATGGCAAATATAGTGTGATGAACAAGCTATGTTCTGTGCTTTGTTAATGTTGTAGCATGCAGCTGTTTCAAGCTGTTGCAAAATACACTACTGAATTATCTGATCATTCCCCGAATAAAATAACGTCACATGATGTCACACATTTTTCACATTTATGTGAAAAATGTGTGACGTCATGATGACGTCATCAGAAGCGTGGTTTTTGTAAAATGCATAAAAGGGTAGGTCTGATCGTCATGAAACTTGGTGAGTAGGTATTAAAATATCATCACTAGTATGCAAAATTCGAAGTGACATCATAGAAAAATGAATGCAGAAAAGCCATATGTTCTGTTTTTAAACAGACATACTTGTAACTTTTCATTGAAAATGTTCCTAAACTTCCATAAAGAATGCAACATTAATTTTGCCATTGCTCACCTCTAGTGGAAACATTGCTTAGCTGATGCTAATGCGTGAATTAACTGAAAAAGAGCCTGGGAACCAAAATAAATTAATAAAAATAACAAGACACAAAATGTAAAAACTTTTCTTACTGGATCACTTATAAATGGTCTGCATCCCTTTTGAAGTAATGACAGCAAGACCACTGAGTCAACGTGCAAAATAAAAACCTACCTTCAGCAGTCGTATGAGGGCACTGGGTGCATGTAAAGCCAAGATGGCTGCCTGGCACTTAGGGTTGTTTTCTGCTAATGATTCCAGTGCGGCAGCAGCTTTAGTCTGCACCGAGATGTTACGCCCCTTGATAAGTGTAACCAGAGGCTGTACAGCCTTACACTTCACCACCAAGTTCTGGTTCTCCTGATGATTGAAGGTTAGTGCTGCAAGGGCGGCAGAGCTAGCTGCTCTTAACACGTCTACACAAATATTTTAACAAAAATTGAGATGAGAGATGTAAAGGCATGGCGGATCACGATGTTTTGGTTTCTCATTATACAGGGTAAGCAAGACCAAGAAAAACCCATAGCAAATATTTGTTTTTAACCAAAACTATCCAAGCTTAAAGTTTCCATAATGCTAAAAAGACACACCAACTGACCTTGCATTTTATAAACACTTTTTTAAATGACTGACCCATACCTGACTTTACTTGAAGGAATTCAACCAGTGGCTCTACCCCCCCATGCTTGGCAACCAGGCTCTGGTTATCAGAGTGTCCCAGGCACAGCACCCGGATGGCATTCACCACTTCTACCAATACATCCTCAAGCTGGGACTCCATCAGCGTGATCAGGGGTGGTATCCCACCCTCAGTGCTGATCAGACTACGGTTGGCATTGTTTTCCCCCAGGTCAGCCAAGATGATGGCCGCCCGTGCCTGGATGTCATCTTTAGGGGAGCTGAGGAGCTTGATCACAGTGGGGATAGCACCAGATGCAGCCACGGCATCCCAAATCTGGGGACTCTCAGAAAGGTTGCAGATAACAGCAGCTGCAAGAGACTGCATCTCACATTGAGGCATCTTCAGGATCTCCACCAGGGCTGGGACACCATCTTGACAAAACAGATCGAGAAATGTCAGCTTACTTACAATGATTTACTGTGGCATTACAATACTCCTTGAAAGAGAAAAACACCAAACAAAACACTGATTTCATGTACTTACACATCTCATTTTTTCCTCTCTAGCATTACCCTTTCTCATATACATATCCCTAACCCTCATGTTCAATCCTTCAAGTGCACTATGTCAGGGTCCAATGGGCATTTCACTTTCCGACTCCAGTTCATAAATTAGTGCAACATTTCTCATCTTATCACTATCATGTCTAATCAAAGATTATCTACTTACATATGGCGAATCCCTAACTCAGATCACCTGTTAACTTGTGTCTGAACAAGCAGATTGGAAAAGCAGCAAGCACCATGACAAGACTGTCCAAGAGAGTGTGGGATAAAAGTTTGCTGACCATTCACCCCAAGATGCTAGTTTACCAGGCCTGTGCACTGAGCACTCACCTCTACTTTATGGTAGTGAGACATGGACCACCTATGCCCAACAACAGCGTCGCCTAAACAGCTTTTACCCATGATGTTTCCGAAGCATTCTCTGATCTCGTGGTAGAACTGAATTCCGAACATAATTGTCTTGGGAAAGGACAAGATTCCGAGCATGTTCTCAGTCCTGAACCAACATTACCTGCACTGGTTGGGCCACATCCGTCAGATGCAAGATGGCCGCAAAGATGTTCTATATATATGGCAAGCTCACTGATGGTTCCAGGCCGACGGGCCAGCCAGTCCTGCACTTAAGGGATGTGTACAAGCATGATATTAAGGGGGTCGGCATAGACATGAACACACGGAAGGTTGCTGCGACAGACTGCAGCAAATGGTGTGCTGCTGTATGGGCTGGCACTCAGGATGCCGAGGAGTGGGCCGAGCAGTGGCAGGAGAGGAGACAGCAGCATCAAGATAATGCAGTATGCTGTACTTCCACCTTGCAGCATATACCTACACCTGCAACAACTATGGCCGGAACTGTCTTTCTCGCATTGGTTTGTTCAGCCACAGCCGCTCCAGACTAATTTTTTTTCGTGCATTCCATTGTCTTCAGAGACGGAGCCTACTACTTCATTAAGAATTGAATAAAATCGGCAATTGAGAAAATCTTCCAGAGGTCTGTGGTTGGGATGATGGCTTTTGGCATGGGGATTCAAGTTTATTGACCAATAGCCAAGGCTGAGCATCAGTACATGCAACAGGGTATTCTCAACAACCTCCACATTGCCGATTTGAGTAATTTATCCCATCCAGATGTTACTTGGTATACGACGAGACATCATGAAAGCTTGAAGTTTATCAGTTTGCACACTTAAAACCCCAATGAAAGTGACCAATACTAGTCCTTGACCATCAAATGTTACCAGCTAAAATCAAGCTGGCCCAAGGATGATCTGTTGTCATCCCCATTGCATCTCACCAGAAATGTGCTTGTGACCCCATTACAATTTCATTTAACATGGCATCACATTACTTTAAAAATAATACACTCAATTCAAAAAGAAAATTAAGAAACATTGCCATTCATGTGACCACAAGAGGTCACACATGCTCCGAGGAATATGAAGAATGGAAAAGCCCCTGGAGAGGATCAAATAACATCAGATATCTTTAGTCTAGAGGATGAGGAAACCACCACAACAATCACTGCTCTATTCAACAAAATCTTGCAAGAGGAGGAAATTCCCTCCCAGTGGAACGAGTCCAAAGTCATTCCTATATTCAAGAAAGGGGACAAAAAGGACATTAAAAACTACAGACCTATCAGCTTACTACCTCACCTGTACAAGCTTTTTACCAGAGTAATTCTTGCTCGCACGGAGAAGCAGCTTGATGGTAACCAACCAAGAGAGCAGGCAGGCTTCAGATCAGGTTTCCGAACATCAGACCATTTACACACACTGAGCCAAGTGATTGAGAAGTCAAAGGAATACCAATTCAACCTTTGCCTAGGTTTCGTGGATTACGAAAAAGCCTTTGACAGTTTAGATCACCAGTCACTGCTGACAGCTTTGGAAAAGCAAAATATTGACGGCAAGTACATCCAAATCATCTACAAGGAGCCCACGGCAAGAGTTCATCTGGATAATACAATCACTGACTCGATTGCGATACTAAGGGGCGTCAGACAAGGTGATCCAATATCACCAAAGCTTTTTTACAGCAACGCTGGAAGAAGTTTTCAAGACCATCGACTGGAGTGATAAAGGGATCTTAATTGGTGGATGGTGAACACTTCCCCCATCTCAGATTTGCTGACGATATCCTCATTTTTAGTTATACCCCGGGAGAACTCCAGGGAATGATCCAGGACCTTGCAGATAAATGTAGTAGGGCAGGCCTCAACATGAACATCAAGAAAACAAAGGTCATGGTGAGTAGCAACAGTCAAAACTTCAAAATAGCAGTTCAGGGAAAAAATTTGGAGACAGTAGATCACTACATCTACCTGGGAAAGAAAATCACCCTGAACAATAAAACTGGGGAGGAAATCAAAAGAAGAATCCAGTTAGGTTGGGTGAAGTTTGGCACACTCAGCTACATCTTTCGAGACCACACCCTCCCTATATCCCTGAAAAGGCAGGTATTTTACCAGTGTATCATACCGGTCTTATCATATGGCGCCGAGACATGGACTACCACCAAACGTCTAGAGAAAATCTAAGGGTGACCGATCTATGAAAAGAATAATGATAGGAGTAACAAAGAAGGACAGGGTGACAAATGAGGATCTAAGGAAGAAATCAGGAGTGCAGGACATTATCAAAACCAATAAATCAAAGAATTGGAGGTGGGCAGGTCATCTGGCTAGGAGGTACGACAACAGGTGGACATGCAAAACAACCAATTGGACTCCAAGAAACCGAACAATTTTCTTCCAAGTCAAGTCAAGTCAAGTCCCGAGTCAATTTTTTTCAAGTCAAGTACCAAGTCTCAAGTCAATTGTTGCACATAGTAAATTCAAATTCCAATGACAAATGACTTTTGGCTGGCACGTATGCACTGTACAAAATCAACCATGCATGTCCGGTCTTGACGATTCTTCATGCAGTCGTCCAGTGCTGCAGCCCTACATACGTACTGGACACCCAGCTCGCTATGCACTGTAGGCCTGGCATTTTTTTTCAACTGGTATGTGCATAGGCCCAAAAGTTGTGTTTGTTTTAACAAAAGTGTTGATGTCAGCACGTCAAATTTATTCAAGTCAAGTCGAGTCACAAGTCATGTTTTTTAAAGTCAAGTCAAGTCCCAAGTCATTTTTTTTTCAAGTCAAGTCTTAAGTCCGTTTCAGAAAATGTTACACGACCACCAACCGCCATTCCCCCCCACCCCTCCTTTTCCGAACAGATATAGGACTGATGAAAAACACACCTTTATTTCAAGATCCAACAGTAGCCAAAACATGCCCCCAATAGGCATATCCATCCCATCTGCAGATACTCTGACGTTACTAAGCCAAGATAATGAACCCAAAGAATTAAGATTAAACAATTTAATGAGAACAAACATACCTTTTTAAATACCACCTGCAGGCAAACTGAGCTTTGCTACACCCTGATAGTAGTAGACATTCAGATATTTGACAGCCTTGTTATTAAAACAGAAGCATTTGCACAGCTCACAAGATATCATGAACACTTACTTTGCACAGCTCACAAGATATCATGAACACTTACTTAAATATTCATGTATTTGCATGTCTAGGGCACCATCAGGGCCTGAGTTGGCTTAGATGGCATCAAATGGACAAGACGTGTGTGACCTGTCAGAAATTGACATCAAGGAACTGTGCCTCTAGATGTTTGGCCACCGTAATAGTTTCGCCAAGTCTTGCCTTAGCTCAGTTAGCCAGCCCAAACCCAAACAGCCGAAACAAACCACCATTACAGGTATCATCACCACAGACGCCATGACCCCCGAACCCGTCCCATCACCCTAAATGTCATCCTTCAGGCTATATCACAGGTTCAAACTGATAAGTTACTTGATTGCAAATTTTCGGACCAATTTTCGACACTTTCTGACCAGATTTCTGACCAGATTTCTGTTCCTTCTTTTTCCGAAAGGGAAACAATAGATGGGCTAAAAGAGGAATGTGACACTCTCCGTTCTACCATTGATATGCTGATGAGCCCTTCTTCTCGTGGTGCGATGTCCATTCAAAGCCGGAATGTTCCACACTCCCCAACCAACCCGACTCCTCATTAAACAAGACCTCTTTTCATGAGCAGCTGGCCGAGTATCGCAAAAAGCACAAGGAACGGAACACTGCAAAGACCAAACCACCTACTCCCAACCCAGCCACCACAGCAGATATCTTGGTCATCGGTGACTCCATGATCAAGCGACTACAACCCAGAAAACTGAGTAGGAAAAAGAAAGTCATCTGCCATAACATGCACGGTGCGAAGATTGAGGACATCGCTCTGAACGCCAAACACGTGTCAACCAAGCACAATGTTTCTGGCATAATTCTTCATGTCGGAACCAACAACACCTCCACAACGCAAGAAAGTCGATGATTCAAATGAACTGCTGAAATCTATCGCACAGCGCAATAACTGGGACTTTATCGACAACGGAAACATAAATTCGGACCATCTTGTCTCGGACGGAGTGCACCAATTAACACCACAGGAGTACGCCTACTGGCCAAAAACATTATACAGCATATAGCCGGACCATCACAAGACACATATCGACGCATACCATCGACTGAATTCATGCCGCAGAGAACATCCTTTGGTGCAATCCTAGGTTCACATAATCCCGATTTTTAAGCCGAATCGCCGCGAATAGCAATTCTTGAGGAAATCGGGGAATGGTTCTTGGCTGCCTCGGGATGATTCTGTTAGTTCGGTGAAAGATCGTTAAAGATCGGGAAGCGCCCCGACAATTTTGGGTGATTCGGGAACCAATTTAAATTCTTGGTTTATTCCTGTTGTATTCCTAACTAATTTGGGATATTCTTACAGCATTCTTATACAAATTTCGTAGAGTTATTCTTGGTGTTTAACAGTCCAGAATCATGCCGAATCTTTACGAATGTATCAAGAAATGTACGAATATTATAAGAATAATTTACGAATACACTAAGATTTTGTTAAGAATAAATAAGAATAATCTAGGAACTTAGCAAGAATGAATCACGAATAATGCTGAATTATCCAGAATGTATTAAGAATAACCAAGAATCAAGCAGCATTTAATACGAATTGATCCAGAATAGTCCATATGCACGCCGATTTAATCAATAATACCCAGAATGAGCAGATAACTGGATCGGTTTATATACCGGGATCGCCTGGATTCGGCCTCGTTCTGGATGATTCTGGCTTGTTCTGATTGAAAGCGGCTTAGTTTTGGGGTTGTTAGGGAATGTTCGCATTATATTCGGCTTATTCGGTCTTTGTTCTGATTAAATTCGTAATGAAATCGGCATGGATCTGGGTCATTCTGGATGATTCTGGAGTTATTCGTATATTATTCATGACAAAATCGCTACAATTCGGTTTTATTCTTCACTAAATCGCAATCATTGAGCTTGATTCGGTCTGATTCCGCTTTCAATTCGTACCTAGTTCTTGATTATTTTTGTTTCATTCTTAAGTTATTCTTACAAAAAGCGAATCGGTGCTAATTTCTCTGGATGCCATCAAGAATTTTTATTCGGGATAGATCATGTAGATCGGGGTATTCATGGCAATAATTCGGGAATGTGTGAACTTAGCATTAAGGGCCCAGAAAATGTTGGATTCTGGATGCTCCGTGGTGCAATCTGAGGCGATTCCTGGCCACTTTCACCTGACTTTTTTAAACAAAAGTTGTTAAGATTTTATGGAGAATATATAAACTCCTCAAAAAAAGTTCGGAAACTCAGGTTTGACAGACGATTTCTCTCTTGTTTCCAACTCCTTTTCCTTGAATTTGGTATCATTGGAAAGCCCTGTTATTCTTCTTTACAATGATGTGTCATTTGTTATGATTAAGCAATTGGGGGGTGTGCAGCACAGCAGAATATGGGGGCGAGTGTAAAGTGAAATGTTACAAAATGCATTGCTATTGTCCAAAAGTGTATTGACTCTTGCTGTTAGGAGTTGTATTGGTGTGTCTGGAATGATTCTCTGCGTTACTCTAACCAACATTTAAAGGTTGTAAGCCATAAATGTGCAGGAAAAGTTTAGAAATCCACATGGCCTGTCACAATAAATTGCCTTCGGGATAGCAACTCAGTTGTTAATGTGCTTGTGTTTCAAACAGAGTAAAAGAATTTGTAATTTTCTGCACTCAAACACCCAGTAATGCTCCATCAGTAACAAGAAGTCTCTCTCACAGTACAATGCAACACTCTATCTCTAACAAAAGAATAAAACAAGCCTTTTTTTCCCTGGTTTAATCATTGAACAGTTTCTAGCCTCAGTAGCGGGTGGACGATCCGAATGCAGCCACAACAGCCTGGCACCTTCTCCTCATACTGTTCACAAGCCGGGTCACACGTTGCTGTGGGATGGCGTCCCATTCATCAATCAAGATCTGTTGCAGATCTGTTGCACATTCCCATCCTCCAAGCAAAAGGGGAATGCACTGTGTGCCAATAGCAATGCATTTTGTAACATTTCACTTTACACCCACCCCCATATTCAGCTGTGCTGCACATCCCCCAATTTCTTAATCATAACAAATGACACATCATTGTAAAGAAGAATAACAGGGCTTTCCAATGATACCAAATTCAAGAAAAAGGAGTTGGAAACAAGAGAGAAATTGTCAGTCAAACTTGAGTTTCCGAACTTTTTTTGAGGAGTTTATATAATGATTTTAGCCATTATTTGTAGCCATTATTTTAGCCTTAGACGGGGGAACACCCAAAATGGACAAATGCTAACGCGAAGCCCTTACGGCGTAGGGTCCGGGGCGCGCTTAAGGGCCCCGGAAATTTTTTTATTCTGGATGCTCCGTAGTGCAATCTGAGGCGATTCCTGGCCACTTTCACCTGACTTTTTTTAAACAAAAGTTAAGATTAAGATTTTAGCCCTTATTTTTAGCCATTATTTTAGCCATGTCATGACAACAAAAATCTAAGTTTCTCCCTCCCCAATTTTTGGCGTATAATTTGCAGTTTTTACCCCCTTATTTTTAATTTATCCAGAATTTGTCTTGGTTTTAATTCAGTCCAGTTGAAATTTTCAAGAAAAGGGCTTGATTTCAGACTGTTCCTTGCCCTGTGTTAAAACCATCGGCAGATCGGCTGCAAGACATAATAGAGGATTTGGGCACATTTTCCTGCTGGTTGGCCATAATAACCTGTAATAAACTCCCCAAGGGATTAGATGTTGAGATGCACCGCGTTTACACTAGATCTGGCAAAGGGATTAAAAAGGGAACGAACCCGGCAAGGAGGATCGAAGGGGGATCGATGGATAGAGTTGAAATCCCAGGGCTCCGGGAAATACTCCAATTTTCTCCTAAGAAAAGCGAATACTTTAAATCAACCATCGAGGAAAATAAAGGCAACTTATCCATTCTGTGGAAAAAACTAAAAGAGGTTCTTCCCAACAAACAGAAAATTATTCCAAAGTCTATTCTTTCCCAGAATGGGGAATTCGTTGATGATCCCACCGACATAGCTGATACATTTAACGAACATTTTTCTACAATCGGAACACGTATGGCCAGTAATGCCCCTCCATGTGAACTTGAAGTGGACAACAATACATGTATCCACACAGATTCACTTGATGAAAAATGATTACTGCCTGATATTACAGAAGACCATGTTCAAACGCAAATATCATCAATGTCAGTCGGGAAAGCAACAGGTCCGGATGGAATAAGTGTGAAAATGATTAACCCCTTGCCACCGGGTGGCGCCGGGGCACCAGGCCGGATTATGCAGCCAGGCGAAACGGAAACAAGAGGATTGTTCAGCCAAGCATAACGTACACAATACCCCAATAATGGTTGAAAATGCAAAAATTGGCGTGTATAGACAGCAACCGGCCAAGTGGCAATTTCAATCTGCACGTATTTGTGTCAGCCGGTGGCAAGGGGTTAAAATAGCGTCTCCGTACATAACTAAATCCTCAACACACATCTTCAACCTCTCGATAAGATGTGAGCAATACCCTAGAGAGTGGAAACACGCCTTGGGTGGAGACAAATGTAATACAACTAACTATCGGCCTATTTCAATACTGCCGATTATCTCTAAGATTCTAGAAAGATGGATACACTCTGCATTATATTCATACCTTGATGAAAGTAATCTGATTCCTTGTTGTCAGTCAGGGTTTAGGCCCTTACACTCAACTGAAACCACTCTGCATGATTTAACGAACAAATGTTTTCAGGCTATGGAGCGTGGGGAAATTACAGGCACTGTTCTCATAGTACTCTATTTGCACCACTGCTTTGTTCGGGCTCCAGAGTCTACTAGGTTTAAGGACTGGGGAGAGATTCGAGCATAGAAACCAGAGTCCGAACAACAAACCGTTGGGGTGGGTGGGTGGGAAAACAAAACGAAATGGCGACTGGCACCTGAGCTGGTCCGAATCCCCTATATGCAGGTATGGACTCTATTTGCACCACTGCTTTGTTCGGGCTCCAGAGTCTACTAGGTTTAAGGACTGGGGAGAGATTCTTCGCTCCAAACTAAGACAGCGAAACCACTCCCTTTTCCTGCTATTCGACGCCCAAATACCACCCGCACATCACCCATGTCTCACCCGCGCCTCACCTGCGTCTCACCCGCGTCTCATCCGGCAACGCGGGTTATTTACTTGAAATGTTCACCATCAAGACCGTCGGCTCATTGCGAACGCTCTCTTTAAAAAAGTCGCACTAAAACCAATATGCAGCATGTGCGCAGGAAGATTCCAAATCGTCTTCTGAAAGCCGCTTCTTCTTGCTGCAAAACGCGGCGATAAAATCGACAAATGCTGTACCTCACAATGGACATTTCTCCACCGGTCAGCTCCACCTGGTGAGGAGCGCTTGTCTAATCGGAATTTCAGCTTGAGCGAGAGGATGTTTTTCAAACAAGTTAAAGGGAGAGACACGAGGCATCTGAAAACTGATGCGGTATCACAAGCAAACAATGAGCACGATACAATACGGATGGCGAGAGGGTAGGAACTGGCGATTTAGATGGGGACAAATACAACCACACGGTTTGCCAAACGAGTGAAACAAACTATCGGGGATCATCTGACCCGATTCTGGTACCTCGACCTGTGCTGCCCCACTCTGATCGCAAAATAAAGCAACTTCCATGCTATACCAGAGGTTCCAAATCCAGAGCCTCACCGGCGGGCATGATTATGATTGAGATCGATTTCAATTACTTGAATTTGTTGCCCTGTTGCGGATTGTTTCAACCTTATTCGCAACAGGCTAACACTTATGTGTTTTACTGATCTCGTGAGATTTCGGTGACGTGCACCGACCTATAACATGCATTATTCACCTTGCCTGCGTACCCAGGCCAGAGGCACCGAGACCAACGCGGCATAGATACCGACGTAATTCCTATTCGTGCTGGCAATTTCGTTAATAAATGAAAACCGCACTGCACGAATTTAAAGTACGTCTCAATTTGCTTTCATCCTGTCCCTCGAGCGGTGATTGTTAAGTCACATCCTTTAGTATGGCAAACTAATTCAGCACTTTGAGTCCAAATTTCATGCGAGTGGAACTTGACAACTCATGATGAGAAATGACAGTCAAAACAAAATTTTAATCGGGCCCTGTGCTTTAGGATCAAAAAGAGCTAATCATCGCCACTGTCCGCTATTATGCGTTAACAGTGATGTGTTAATTCATTGTCTGGGGAACCGTCTTCCGTTGTGTGTATTTGCTCGGGACGGATTAAGGGGTCCATCTCTTTGTTCTCCAGCTCAAATTACTGCTCCATCAGTAGAGCGTGCCGGCAAACTTTAAACTCCAAACTCAAAGACCTCTGTGCGCCGCGACACGCAAAGAAAATCGTGTCACTGGGATTCAGAGGCTCGCTCTCTTATTTCATAATGGTTCCCAAATCGCAAGGGCAACCAAGGGCCCAGAACTCTGTCACATATAGGCATGCAAACCAATGAACATTAATTTAAAACCTTTGTCGGCTCATACTCCGTATCACTAATGATAAGCCATGGCACATCAAATTTCACGCTCATGGTGAAAAACTGGGGAGGACCGTCCTTCATTGGTGCTTCCCCTTGGCGCATAAAATTTCCATTCTCAGAGGACCGTCCTTTATCTAAAAGTATCAATATGTTAAACTGGGAGGCACTTCTTCCATATGATAATGTTCCACTCTGGTACAAAATGTTTGCGTTTTTTTTGTTTTTCCCTTTTATTTGTTTCAGAGGATCGACCTTTATCAAAGAAATAACACTCCTGATGGGAGGCCCGTCCTCCACCATGCTGCATAAAATGTCTTTCGCGGAGGCCTATCAACTGTTAAAACATGAACATACAATGGCATGTCCAACTAGGAAGGCCCGTCCTCCACATGCTGCATAAAATGTCATCTTTAGAGGCCTGTCACCTGTTAAAACATAAACACACAATGGTATGTTAAACTTGGGAGGGCCGTCCTCCACCATACATGAAAATTGCATTTTCAGAGGGCTTTCCTCTGCCTTAAAGTATCACACTCGGAATGGTGTGTGCAAGTTTGTAGGCCAAACTTCCACTAACTACAATTTCATTTTCAGAGGCCATTTTCTCTGTCTCATAATATCACACTCGCAATGGCCTTTTAAATTTAGAGTCCCTTCTTCCTAACCATATGGTACCTAATTATTTCATTATCAGAGGCCTTATCTCTGTCTCAAAGTGTCACACTCACAATGGTGTGTTTAACTTAGGAGGCCCGACCTCCGCCACAATACAGAAATATTTTATTTTCAGAGGGCTTTCTCTATCTTAAAGTATCACATCCACAGGGGTGTGTCCAGCTTGGGTGGCCCATCCTCCATCAAGGTACATAAAAGTGTCACTTTTAGAGGGTTTTCCTCTAAGTGTCACACTCAGAATTTTCAAAGTATTTCACACAGAATGGTGTGTTCAAATTTGGGGGCCCGTCCCCCACCATGGCACATAAAATTCCATTCTCAGAAGGCTTTACTCAGTCTCAAAGTACCACACTCACAAGGGTGTGCTTAACTAAGGAGGCCCGTCCTCCACCAAGTTACATAAAATGTCATCTTCAGAGGGCTTTTCTCTGTCAAAGAATCACACTCAGAATGGCGTGTTCAAATTCGGAGGCCCTTCTTCAACCATGGTACATAAGAAAACATTTCCAGAGGGCTTTACTCTGCCTCAAAGTATCACACTCACCAAGGTGCATTTTACTTAGGAGGCCTGTCCTCCACTAATGTACATAAGAATGGCATTTTCAGAGGGCTTTTCTTTGTCCCCAAATATCACAATCAGAACGGTGTGTTCAAATTTGGAGGCTTGTCCTCCACCATGGCACATAAACTTTTCACTTTCAGAAGGCTTTACTCTGTCTCAAAGTACCACACTCACAAGGAGTGTTTAACTGAGGAGGCCCGTCCTCCACCAAGGTACATCAAATGTCATTTTCAGAGGGCTTTCTCTTGCAAGTATCACACTCAGAATGGTGTTCACATTTGGAGGCCCGTCCTTTACCATGGTACATAAAAAATTCATCTTCAGAGGGCTTTTCTCTGTCTCAAAGTATCAAAATCACAAAAGTGTGTCCAGCTTGGGTGGACCGTCCTCCACCAAGGTACATAAAAGCGTCATTTTAGAGGTGTTTTCTCTGTTTCAAAGTATCACCCTCAGCATGGTGTGTTCGAATTTGGAGGCCCGTCCTCCACCAAGGTACAATGTATACCTAAAATGTTATTTCAAGAGGACTTTCCTCTGTCTCCAAATATCACACTCATCATAATGGTGTTCAAATTTGGAGGCCCGTCCTCCACCATGGCACATGAAAATGTCATTTTTAGAGAGGGCTTTTCTCTATCTGAAAGTACAAAATGACAATAGCATGCCCAAATTGGGTGGCTCATCCTCCACCAAGGTACATAAAAATGTCATTTTCAGAGGGCTTTTTCCTGCCTGAAAGTACCAAAATCACAATAGCGTGTCCAAATTGGGTAGCCCATCCTCCACCATGGTGCATACAAATGTCATTTTCAGAGGGCTTTTCTCTGTCTGAAAGTACCAAAATCACAATAGTGTGTCCAAATTGGGTGGCCCATCCTCCACCATGGTGCATACAAATGCCATTTTCAGAGGGCTTTTCTGTTTCAAAGTATCACCCTCAGCATGGTGTGTTCAAATTTGGAGGCCCGTCCTCCACCAAGGTAGGCCGCTATATACCTAAAATGTCTTTTCCAGAGGTCTTTCCTCTGTCTCCAAATATCACACTCATCATAATGGTGTTCAAATTTGTAGGCCTGTCCTCCACCATGGTGCATAAAAAATGTCATTTTCAAAGGGGTTTTCTCTGTCTAAAAGTACCAAAATCACAATAGCGTGTCCAAATTGGGTGGCCCGTCCTCCATCATGGTGCATAAAATGTCATGTTCAGAAGGGTTTTCTCTGTCTCAAAGTATCAAATCACAATGGTGTGCTCAAATTTAGAGGCCCGTCCTGCACCATGGCACATAAATATTCCATTTTGAGAGTTTTTTCTTCTTTTTTTTCCCAAAAAGTATGTTTGACCCAGGAGGCTCGTCCTCCACCATGGTAGACAAATGTTTCAATTCCAGAGGCCATTCCTCTGTCTGAAAGCAGCACATGCATAGGCCTAATGATATGTTCAACCCAGGAGGTTCATCCTCCACCATGTTTTATGCAAAGTCTATTTCCAGAGGGCTTGTCTGTGTCCCAAAGTATCAAAATCACAAGATTATGTCCAACTTGGGTGGCCCGTCCTCCACCAAGGCACAGAAAAGTAATTTTTAGAGGGTTTTCTCTGTCTGAATTATCACACTCAGAATGGTGTGTTCGAATTTGGAGGCCCGTCCTCCCTCATGGTACATAAATATGTGACCCTCTTCAGAAAAAGGTGATATAAGTCGCGCTATGCATTTACGTGTAATGGCCCTTTCAATGTTGAGACGGTGAAATTTTTCGTCAAAATTCATTTTTGGTTTTTTGTCTTTAATGACATCTTAAATATCTGAAGTTTCAGGTTTGGTGCACAACAATGTTGATTTCAGTGAATAAAATGAAAAAATATCATTTTTAGAGTGCATTGTTTCATTGCATTGTATAAGAACTAGCTATTTCAAAGCATGTTCTCTCTGTTGTGCAATTTGAACTCCATAGAACTAATTAATATGCAAAAACTTGATATCTCCAGAACGGAAAGGGCTTTGGAGCTCTATCATGTACCAAATATAAGCTTACATTGCGGGCTTTCCAAACATATATAGAACTCATTTTTCATATTTTGCGACATAATATACCTTTTTCCAGAGCGGGTCACATATATTCATTTTCAGAGGGCTCTACTCTGTCTCAAGTATCACACCAACAAGTGTGTGTTTAACTTAGGAGGAACGTCCTCCAGCAAGGTACATAAAAATGTCATTTTCAGAGGGCTTTCCTCTGTCTAAAAGTATCACCCTCACAATGGTATTAAATGTGGGAGGCTCGTCGTCCTCCCCCCGGTACATAAATATTTCATTTCCAGAGGCCATTCCTCTGTCTAAAAGTATCACACTCACAATGGTATGTTAACTTAGGAGGCTTGGTCTGCGTCTCGTAACTGTTGGCTATTTTAAATGCTTGCTACGCCTAGCAACGTCTACAAACACATACCGCGACTACATGCGTGCGAGGCATGCACTGCAAGTCACCGTTTGTCAAAATATGCGTGCCAGATATCCTCACGATAGCGTCAACACTCCGGCTGCGAACTCACAAATCCCTTTTCTATCAACCGTCATGAAATTTAACGTTTGATGCAAACTGATGAATAGCCTGACAAAGGACATTCCGAGTGCATAGCACTCGTGACGCTGTGAAATCTCTATGGCGGGATAGAATATGCCCTTTTGCCCCGAAAAGGGTAGTTGGCCCCTTCCGTAAAAAACCCATACATGCACTAGAATGTTAAAAGCACGAATGCAATCAGTGACATAATTTAATATTAGTTTGTAAACTACACTTTTCCAGATCTTAGTTTATGTATACGAGACGAGAAATGAAACCAGCTTCAAAATGTTTTTGGCGCACTCTCGTCGAGATTTGCGAAGAATGAAAATAAATGATTGGGCACCGAACCGCTTGGTTTCATACCAACTAGTCTGAGATTAGCCTCTCTATTATGCAAAACACCCAACATTGGTGACATAATTCCATGATAGGCCAATGAATGCAGGCCTCAAATTCCTTGTACTCTCAAATACGCTCTCGGGGTCTACCATTGTAAACATTTATTCTGTGTTTGCCAATGGGCAAACTCGGCGTCGTCTTGTAGAAAAGGCTATTAACCAGCTCGCGTTGGGATTGTGTCAAACCGCACTGGACCCGGGCGCGGGATTATATTTTAAATTAGCCTCGATGCCAGACGTATTCACGCCGTCAACTGCGGGTAGCACACCGATATCCCCGGCCTTGTTCGCTGTGTGTCCGTCATCCGTTCCAAAACCTTGGCGGATATGCACGTCACCCGATCTTTTACCTGCGAATCGATCGATATGCAAGAATAAAATGGCACCCATTCAAAACAGTCCCGCAGTTATCCGGACAGAAACATATCCGGGCACCCGCTACTTGACAGGCGACCTAATTATTGCATTTGCCCGATTATAACTGGTGCTGTTACGTTAAAATGTGAAATTAAACACTTAGAAGTTATAGCGCCATCAAATTCCTACGCTCCGCTCCTGTGCCATTTCCCGAACTACAAAATGGCCCTCCACAAACATCTTTGGACTAATTAGGTCATTTCTCTGTATATTAGGGATGTTTTGCCGATTTATCTTCGTGCCTCATGCCCTGGAATTTAGTGGCACCGCGAGGCAACGGAGCCTACACAAAACCATGACAGTGGATTGGTATTGCTGCTCTGCTTATTTTAGGGATATGCCTTAAAGCATATTAACAAAGCTTTAAATCCCAAACCAAAGATGAATAAAACTACCATGACTAACCTAGAATGTGAGAAGAGTCGTAATGGAATTGATCGGTCGGGCATAGCTTGGGTGGAGCCACAACTTGAATAAAGCTGCCACGCCATGGGCATAAACCTTGCAATGCACCAAAATAAATGTCATTCAGCACAATCAACACTCGGCCACCACACGAACAAACGCAACCATTGCACCGGATTATTCAATCACCGTGGATATAGAATGGTAAATAACGATTTTACGCATTACAACCCACGTTTCACGCTTACAATTTCGATAAAGGCAAGCCTAACCGTTTCTTGGGAGGCCCTCACTCCCACATTTCATCGTCATGCATCAGTAAAGAGCGCCGATGCGCCCATTGTATTCAGCACAATAGCCATTAGGCGTAACATTATACTAAAACTCGCAACGACAAGTGACGTATAACGTGCCGAAATGGATGGGGTGACCCAACAAGGTTTTCCCGAATTTGTTGTCAGAAAACCACTCAATCTTAGGCAATGTGAATAAGTTTTATGTTTATCAATTAACTCGGGTGCAAATCGTTCCGCAAATTTCTCTACGGCATTCCCGTCTTACGACTACGAGAATCCCCTTGCGGACAGCTCAGGAACAAAACTGTTTTTTTCCTACCTCATTCCTTCATAGAAATGAAAAGGGGGCAAACATCAAAACCGACTGTGTATCCACATTTGACAATAACACCACCATGGCTGATGTTAATCAAAGATTGAGCTTCTCCAAAATGCAACTCTTGAATCCTGAAACAGCACTTCGGCTTGGCTAACGGGCCGTGGCGTAGGGTGCGGCCCAACAGCATGGCAAACCAGCGCGGAGCGAAATCAAACAAGTGTGGACTGGATGACGACCAGACTAAACTGTGATAGTGTCTCTTCTGCCCTCTACGTCGCAACGGTGCAAATAGATTTAAGTAAAGCATTTGACTCTGTTAATCACGCATCTCTCCTAGATATAAAACTTGAAAGGGTAAATATGTCAACCTCTGTAATCAACTGGTTTAAGTCATATCTAAGTAAACGTAGTCAGTCTGTGAATATTGAGGGCAACATATCTAAGACCCTACCACTTAACACCGGCGTACCACAGGGATCAATTTTAGGTCCACTGTTATTTATTATTTATACAAGTGACCTACCACTTTGTGTCCCTAAAGAGTGTAATTTGTTCATGTATGCTGACAACTTGACATTAACGTGTAGTTCTACCAGTGTTGATGAGATAGAGAACAACTTGAATACAGCCCTAGCTAGAATTTACGATTGGTGTGTCAGAAACAAACTTACAATAAACGCCAGCAAAACCAAATCCATGCTCATTGGAACTAAACAAAAAGTATCCAGTACTGACCTTAATGTCAGTATCGCTGGTAGTCCTGTAGTAAAGGTGAACTCTTGTAAATGTTTGGGTGTTATTATTGATGAAACTTTAAGTTGAGGCCCACACGTTGAATAAGTGAAGAAAACCGTTTCCTCTAAATTAGGTATGCTAAATAGAATCCGCAACCATGTTCCCCAATGCAGCCTCTACTCTCTTTTTGTTAGCTTAGTTATGCCATCTTTAGATTATTGTAGTACTGTATGGGGAGGACGGTACACATCTCACGACAATATTCTTAATAAATGTCTGAAAAGAGCTGCGCGGATAATCCTTAAGTGTGCATTCTTAACTCCTTCAGCCGATATGTTTGCTAGACTTAATTGGATGTCATTTTCTGAAAGAGTTGAGTATAAAAAGGCTATTCTTGTCTACAAATGTATAAACAAAATTACTCCTTTGTACATGTACATGTATATGACAAATCTGTTTACACCACTTATACAGATTCGTGAAACGAGACAATGCACTGACATGGCGCTGAATATTCCTTTTGCGAAAAAAGAATGTTATGCCTCAAGCTTTGCGGTAACAGGTACAATCATATGGAATAATTTGCATGTACAGTTGAGAACCGTGACTTCTCTGACCTTGTTCAAATCTGAACTACGTCAAATGTTCAGTCAGTAATATTTCCGCAAATATGTATTCACTGATTATACAAATCTAAATCTGTGCTGATCTACGGAGTTTACAAACTTGGAATTTTCCCGTGTTTTCTCCCAAAAGGGTTTTTCGCGTTTTTTTCACCCCTCCCGTAATCAGCGAATATTATAGCCACATATTTTCTTGATGTCACAAAATATTTCCAAACCTTTTGTGTTCACTTAACCCTTTGCACGCTATCGGCGACTCACGTCGCCGAGCCTGTATATTCCCTGCGCGCTATCGGCAACTCCAGTCGCCCGCGAGTATTGTGTATCTATTGTGGCAGAATTCTGGGTAATTATTGACCCCTGACCCCCATCCGGGTATTTCCAGACAGCTGTATACGTGGACAACATTATTTCATCGTAAAACAGTTTTCGTTTCTTGCAAAATTTCTGGCAATTTTTGTCTAAAAATCTGCGAGCCGGCGGTCGCTTAAACAAAGGGCGTGTACAATGAATGCCCAATCTGCATTCCGGGAGATTTTTGACAACTCGGACTCCGGAGATTCGGACTTTGAAGAGCTTTTTCAAAGGGGTTCCGATGACGAAGGTACGTGTAGCGATGCCAATGACAATGTACATGTACATGTAGATGACACCGAGTCTCATGCTAGCGATGATGGGTCCGAATCGGACGACGGCCCCGGTGAAAATCAACAGCAGGCGGGCATGGCGGGTGGTTATGCCGCGCGTAATGATACCTTTCGGAGGGCCTACCAGCATGACTGGCTTACCGATTTCAGCCATCCTTACGGCCAGCTGATTTTTGAAGGGGATGAAGAGCCAACAGAATATGGGATTTTCACCTATTACTTTGATGCAGAAGTGATCGATCTGCTTGTTGTCGAAAATCGATATGCAGCAACCACCATCGCCGTAAAGGGAGGGATGGAGAACTTGACCATGCACTAAAGATTCCGCAAATGGCGAGATGTCAATGGCAATGAAATGAAGGTATTTCTAGCCATTTTGCTACTGATGGAGATCGACCGCCGTACAAACTATGACCTGTACTGGACCACAGAATGAACCATGGAAGCACCGGGGATAAGATCCATCATGTCCCGGGATCGTTTCCAGCTGATCCTGACACTGTTTCACTGCACGGACAATGCCCGGCTAACGACACCTGCAGACCCCAACCATGACAGACGAGGAAAAATCAAGAAAATCATGGACTTGCTCTTGACCAAATGGCAGTCAGCCTACTACCCAGGCCGAGAGATTTCCATCGATGAGACAATCATCCCCTTCAAGGGCCGTACCAGGATGAAAGTGTACAAGCCCAACAAGCCTCACAAGTGGGGCTTGAACTGTTGGAATTTGGCCGAGGCGAGAACTGGCTACATCTGGAACTCGGAACTGTACAAAGGGAAGCAGAACAATGACACAGAGGTGGGGTTGTACACCAAAGTTGTGACAACTTTGTGCCAGCCTGTGTACGACAGGGGCCACCATGTGTACATGGATAATTTGTTCACTTCTCCGACTCTGTTTCAAGAGCTTGGAAGACACAATGTCGGAGCTTGTGGCACGCTCCGTGTCAACCATATTGGCACGCCAGATGACATCAAGAAGACCAAGCTCAAGAAAGACGACCCACTTCTCTCTGTCCGAGATGGCAACTCCTTATTTGTGTCATGGTTTGATAAGAGGCAGGTGAATGTCATGTCAACGGTGCACAATGACATAACATTCAAGAAGCAGGTTCGTGCACGTGGGCAGCACATTCCACGTGAGGTTGACAAACCAGTGGCCATTGATTGCTACACCAAATTCATGGGTGAAGTGGACCGGGCTGACCAAGGTATGTGGTATTACCTCAACATCCACAAGACCCTGAAGTAGTAGAAGAAGGTGTTCGTGTACCTTCTTGATGTCAGCTACGTCAACAGCTGGATCGTATGGAAATCCCTCCACCCAGGCACACGACAGCGTCCAGAGAAGTTTTGATTTGCCGTCATACATGGGCTACTTGAAGATCACGAGAAGCAAGGAGGAAGGCCTGGGCGAAGGTCCATCGATGCACCCAGCCGACTGACGGAGCGTCACTTTCTGTGTGTCAACAGAGACCGAACACCAGCTGGACGTCTATCTAAGCCGGACTGCGTCGTCTGCTCAAATCGAGCGGTCAAACGTCACCAGACCGAACTCATGTGCATCGAATGCCAAAAACCAATGTGTGCTGCGCCCTGCTTCAGGCGGTATCACACACTTTTGGACTACAAGGCTGACTGCACTCCCGGATATCACAAATAACTGAACAAAATACAATATAGGACACTGAACAATCACATTTCGTTCATTTGTAATTGTAGACGTTGTTTATTCTGTGAGTATTTTTTTGTCTCGTAGAAACTCATGTGCTTCCAATTACAATTTGTGTCACTGATATTGAAATCAACATTTCATATTTTGTATTCATAAAAATATGGTACCCAAACGAATTACATTGGTTAGTTATATTGACATTTTCTTTTTATCTCGTGAAGAAGAACTTGTGTGTTTATTTTTTATTTCATACAGGGATAAACAGGATATTCGAGTACATACATGTACATGTATGTAAGTTTCGGTTCATTTGTAAGGTCAATAAATGTAAAAATATTATTTGGCAGCATACATGTACGTGTAGAAAACACATAATAATATAGTATAATCTGTATTTAGGGGTTGACATTTTTTTTGATCATCTGAGTTCTTTTATAACAGTAATTGTCCAATGAATGTGTGTGTAAAGGGGAAAAACAAAACCCCAGTACATGTACATGTAATTACACGTTATACTCAGCAATATTCAAAAAATCATACTTTGCTTTTTCTATGGCCTAGACAAATTAGGTTTTATTATCAAATTGGAAATTTAATACTTGAGGCTTTTTTCTAGTAATTTATATTTGTGGATAGTCTGGAGATTTTCAGACAGTAAAAAATTGGGGGCCTGTCCGGGAAATCAAATAAACATAAGCCAAAGTTTTGTTTACGATATCGTCAAACAAGGTCACACATTCTGTATTGTTGCTAGTGTAGAATAATCATGGCTAGTAAGTTCGATGCACAAGCTTTCGTGGAGGCTGAAGATTTGTCAGTCGAAAAGTAGCAACATTTGACCAAAGATGAGTTGCAGGAAGTTGCTAGATATGCTTATCAAGAAATTTCTTGAAGTGCCAAGAAGGCAAAACTTGTGAGTGTTCTTGCGGAAAAGTTCAATTTAGAGATGGCTGAGCCTCCGCAAACTTCTGATCGAGAAATTGAGCTGGCCAAAATTGAGCTGGAAAAAGAAAGGCTCAGGCTTGAGTTTGAACAAAGAGAAAAAGAAAGAGAATTTGAACTACGAAAGCTTGAACTCGAACATCAACTAAAAACTAGAGAATTGGAATTAGGTGCAAAGAAAGACACAGACAAAGAGAGAACTCCAATTGACTTTAATCTAGCGAAAAACGTGAGGTTGGTGCCGAAGTTCAACGAACATGACATTGAAACATATTTTCTGTCTTTCAAGAAAACTGCCAAAAGTCTTAAGTGGCCTGAGAAGTATTGGCCTTTGCTCCTACAGAGCACGTTTGTGGGTAAGGCTCAAAAAGTCTACGCCACACTTTCAGAGGACCAGTGTAGTGAATATGCTACAGTAAAGCAGCCATTTTGAATGCTTATGAGTTGGTTCCTGAGGCCTATAGGCAGAAATTTCGAAAATTGACTAGAACAAATGGCCAGACCTTTGTCGAATTCGCTAGACAAAAGGAAATTGTGTTTGATCGATGGTATCGATCTCTCAAAGTTGAGAAGAAATTTGAGGAGTTGTAAGAATTTGTCCTCATGGAGGAGTTCAAAAAGAGTGTCCCACTGAGCATCAAAACCCATTTGGAAGAACATCAGATCACCCAGCTAAAGACAGCTGCAGTTGTAGCTGATGATTACGAGTTAACTCACAAGATGAGTATGGGCAAAACTAATTTCCAGTCAAGGGGTTTCAACAGACACACTGATAGGGGCAAGCCAGATTCCGAGGCACAGTCTAGCACTGGTAATACTGATCCATCGTATAAGAAGCCGTCATCACCAAGTGGAGCCAAGGAGGACCGAAAGAAGTTCTTTTCTCCCATCACATGTGATTACTATCACAAAAAGGGCCACACGAAGGCGAGATGCTTCAAGTTCATCGCTGACGAGCGAGAGCGTGCCGAAAAGCCAGTCGCTTTTGTCCGTAAGGACACTCTACTTCGTAGGAAGTCCGGTGAGGCCGATGGCAACCATGTTTCTTCTTCGAAGGTGGTTGATGAAATCAACCCAGTTGATGAAATCTACAAAGATTTTGTTCATCGTGGTGATGTGTCGTGTGCGTCCGAGGAAGCCGGCAGTCCAGTTGTTATCCTAAGGGATACAGGCGCGTCACAGTCACTGATGCTGGAGGATGTGTTGTCATTGTCTCCAGAAAGTTCGCTGAATGCGAAAATTTGATTCAAGGTATTGGGGGTAATTTTATGCCTGTCCCGTTGCATAGGGTAAATCTGAGATGTGACTTGTTCACTGGCCCTGTGGATGTTGGAGTTGTTCCTAGTCTGCCGATGAAAGGTGTCGGGTTTTTGCTAGGTAATGACGTTGCGGGGAGGTAAAGTGTCGGCATCCCCTATTGTCTCTGGTGAACCTGTGGATGAGCCAGAAATTCATTCTTTGGAAGAGGAGTTTTTAGAAATCTTCCCCGAGTGTACAGTGACGAGATCTCAGTCGAAACAGATGGAAAAGGAGGTTGCAGAGTCAGTGCCGATAGAGGAGGACTCTGGTGTTTGGCTGGCAGAAACTTTCTTCAATAATGTAGAAGAAAACGAGGGAGTGTCTCAAGATGCTAAGTTTAGCCGATCCTCGCTGATAGAGCAGCAGAAAGCGGACCCAGATTTGAGGAAGCTCGCCCAGACAGCGTGTTCTGAGGAAGAGGTTCAGGGGGTTCCAGAATGCTACTACGTCAAGTCTGGCGTGTTAATGAGGAAATGGAGACCTACCCAGAGACCAGCTGATGAAGAATGGAGTATTGTTCATCAAATTGTTGTTCCTCCTTGTTACCGTGATGAGATCACACGAGATTCACACGAGATTCCGGTTGCAGGTCATCTTGGCATTAGAAAGACTCAAGCTAGAGTCATGGCACATTTTTATTGGCCCAAGCTACACCAAGATGTGGTTGCATTCTGCAAGACGTGCCATACGTGTCAGATGGTGGGGAAACCACAGCCATCGATCAAGCCTGCACCGATGATACCGATTCCTGCATTTGATGAGCCATTTACGAGAGTCCTCGTTGATTGTGTTGGTCCTCTACCGCGGACGAAGTCCGGGCATCAGTTTTTGTTGACCATAATGGATTTGTCAACCAGATTTCCAGAGGCCATTCCACTGAGGAAGATAATAGCCAAAGTTGTTGTTGAGGCTCTTATGCAGTTTTTCACAAGATATTGTTTACCGAAAGAAGTGCAGTCCGATCAAGGGTCTAACTTCATGTCAGGTGTGTTTCAGGAAGTCCTGCGTGAGCTGGGGATCAAGCAGTTGAAATCATCTGCATATCACCCGCAGTCTCAAGGAGCTCTGGAGAGGTATCATCAAACCCTCAAGAATATGATCAGAGCATACTGTGAGGATTTCCCAGAAGATTGGGGCAAAGGAATTCCCTTTCTGTTGTTTGCAACTAGGGACTCACCAAACGAGTCAACCAGTTTTACTCTGTTTGAGTTGGTCTACGGTCATGAGGTGAGGGGGCCTTTGAAACTTATCAAGGAGAGGTTTCTGGCAGAGGAGGATATGACCAATCTGCTCGACTATGTGTCGAACTTCAAGGAGAGGCTGTCCAAAGCATGTTCTGTGGCACAAGAACATCTCAAGGTGTCCCAATGGGTCATGAAGACAAGAGCAGACAAACAATCTGAAGTCCGCATCTTTAAACCTGGCGAAAAAGTGCTAGTACGAGCCTGGCGAGCCCCTTAAAGTGAAGTTCAGTGGGCCCTACTGTGTCAAAAAGAAACTCAATGATGTAAATTACATATTCAGTACCCCAGATCGAAGAAAGAGCCAAAGAGTTTGTCATGTGAACATGCTCAAGAGATACTATACGAGCGTGATAATTCTGGCCAACCAGTGGGGGTAGAGTTATTGAGTTATTGAGTCAAAACCCGACAGTGACAATTCAGATGATGAAGACCTTGAGTCAAAAACAGATGAACTTGAGTTTTTGGCTGTTCAGCTTTCAAATTCTGAAATTCTTTCCAACTTGGACGAAATCCTTGGTTATTTGCACAATGACCAATGGAGAGACTTATCAAGTCTACTCCAAAAGTACGAACAAGTTTGTTCTGACAAGCCAGGCTGTACGTCAGTTGCCGTTCATGATGTTGATGTAGGGAATGCAAGACCTACATGTATATAACAGGGACACTTAGATTTTGTATTGACTATCGAAAAGTCAATGCAGAAACTAAGACTGGTTAATATCCTATCCCTAGGCTGGAAGACTGCATTGATCGAGTGGGAAATTCTGCATTTGTCAGTAAAATAGACTTGTTGAGAGGATATTGGCAAGTGCCCTTGACTGACCGAGCCAAAGAAATGTTGGCGTTTGTGACACCCGATGATCTGTACCAATGTAAAACGATGCCCTTTAGGATGTAAAACGATGCCCTTTAGGATGAAAAACGCCCCGGCTACGTTTTAGAGAATGATGAGTCAAGTCATTGCCGGGCTAGAAAATTGTGTTGTCTACATTGATGACATTTTGGTATACAGCGATACCTGGGAAGATACCATCTGAAACACTTGAGTGCCCTATTTGACAAGCTTTCTAAAGCGAACCTCGTGGTGAACCTCAAAAAGAGTGAATTTGCCAAAGCAACAGTGAACTACCTAGGTCATGTGGTCTGTCAAGGTCACGTGCTACCTCGAGTAGCAAAGATTCAAGCCATTCAAGAGTTTCCCGTACCCACAGGGAAAAGAGAACTGATGAGATTCCTGGGTATGAGTGGATTTTACAGAAAGTTTGTTCCAAACTTCAGCACCATTGCCACTCCATTGACTAAACTGTTACAGAAGAATGTAAAGTTTGTTTGGTCGGACTCATGCCAAAGTGCTTTTGAGAAATTGAAAGCCATTCTAACAAACGAGCCAGTTCTGGCTGCGCCAAAGTTTGACAAGGCATTCAAAATAGCCATTGACGCCAGTGATGTTGGTGTCGGAGCGGTTTTGCTCCAAGAGGATGAGTCAGGCATCGAGCGACCGATCAGTTACTTCTCAAAGAAACTGAATAAATACTAGGCCAAATACTCCACAATCGAAAAAGAGGCATTAGGTCTGGTCCTTTCCCTACAACACTTTGAAGTGTATGTAACAAATGGTACTGGGTATAAATATACTGATCATAACCCACTTGTGTTTTTGGAGAAATTCAAGACCAAGAACCAAAGATTATTTCGATGGAGTTTGATTTTGCAACCATACCCACTCAAAATCATTTATATTGCTGGAAAGAGCAATGTTTTGGCTGATGCTCTGTCCAGAGTTTAGAAGATTGTACTTAATTACACTGATTTTTTGTGTTGTAAGACCAGTCAGTTTTAAACACAATACTTTTGTTTATTAATGTAAGAAGTCTTAGCCAGACATATTTGTTTTTTAAGCGAACATTTCCTGTGTAAATATTCTTTCTTTATGAGGGGAGATGTTATTTACACAAGTAAATGCTGCCAGTGTTAGGAAATTCCCCTCACGGAATGTATATATACACCCCTCATTCAGAGTTATTAAGTACAGCCGGCACAAACAAATGTTTTGTCACAGGCCACGCGCCACTTATTTGCATACGCGTGCCACTTCGGCCGACCCTGGAATGAATGGGTCAACGTTGTTTACGCGAAGCATATGTTCCAGAAGTTTCTGTATAGGTCTATCTTGCATACGCTAGGCGTTTCGAGAACCTGTGTAGAGGATTATTTTCAGATGTGACGTAATTTGTACGATTCTCTAGAATTTCTAGTAATCTCTAAAATGAATGGAATCCTTTATATACGGGCTAGTTTCGGAATAGAATCAGGACTTGATTTTCGACGGAGGACTGGAGATTATTTTTGATGGACGGAGAATTTCGTTGGGAGTTTGGTCATTGAGCTGTTTTATTCCGACCTGTGACCTGTATATGACTCGTCTGCGTGAGCGTCTGGAGACAGTTAGAGCTGAGTTTTATTCCCGGAAGAGACATCTATTTGTGAACTGTCGTCGGTTTATTATTTGGGGTCTTATATCCCCATATTTTCGCGACGGGCGCCAGTTTGTTTCATCCCCCGCTGTTTTCGTCTCTCTTTGGCTGTTTTGAAGGTGAATTCGGCCCGTGTTCCAGCTCGTCAAAGAACTGTCTTCGCTAGCATTATTGGAGTCGTCCTTGTCCGTTGCTGAGTGCCCAATCCGTCTAATTCCTCGCCCAAGTCCTCGCCCATTGCAGAGCTGCCCGAGTCGTCTGAGCCGTCGCCTATATAAGTCCTGCACGTAAGATCTGTTAAGTTATATATTGTATAAGATCTTTTCTTAATTCTACACCTGTTAACCCTTTCGCCACCTGGAGAAATAATGCACTCATTACCTCAATACCAGTCCCCTTTGTAAAAATGTCATTGTATAGCGCCCTCGTAATTCAGCGAGAAGAAAGGCCGATAAGATCTAACACATTATGTGAACAGGATGGACCCACTAATCTCCAACCCCCCCCCCCCCCCATTGGGGAGGGGGAGGGAGTGGGGGAGGGAGTGGGGGAGGGAGTGGGGGAGGGGAGGGGAAGGGAGTGGGGGAGGGAGGATGGGGGGGAGTGGGGGAGGGCGAGGGGGGAAGAGGTGGAGAAACAATTATGTATATTCACATCATTCTGTGATCTGCAATATTTCAAACTACGGTGCACCAGATGCGAGAACGACTTTTTGTCGATAGGGGGCGCTATTCACATTTTCGCCAAATACAACATGAGCTTGGTGCCAAAAGGAGCCACAGTAAGGAAGTGGCGTGGAACTTTGGTGCCAAGCGGAGCCCATGGTAGTGAAAGGGACCCTGTTGGTTCTCGAATATTCTCATTATTAAATCACATTGTTTCTTTGTTCTTTATATCAGTGTGATCTTGTTTGATTTCTTTGTTGCATCTGAGAAAATTCAGGCTTTTTTCTAGTAATTTATATTTGCGGATAGTCTGGAGATTTTCAGACCGTAACACAAACAAGGCGCATGTGTGGCCGCTCACACGTTTGAAAGTTTTCTGTTTGTCTAAGATTTAGAATCTTGTATGATAAACAGATATTTTTATTGTATGAATGGCAATAGATCAATTGCCATCAGTGGTCTACAGCCCTGAATTGGCCATTTCAACCATTGTCCTGCACAACATATCATTTACAACCTATCTATATCATGAATTTACAGTGGCGGCACCAGACTCGAAAATTTGGAGGGGGGACGCAATGGGGGGGGGGGGGGGGGGGGGGGGGGCTAGGGTGGGTAGTCAAAATAGAATCTGATGAAATCCAAAATCCAAGGGGAAAGTAAGGAAATAGCAGGTGTAAATGAAAACCAACCATCACATCAGAATCACTATCATGATCATTATCATCCAGTTTGCATCGTTTTCCGAGTGGTCCCTCTTTTCCTACAGTCTGAGGTGTGCAAAATGTTATAATATTGATGCTCATCAAGTACAACAAATGGAAATTGATGTAATATGAATGACCGCACAAGTACCGTAACCTATTAAGACACAAGCCTAGCAGTATAGTGTTCGGCATGTATGCATAGGGCCCAATAAAATGGTAACTAAAAGCCTGTGTACATGTGCGCGTGCCCATTGTCAATGGTCTGGAAATAAACCACTAGAGCAACTTAGAAGTGTAGTCGTTGAGAATGTATGAGAAATGTATCAAACTGCAGAATGCATGGTGTTTAACAAATGTATTACAAATGTACAAAGACGTTGGCTGCACACTATCTACATGTACGGCTGTATAAATGCATGTGTGGTGTGTTTTGTCTTCCAAAGTACCAATGTTTATAATGCTTTCATTGGCCCAAAATGTGTCCACAGAACCGATGATTCACGTTCTATCTTCAACTTGTTATGAATCTTAACAGAGAAGAAAATAAACATAATTATATATTTGTAGATAAAGTGTTGGGGGGAAACTGGGGGAGGCAAGGAAGCAACTTGGAGGAGAAAATGCCCCCCCCCCCCCCCCCCCCCCCCCCGGTAGTCATGACTATGACTATAACCATGATATCATGAAGCGACATTGTGGGGCAAGATGGCTCAGTTGGTAGAGCATCGTAGTGTGGCCTCATGGCCCAGACATGCTTCAAGACTTCCTCCAGTACCTCAACCTTCTACACCCAAGCATCAGCTTCACCATGGAACAAGAACAAGGTGGCACCATCCCATTCCTGGAACTTGCATGGCTCCCTGGGACACAGTATCAACAGGAAGCCGACCCACACAGACTGCTATCTCCACCAGTGGTCGTTCATCACCCCAGCATGAAGACATCTGTTAACCATAATCTGGTACAGAGAGCCTTCAATGTCTGCGACCAGAACAAACTTAAGCAAGAACTCAAGCACATCCAGACTTCACTCCAGCATAATGGTTACAATCCCAACCGCATCAAGATCAGTAAACCTGACAAACGGGTCTCCCCTACCCAAGGTCTTTCCACTGTACCTCCCTCCCTCAGTCACCCTTCCATAAATAGGTCAAGCCTCCCATCATCTCCAACGCATCTTCCGTCAAGCCGGTTTCAAAGTATACCATTCAGCAGGCAACAAGATCCAAGGCACCCTCCACAACCACAAAGACAAGCAGGATTCCTCCTCCAAGTCGGGAGTCTACCTTATTCCCTGTGAATGAGGCAAAGTCTACATTGGGGGAAACTGGTTGGAACCTTCCCACTTGACTCGAGAAACACAGAGTACATGGACGACGAGTTGATTGGGATGCAGCTGAACTCACCGCTCCGATTCAGTCCTGGCATCAAAGACACATCCGGGAAGCCATCGAGATCCGGAAGCACATCACAGTCCCACAAGATATCGGCTTTCACCTCAATGACATCTGGCTTCCACTCCTACAGAACCACAACACATCTGACTGATGGGTCCTCTATACCCTAGGTCCTCTCTCTACCTAGACTGTTGGCCTACTGTTCCACCCCAGTGGGCACACCACAAATGGTACTGGGTATAAATATACTGATCATAACCCACTTGTGTTTTTGGAGAAATTCAAGACCAAGAACCAAAGATTATTTCGATGGAGTTTGATTTTGCAACCATACCCACTCAAAATCATTTATATTGCTGGAAAGAGCAATGTTTTGGCTGATGCTCTGTCCAGAGTTTAGAAGATTGTACTTAATTACACTGATTTTTTTGTGTTGTAAGACCAGTCAGTTTTAAACACAATACTTTTGTTTATTAATGTAAGAAGTCTTAGCCAGACATATTTGTTTTTTTAAGCGAACATTTCCTGTGTAAATATTCTTTCTTTA